>UFQX01000241.1:289997-573969 GCA_900497675.1 Arapaima gigas
AAACCCCCCCCCCCCCCCCCAAGAAACTGATGTAGTAGTTGTTCCCCACCTGTTGGTTGTCAGACACTAGAGAGACATTAGTTTTTATAACACTGTTTTGTGAACTTGAAATTCTACCTGTATGAAATTAGTTAAAATTATGCCCTTTTTTACACAATTTTTCATTTACAGTTTTAGGAATGAGTGCTGTTTTTAATTGTACAACCTAAACAAAGCTGGTTTCAAATGTTGCATGCAGGAACTTTTTATATATTTTTCTCACATGATCCAGTTTAATGGATTCACATTTGACTCAAGACGATAAGGGCGACTCCAGCAGTCTGTGGTTCTTAAATCTTTTTTGTACCGTGAATTGTGTCCGTTGCCTGAGAATATGTCAATGTTTAACTGTCCTGTACTTCAAACTTGTTTTTATGTTTCCTTTCCGTATGGTTATAGAGGACTGAATGTAAACATTTGTTACGATCAGTAGGTCTCACTTGGGCAAAAATGTTTAGCAACTTTGATATGGTTTGGTTTGAAACACGAGAAGCATTTATTTGTGAAGAAAAGTAAAGATTTTAACTACCTCTGCAGTCCTTATATACATCACATATTTCTCATTTGTAATACAAAGTGTAATATTATGTGATGGTTTCTGAATTTCCTCTATGATGCTGATACATTGACTGTTGTAAATGAAAGGGCTTGTATGGAAGGACAATAGCAGGTCTAGGGTGGTCTCTAGTCTTAGTTAAGCTAGTTTATGGTTTGCCTGGAAGGGTCACTAATAACACAGAGCATTGTGTCCTATGCATGACCTTTTGTGTTGTCACAAATTGCAGCTGCCAACTGTTTTTAGTCGATGTTACTGACTTGTTGAGACGATTGCAAATTGTGTGAATTGTCAGAGAGGTTGAGGGTCGGTGCTGGCCTTTGACCTTTGTATTGGAGCACTACAGAGGGAGAGTCGCTTCACTCCAGCCCGTTACACTACAAGAATGAAGCCATCAGTTTCACTTCTCACAAGAGGCTTGTCACAAATTCGATAACTACCTTCAGCCTTTGCATATTGCACAAAATGCAGACTGTTTCCTCCTCACATGTTGTCTGCTTTACAGCAGGAGGTAAGGTAAATGTAACCTTACTGGCTCTCACACTTTACAACTGTGCTACACTTTATTTTTCTTTTTTTTCCCCCCAACTGTAAACTGTTTGAAACTCAGTAAACAATTTAATCATTTCGGTTTTTGTCTCGTGCTCTTTTTGCAAAAGTCCTCCATTTCATAATGGGTGTTTAAAAAGGAGCCTAAGTTTGTGAGCAGGCAAAAAGAAATGTTGCTGTTTCCATAGCTACCTTTTAGAGTATCCAGGCAACTGGCCCTTGGTGTGGGTATCATACAACGCTGGGTAATGATGCTGTCTTTTTAACTACCTTTTAATCACTAGGGGTCAGTACAGACAAGGTTAGTGAGTAGATGACTTGCAGAGAGACAGCCAATGGTGTGAAATGATGCTGCAGATCTCACAGGACCGGCAACAGAAGCAAAACACTGATTTCTGGTTAGTTATGACTTAGCACCACAATCAACTGTGGACTGTACACAAAGATAAATGTACGCATACATAATCTGTCATTCAGTATATGTGCTTGTTTAAAGATTCAGTTTCTGTCTACAGCTGGGAATATGGTGAAGTGCCATATAAAGTTAAGATGACCCCCCCCCCCCCCCCNTTCTGTCTACAGCTGGGAATATGGTGAAGTGCCATATAAAGTTAAGATGACCCCCCCCCCCCCCCCTCAACCGGAACACTCCATCCAGCGGGGTCCCAGTTTTCATTGGCATCCGCTACAGAGATGTAGACGATGGGGGGCGGTGGTGGTGGTGCACAAAAGTCCACATCTCTATTAAAAATGTGTTTCTGGCAGGAACACTTGACAGTGTTTTCAGACTTAAATACTGTTATCTAAATAACTGTATGAAGATGGCTGTCTCTCCAGTATTTATTTGGGTGTCACTGTTGTTTTATTACAAATCCTTTGCTCTTTTAGGCCCCATTTGCTGAATGAAGTAAATTTATGCTGTTTGAAAAGAGTGGCTAAATGCAACAAGGGCTACATGTTCCCACCAGTTGTAATGAGTGGAAGTGGTACAATTTCTATTCCTTTGTTTAGTGCCAGAATGATTAAACCGAGGCTGAAAAAGCTATGCTTTGTATCCTTATAATTATTATAAATAGATCTATGCAAATAAAATGGTAATATCACTTGTGGCTATTGTTACAAATAGTTTGCAGATGTTTTTTGGCAATAAACAGCAGGTACATAAAGGCAGAAATTGGTTGTGTTTTTACATGACATACTTTTTAAAATGGTTAAATGAAGCAACTAAATGATGTTATCTTTACCATGTCTTAGAATCTTGTAACTTGATGGAAAAAAAAATCAAAAATCTGGTCAAAGTTGACTTTGCCATGCAAATAAGGACAAGTAAGACCAAGTGTGTGGCAGCTGTAAGATGACCTGCAGCAATGGCTACAGCCCAGTTTGTCCACATTTGTTTGTACATTTTTCATAGCCTAAGGCTTCTTAAGATGTTAGGACTAGTGCCTTATGTAACCTGCTAAGATCAAGCAAAAATGGATTTTTGATATATTGCTCAGATTTCTACAAAAATGTCCAAGCTCCACCCAAAACACCATTAAAAAGCATAAAATGTCCTCTATAAGGTGCATTAAAGCTCAGCATTGTAACATATGCAGTTTGGAAGATGCATTTAAAATGTGCTCTCTAGCGTGGAGAAAAAAAATGAAAGGCTAGACCTCAGGAGGATACAGTATGTGTATCTCTGTAAGTGACCGTGGACAAAGTTGTTACTTATATAAAATATAATGTAACTTATTTTCCACCGATGATCTTAAAAATCAGGCCTGTTTGTAAAAGTTTCTCATTTGAAAACCTCTACAGCCAGTCTGTGGGCACAAAATCCCGCCTTTGTATCCTTTCAGCTGCAAGGAGCACTGCACTTTTGGGTTTTATTGATTGGGTGCGTAGTCTCAGTTCACTTTCCGTGGTGCATATTTGATTTAAGCGATGCAGACGCCTAATTGTTGCTCTCATAAGCCTGCAAGATTAATGATGCCCTGATACAAGGACTCAATGGATGGTTTTCAGTGTCCTGGGTAACTCCAGCACGGTTACTGGAAGCTGCAATTGACCATACATCGCCCATTGTAAACCGGCACTGGCTCTTACATCCACGGAAATGGGGGAAATGGTAATGAAATATTAATGCAGAATCATCAAGTCTCCAATAAAATCCATTAAGGGGAAAATCAATGAAATTTTCCCTTCCTTCTTTTCCATGGTCAACACAGATGGAGCATTAGACTGCTTTAGCAGTCCTTCCCACTCGTGGCACAGTGGTCTAATGTGGCGTGTGTGTGTGTGTGTGTGTGTGTGTGTGTGTGTGTGTGTGTGTGTGTGTGTGTGTGTGTGTGTGTGTGTGAGAGAGTTGCATGCAGAGTAGCCTCTGGTGGAAGAGAGTACAGATGCTTGGTTTGGGGGGACTGTTGGAATTAGACAGACGTGGGATCAAATGCACATGATGAAAATATTGCAACTGGAAGGACAGAAGATGATTTGTTTGTGTTTGTTTGTCTAAATACCTTTCAGGCAAAGCAATGAACAGATGGGACCACTGAGGGAAGATTCCAGAACTTTAGAAGTCTTGTATCTACATTTATTTATTTTACCGACACACTGCTCCAAAGTGATGCACAACTCACTGTAAACAAGGTGTATTTACCCATTTAGTATGTGACTTGACACGTACATGCGACTCTCGACCCACAGTCTCTCGCTCCAGTACCTCCGCATTACACAAACAGGTGCATGTAGAACTGATGGGGAATTGAAAAGTTTTTTTGGACAGAGGGAGGGTACAGAAGGTTGGTAGAGATGTGGGAATGAAAAAGATGCATTTGATACCCTTCTAATATTGAGAATGATTCAGCAGTCCTGAGGGGCAGAACACAATAGAGCCAAAACTGAGAAGGTTCTTGTCTTTTGGACCAGCATGAAGTCAGAGGTGGAGCAACATAGCGTTGTGGGTCAGGTTCTGCAATTATAGGGCATAAGGCAATGTCCTTCTTGTCCTTCCTCACTCCCACACTTGCTCTCTTCTTCCCCTAGGGGAGTTCTGCACTCAGGGAGCGTGAGAGGTTTTGGTTACTAAGGATATAATTATTGATGTGAATAAGAAAACAAGAGCAGTCCGAATTGCCACCAACCATTATTTACTGCTCTTTATGAACCAAGAAAAAATGTTCTGAAATATTGCCCAGTAAACAGCAAGAGTAGTTGTCTGTAAATTAAGACAGTGTTTGCTGTATGTTCACAGCCTCCGCTCAGTGGGCGGAAAAGGCTGAACTATAAATTGATAATTCAGCTACAGTTACCACGGGGTATACAGTTCATCACTGTCACGCAAATGACAAATAACTGTTGCTCTCCAAAAATCTGGTTAAATATGCTGGAAAATGTTTGGTGAGAATTTGCAAAGAGGGCATAACTGCGTTGAGAAGGGTTCGGTAATTTGTCTCTTTTATTCAGATGGCTTTTATGATAAATGTTAATCCCCTAACAAATTGTTGTGTTTGGAATATGTTGATTGAAGGGAAAGTATGTACAGGCTTGCATGTGGCTTGGATACATCACGTGAAATCGAAGAGCCTCAAGTAAAAGCTGCATTTCTGTGGCTTTTAGCCTCGGGTGTACTATTACTTGAACTGGGTTAAGTTGCTCCAAGGAGGTTCAAATGAGGCCTGAATATATTTTGAATTTTCCTTAAACAAATTTGAATGCATCCGGAATCAAATACACAAATCACGCACTCACTCTGGAGCTATAAATCCAACGTAAGTCTAAAATAACGACTGAACCAATTTTGTAGAAAATAAACAGCTCTGATTGGACCAAAAAACCATTAATGGTTTGTGCCAAAAAAAATGTTAAATTAAATTTCTACTTTTGTTGGAAGTCTGAAGCTCAACAAGGAGGTTCTTTGTCTTCTTTTTATTGAACCAATTACAGATTAACTGGTTGGGAGACAGACACTTACATGGTAATTCTTCTTCTTCTTCTTAATAATAATAATAATAATAATAATAATAAGAATAATAATAATAAATCCGAGACTTCTCCACAAGAAGCTTAGATTGTGAGAAGAGTAGACAAAGAGATTTGTGAGAATGTCAAATGGTGCCTCAGGTATTTTCTGCTTCTGATTTAAAATGATCCAAATCACAGCGTATCCTGTGTACAGACCCACTATTCACATTATGTTTTCTTCTTGTGTGAATCTAATTAGGTACACTTAATTAAAAAAAATACTGAATTGTCTAGTTGTTTTTGGGAAACATTTATTTTTTGCATTCCATTAATCACTGACTGACTGGGATTCGGGACACGCACGGGCCTCATTGTTTAACCATGTGTGCCAGCGAAGGGATCGTACAGGTACCGCAGTTGTCCAGGTGCCCAGGTTTACCTGTTAGGTGATTTTTCTTTCAGGCAGATTTAGGGTCTTTTTCCTTTAGAGGTTACAGTGCTCAAGGGGTAGAGTTGTGTCTACAAGCAAATTGTTCACAGGGCTACTGTTAACATGAAAACTAAAGAAAAAACCGCAAACATTTTCACTTTACTTTAAAGGCTTAGTCTGTTAAAGTACAAATAGCAAATACAGGGTGTCCCTCACTTGCGGTGGGGTTCTGTTCCGATGACCTTGTCATAAGCCGATTTCGTCGAAAATCACTGTATTACACAAAGGTTGTATAAAGAAATGAATGCTATATTGCATGATACTGCTTTGTTTTCACTAATGTTGCACATTATTCATGCTCAAATCATATTTATAAAGAAATTGATATTCAAGTTATTGTACACATAATTTCATGCTGCAGTTTTATTTTCACTTTCATTTGTTAATCTCATTTCTTTTTATTTTTAGCAACATCAGAATGCCACAATCCTCTTTTCACTTGCTGGCTATTGCCAAAAAAAGTAACTTGCATGGAATCAAAATGTAACATTCTGTAAATGAATAGTTTAATTAAATAAAACACAGTCGCTGACAGACACCCAAACACTGACTGAAACAACGGTTGATACGGCCAGCAGATGTTACCGCACAGCTGACAGGCACGACTTGTTGCAGTAAAACTTTGAAACTTGAAAATAATGCATATAATCGTATGACACTTAAATCATAATGGCATGTTGTAAGTCACGTGTGTCATAAGTATCGGACTACCTGTACTATGTCTTACATCTTGAAAAGTCTTTTGAAATTTGTGTTCAGCAGGGTGGATAATGTGTACTAAGGTATAAATTAAAAGAGTAATTATATAATAATTATATATTGGTGATATAGAACCATTATAATATAATAATAGTTATATACTTTATATTGTCCATGGAGACTTGCTATTTAATATATTCTGCTGTACAGGGATTTTCCCATTTCAGGGTAAGGACCTTTATCCAGGGTTCTACAGTGAGATCCTACCTGTAAACGTTTTTATATACAAATGTACTGTATATGTATAGGGGTGGCAGGGTGGGGCACCAAGTAGTGTTGCCTCTTCACAGCAACCAGGCTGCTTGGGTATAGCTGAGAGTTTCCTCCAGGTGCTCTGGTTTCCTCCCACAATCCAGTTAATTTGTGATTGTAAATTGGAAAATGTGTGTGGATGTCCTGTGGTGGACTGGTCTCCCATCAAGGGTGTAGTTTCATACCCTTGCAGCCATTCTGCAACAGGCTCCTGACTGCTCTGGCCCTGAAAAGGATAATTGGTTAAAGATAATGGATATATGGATAAATAAGTGTATTTCAGATTGTACAAAACCTTTAAAAGGAATGTTCTGTATGTATGATAATGCATACACAGTACTATACAGTAAGTGTATACACAGAGTATACGGTAGATTGTAGTAACGGTTTTGTGCAATCTGAAACATCTGCGTTACAGTGTTAGTGACTGAAGAACTCAACCTGAATACTTAACCAACTTGTTTCATAACAGGCTTTGATCTAGAAATGTGTTTATTCTGCTTATGAAAGGAAATGTACTTTCTGCTGAAAATTGGTGCAAATATTTTATACTATTATTATTATTATTATTATTTTTCTCAGCCACTGGTCGTAAACTGATTGTGTTTTTCTGACAAACACAGGGTCACCATCTGGACTTGTGACCTGAGCTTTGTCACATGTGTCCTCAGCACAAAGAGATCTGCCTACACTAATGGGCTAACATTTCCATGTATCCAAGTTGCCTTTTATAACAGATTTTTTTTTGTGACATAAAATAATCCTACCACCTTGTTTGTATGCTGCCATGCAATGTTTCTCTCTTCCTCCAGCTGAAATAAATCATGCATATATTATGCTTGTATTAACAATTAAAGACGGTTCTCTTTTTTGTCTAATCATACAAAATGTATTTTATCTAATAACTGCTGGAGCTGTCATTTTAAAGTGAATCTCATTCAACTTTAAGCCATCGCTGAAAAATGAATTGGAGGAACTGTGATCTTTTGCACTTTCCTTGTATCTTTACATATTCGTTTAATCTCACATTGAATTGCAAAACACAGGGGTCCCTGTTACATAGGCCTGTACCGCAGTGCAACGTGTGGTACAGCTTTCTGCAGTGGGGCAAACGGAATTACTGTAATTCACGACAGCGTGTCTATATCCGAAAGCACAGCTTGTGGTCTCACTGCGTCTCAGCTCCTTTGTTTCTTCTCCTTTCTACTGTTGCAGTTTTGTTCTGCTTCTGTTTTGCTTCGACTGTTTTTCTATAGTTCTGTCAGACTGTAAAGTAGATGTTACTATAAGTACACATGTAAGAACCAGGAGTGTTTGTGATAATTAGATGACCCAGTTTTTTTCGGATTTAAAAAAATAGTTTTGATGTATATATGTGTCCTTGACGTGTTCTAAAGGCAGTACAGTGGCACAGTGGGTGGCATAGGTGTCACACAGCCCCTGGATCGGGGGTTGAAATCCAACTCAGTCTGTGCGGAGTTTGCATGTTTTGCACATTTGTGGAGTTCATGTGTTCTCTCTTTGTCTGGGTTTCCTCTGGGTGCTCCACCCCCCCTCTACACAATTCTAAGATGCTTGTTTTAGGAGGACTGGTGACTCTACAGTGCCATTAGCATGCAAGTGTGTGAGGGATTGTCCCAGCGATGGCCTGGTGTCCTAGTCTATGCTTCCAGGATGGGCTCCAGACCACCAAGACCCTGCAATGACAAGCAGTCAGTGAATGAGTGACGCCAAATAATTTATTTTATGGAGTGACTGTGTTGCAGCTCAAGCAGATTTTTTTATGTCTCACAGGATATATGTGTGTCTCTTTTTGACGGCTGAGGGTGTCTGACCTCTGGGAATGTTCTACATACACTCGACTGCACTCAGTCTAGTATTCCATCCCCCCACCCTGGAGCTGACGCCTGGAAGAATGTGTTTGTGCTTAGACAGCTGTTAAAATGTGCAGTCATTCGTCGCTTGCTTACACACCACAGAGTCTGGTGCTCGAAGCCCTCGTCTTGCCGTGTTTCGGCAGGTGGCAGAGAAGCAACAACGCAACTCTGGTAACATTTGCTGGTTTCTGCCGTTAGGAGGAAATGCTCTGTAACCCAGATCCCATTTATGGGGCCTTAATAGTTCACCGATACAGTATTTTCTCAAGTATGCTTTTTATTGTAATGTAGCTTAACCTACCTGGGAAATTTGGTAAAAATCAATAATACTCATAATTGAATGCAACTATTTAATTTAATCATTTAGTTCAAATTCAAAGCCAGTTCATTTCATTATTTGAACTTTGAAAATGCCACCTTACCGGGAAATATGTAAGGTCAAATCCTGTTTTTGAATGTTTAAGTAACACTTTAATGTTGACGAATATGACACATTCAGGCAGCAGAATCGGCGTAATACAATATTGTTTATTTCTTTCAAAGGCAATGATGAAAAGAAATAAAGACTGACAAAAATGAGGTGGACACAATTACCAAAGTTCTGCCTGAAAACTGTGGTTCTAGGGAATCTTTTGGCCTGCACCGCAAAATATAAATTTTATAGTAAGTGTAACAAGCATACATGTCTTTTTTTTCCAGTTAATAAGTTCTATGTAAAGTACCTGACATTGAGAATGGATATCTGTTCATCTTTTGGTTCACAAAGCAAGAGCAGTGTTTACACTTGTTTACAACACTTTAATACTAGCCTCCATAGCCCTTCCCCATAAGTAGCTGCACTGCTACTGACATTGCATAACTTCAAATACTATTATGAACCACAGACAGATATTTTGCATAGACATTCAATGTAATGCAAATTCTTAAAGTGAACTGGCAAGAAATAAAACAGGTCAAGGTCTGCACACACACTTCAGTGCACTGGAATCATTTGTCACTTCAGAATGATGCACACATTCATCTGGACAGGTCTGGTTTTATGAAAAACGTGAGTTCAGTATAAAAGGGGGGAAAAAAATCTAAATAAGATCTCTGCGGATTATAGTGCATGACATTTATTACTGAAAAAAATTCTGCTTATTGATTTTCTAAATTGAACTTTGCTCATGTTACATTGTGGATACTTTTCTTCCCATTTATTACGTTATTGGTCACAAAGCCGCTCGATAGATCTACCAGCAAAGTGCGCCCAGTGTGTGTTGGACGAGTTGACATGCAGTGTTATTTTGTGACACTCGAGGGGCTGTTACCATGCATGGCAGCGGTGTGTATACTTGTCGTGTGGGGATTTCTCATAAGCCATTTCATTTGTATTTTTTGCTGCTGTATGCATTGTCTTGTATTTCCAAAAAAAAAAAAAAAAAACCCAACCTAGGTATTTTTTCATTTTTTAAATTCTAATTACATTTCCGATGTGCCAGACACGCTGTTAATTGTGAAAACAAATCTTTATTTTTTTTGTTTATATTTATTTAATCTCACTCTTACTGTTAGGAAGCACTGCATGTGTACTAAGTCAGAAGCAAATTGTTTCTTTAGTCATGATCCAGGGTAGGACGGAAAAAAATATTAACAGTGTATATGTACCTGGTGTCTATTCAGAAAATGAATATTAATAATAAAAGAAATAATCACAATAAATATAATAAATTACAGTTTTCAAATAAACGTGACAAAACTACAAAAAAAAACATAGCACAAAGAGAGGTTTCAGTTGTCTTTTTAAAAACATTTGCTCTTTTATACATAATTCATATATTAAAAAAAATCCTTCAGGAAGTTGTATACAGGAGCATACACAGACATCATTGTATAAAAGCTGATACACAGAGTTTAGCATCAGTCACCAGTGTTTAATTTTATAAACTCAGGGAGTAACTCTTTAATGTCAATAAATAAAAGTGAACAGTAGATGGAAGAAAAGGAAGAGGGCAACTGGGGGAGGGAACAATCTATGGCTTAATAGGCTAACTTGGCAAAAAACATAAATATAGCTATCTATATAAGCCAATGTCATCCTGCTTTCTTTGTGGTTAATGGAGAAGCTACAAATCAAAGCAAAAATTAATACAGTCTCTTACTATACACAGCTACATCAGGCAGGGGGTAGAACACAAAAAGAGGCCCTTCCCCAACTTGTCTCCGGACAGGCCGGAAGTCTGGGGCAACGGGCCATCAGTAGGGTGCAAATTTCTGTCTTTCAGGCTTCTTGATCCCATTGGCGGAGGAAATTTTGGCGGTGTAGGAGGCCAGCGTCCCGTGAGCGGGGGCGGCGGCGGCCGCAGCGGCGGCTGTGGCAGCGGGGGTGGACAGTGCTAGGAAGGGGACGGATTTCATTCCCAGGAGGCTGGAGAGGGGGAGGGCATAGGGGGCACCCAGCACGGGAGCGTGGGGCAGGCCGCCCATCGCTGCCAGGGCTGCGGCAGAGGACGAGGCAGGGGAGGCGGGCTGGGTGAAGCTCATGTTGAGGTCAACAGGGGTCGACATGGAGGAGGACTGGGCGGTGGATTTGGCGGTCTCTAAACTGCACAAGGGAAAGGGAGACCAGGAGGAGGAGGAGTAGGAGGTGGAGGAAAAGGGAGGGGGAAGGGGTCCGGATGGAAAAGGGTTAGAAGGTTAAATAAAGGACATGTTAAAGAAAGAAATTGAGAGAAATTAAATTGTAAAATAAAAAATAATATAAAAAAACAGAAACAAAAAATCATAAGAGAGGTGTGTTTTGCTGGAGGTTGCAACGGATTATTTGAGGGTGGGCCTTGGCACTCATGGGGAAGGTGCTGTTTAATTCAGGGAGATGGCTCGGGTAGGGATTTAGGGAGAGGAAACAAAATTATTTTAAATTACTTAAGTTTTTTTTTAAGTTCTGAAATCTATATATAAATAATTTTAAGCTGTAAAGCATGGTGCAAACATCTCCATATGTTACGTATGACTGTATGCAGAGCAGTTCCCATGACATACTGGAGCGGAAAATTTCCTGACTGCTGTTGCAGAGCTGTGGGGTTCATTCTGAAGGCAACGTGTCTGATGGAGTGTTTTTAAAACGCAAATTTCATACAGCTCATTTTCCCTGGGACGTGCTGATGGGAGGTGCGTTTCACAGAACATATAGAGACAGTCGCTTTATCAGCTGCCCCGTGAGAGACTTGCTTTTAATGCAGTGCGATCTGGGTAATACGACTCTGATTGAAATTTTGATTGAATAATGTGCTTTTAATCGAAGTGTCCAAGAGGTCTCCATTTAGCTGCCTGTATGAAGGAAAATGCGCTCATCCAAAAAAAAAAAGAAAAACGGAGTGAAAGTCCTTAATACAGACCAAATATTCCTCTGCAAGCTATCAATTTAAAAAATCCACATTTGAAAGTGATTCATAATATTAATAAAAAATATTATATTATCAAATTTACGTAAACTTTTACATAAACTAGTAAAGTGCAATAGAGGATTAATGTACAATTATTAATGTTTCAGAAATTACAAAATTCATTGTATTAACTTGTACAACCTTATAACCTTATATTTTTATTTAACATTTTAGTACATGCAGAAGAAATTGTCATTAAGTTTATGATTAGTGTTTAAACATTTTGTATGTGAAATTTGCAAAAAAACAATTCCTAACCCAAGCTCAGCAAATAAACGTATAAGGGTTGATAACACAAAGTTTTATCAGTTTTAGTTTCTTAAAAATATGAATCTAAATTAAGATCATTTGACTTTGCAGTTGCATGCTTACGAATCTTTCTCTTAACAAGTTAACATCCGGTTCTATACTATATGTACTCTATATATATATAGAAAAACTGTATAAAAATATATTTATACTTATTAACTGAGCACTTACTGACACGTTAATGTACCTGGTACAGATCTTTTTTACATTTTTCTGGTAAAGATTCTGTATACTGTATAGTGCACTAAAACAGCTATTCATATATTAATGTACCGATCTGTCTATTATCTTAGCAGCAGATATTGTGGTATTATTGGAGCTAAAGTCTCAGTATTTAGTTCTATATTTTTTTCTTAAGCATTACATGAAGTACTAATCCTCTGAAATAAAATAAACATCAACAGAGAGCAAAAAAAAAGTCAGACTGCTAGTATCATTTGACAATTTACTAGTCAGAACTGAAACTTAAACCAATTAGCTCATATAGCAATAAAAAAATCAATGTTTTCTTTGCTTTAGATCTTTTGAAGGATTCAGTGTTTTTCTTTTTAAAAAGATCATTATCGCCTCAAGGTTCAGGGAACCCTGATATTTTCCACTGATAAAAATTTAATAAACTACCTTATTTAATTATTGTCTGAAGGGATTGAGTTGTCCTGCATCCCAGTTATAATCATAGTAATTTTGCAGGCTGCAAAGTCTCAAGGTCTCTGGCCTTGGCCAAGACTCCAACGGAGGAGCCGCCTTCCGTTCAGCCTTGGTTCTGAAGCTTACCAGGAGGTTATGAGGTACTGGGCAAGGTTGATGCTGATGGGGGACCCAGTTATGGTGACGTGCCGGTCACTGGTGCTGTCTAGCTGGCTGCCAATCTTGATCTGTGCCCCTGAGACTTGCCGGATTTCGTTGATCTTGGTGCCCTGTCTACCGATGATTGAGCCTATAAGCTACAAAACAGGGAGGATCAGAACCGCATTCATAACAGAGATAAGCTGCAATGTGTCTCATCAGACCACCTTTCTTATGACACGGTGACATGATGAGTAGGGCTACCACCTCATAGCACCTAGCCTGCTGGGTTCAAATCCAGCTCAGTCTCTTCTCCATGTGTATGCATAGGCATCCTTCAAGTGCTCCAGTTTCCATCCCACAGTCCAGAAACGTGTTTTGGGTTAATTGGCAACTATATTCCATTGAAGGTCAAAGCTTTGTGATTCTGGGATAGGCTCTAGACTATTTTGTCAAGTGGTATTTTATGGACATTCTGAAATATTGGACTCCTAATTGGGAACCCCCCAAAGAGTTTTCATTGATTTATGAGCTGCCTGTTGCTGCTGCTGTTTGTCTGTGACAGAGTGCTCTTGTAATAGAGAACTGTTTCATTTTGTTGCCTTGTTTTGGCAATACAAACATGAAGGCTGTCAAAATAAAGATATTGAGAGAATGCGAATAAAACGTGGCTTTACTTCTAAATGCACATCTCAATATGTTCTGGGTCACAACTCTTAGGGTTATACAGTCATTCACCGCAGGTACTACAGAGCCATGGCTATCCTGTCATGCTTTGTTGTAGATGTGTGTAAATGTATTGGTTTTAAATAAAGAGTTTTAAGTATCAAGAGGTGATGAATGAAATGAGATTTTAAATTTCGTGTTGGACAACTGTTAATCGCAGACGCTTCTGTGTCTTGGTATGTCTCTTCTGAACCATTAAGACGAAACATGTGTGGAATAGTTATTTATTCATTGTAAAGAGTTACAGGAAAGGCGTTGGCCCTGATGGTTTGTCGTGGTGCTTAGTAGGCACTGCTGTATAGAAGTCAAGTTTGGGTCACTGGGACTCATTCATCCATTTTCCTTAACTACTTATCCTGAGTTTAGTTGCAGCAGTCCAGAACCTATCCTAGAAGCAAGGGCCCTGGGCACTATGCTATGGAACTGCCCCCAGATGGGACATCAGTGCATCACAGGGTGACCACACACAGTATGAGCAATTTAGAGTAACCAGTTAACCTGAAACATATGTCTTTGGACTGTTGGAGGAAACCAGAGCAATTGGAGAGAACACGTACCAGTTTCCCTCCAGCCCCTGCGCTGTGAGGCAACAGTGCTGCTCGCTGAACTACCATGCTGTTCAGTTCTTCAAACCCTTAAACATAATTTTTGCTTAGATTAATGGATTTTATGTTTCTGGTGTTCACAATATTTGAATTATTTGGTTTGCAACAGGTTTTCCAGTAGATTGAGGGGTTGCGCTATTATTCTGTGAAAGTGTATATATAAAAAGTACTTTGACTTCTTTACTTTCATATTTGTATTGTTTTAAATTTAAAGTGACCAAAAATAAAAATATGTCATCTCCGCAAAGTCTAATTTACTACCGATTCATCCAACAAATGTGTGAAGGTTTCCTCATCTTGTTAGTGGTGAACAATGATCACACAGAATGAGATGCGTGAATTTGGCCCCGCACTCCAATACTGTTTTGGTGTGTTGTGCAGGTAGGTAATGGCTATGAGCAGAAACGCAGGGTGCGTTCACTCTGCTACAAGCAGAAATTGAAAAAAAAATGCATAAGTGCAACTGAAAAAAGTCAATAGCCTGGAAAATGTATCTTAGAAAATGAGTAACTCAATCAATTGTAACTCGAGGAGGCAGAATGTACATTCTCTTCCGGTGCTTTCAGAACTGTCGTCCACACCACCGCAGTCCTGCACTGGATAAGCCATTATTGATAATGGTTGGATGGATGAATGGATGGACGGATACATTCTACAACTTGTTCCATAAAGGCGCAATAGAGGTCAGGCATTCCATAAGGGTTATCAAATGCCTCCTCCAAAATTCCGTTGTCACTTCCAAATTTATCAGGTTCTGTAAAATGAGACATACAAGCATGCATTTCCTTCTCATCAATCTGAGTAGCTAAGTGGTTATTGATTGCCAGATATGAGTAACTTCAGAAGAGGATATGTTCTTGAGCAAGGTTCTGGGAAAGGCTTATTTCAGCAAGTTAATGGCAAACACCCCCAAGAAAAGCCTTCTTTTCCCTCTGACTTTACCGTACCTTATGAAAATGTTCAAAGGATTTTTGATCAAATTGTATAGTACATAGTTTCTTCATCAGTTCTCTTTGTAAATAACATTCCTCTCCATAATTAAGCAGTCAAGATTAATGAGAACAGACAACAACAACAAACACCAAGAAAATCCATTAATTATACCGAATCGTGACTGCTGCTGTTTTGTGTGGATTACAACTTGTTTTGTTTAGATTATAACAGCTCTCTGTCATCCACACACAATCAGTGGAGGGCTGATGTCAGGACTTTGACCTAGGGGGCGCGTGTGAGGTCATCCAACCAAAGGTGTAGGCTCAGTTATGGACAGTAATGCAGCCACACCAACATGGACGTGTTGGCAGCTTCGCATGCAGCTGATGGACACTGCACCCTTTGTTTACCAACCATTAGCACCCCCACAGCCTGCTTTCTGTGCCTCCCTGTGTTTTACCGGGCACAGCATTCCTTTCCTCACAAGTCACCCGCCTGCACAGTGACCAATTCGTCACACTGCCTTGCTCCGCTCCGCAGGCTATTAATGGCACTGCTGATTATTTTGGACCAAAATGCTCGTGAAACACTGCCAGATCAGGGAACCAAAACGAAGAACAAGATCACAAACTGCCCCCCCCCCCAACACTGCCTACCCACTCTTGCCCTAACAACTGCTTCGGTTCCCGATACACTGAGATCATCTGTGTGTTTCATCATTCAAATGAATTACTAACACTGATCTTTAAGAAATTACTATTTTTCCAGGAACATGTAACAACATTACATGTTAGGATATTTTGTCTTATTCTGTCTTATCATCCATTCTCTGCAGCAGAAAAAAAAAAAAAAACAAAAAAAACCCGCAGCCAGCTGATATACTAGCTGGTCTATTTTTGGGATTCCCTGTTGCAGTTGTGATTTGAAAAGCCTTGCAGGCTGTTGACGTCACTATTTCTCCCCAATCCAGCTTTTCCAACCAAACGATTTCTGAACCTCTGTCTTCCCTCTGACCAGTCTGCTGGGCTGGAGCAGACACCACGGTTTTACGCCACGGTGCCTAGGGAAAGAGAGCTATGACCATGAGGAAAAAGAGACTACTTAGAGTCCTCTGTAGTGAGAATTAATCATATACATTGAGACTGAAGAAATATTAGATATTAATATTTATACACTTGCCATACCTTCCTTGCATGCTCCATTCTGTGTTCATGACATTTTAGAAGTACATTTGGCACAAACTTCATATAGTCTATCCATGATTTTCCATGGATGTATCTGGATATGATAAGTCCAGAAAAGTGCAATTTAAACATATTATTTTACTGCAGCGCGATATACTGCATTATACAGCTACAGTAACACTTTTATATGGTAATGTGATGTGTAATAAACATGTAATGTGCTTAAAAAATGAAATAAATTGTGCTGAAATTGAAAGATGCATAAAGTATGGTGAACTATATGCAAAAAGCACCAAATAATGTGCACTATTGCTGGGCTGCCTTCATGAAACTAACAGTGTAAATGGTTGAGTGGCTACTTCTTGAGACACGGTAGCAAACTTGTTTAAAAGATTATTTTATACAGACAATTGGTGCATAAAATTTTCTCCAAAAAGCTCAAAATTAGTACAATATTTCCTTTATATTATGTTTAAAGACAAGTTTTTCAACATTTAAGATTTTTCTGTTTTTTTCTGCAATATTTTGGCAGATCTTTGGCCACAATCTTACATCCGTAAAACTGAGGTCTGCTAAATTGAGGATGGACTACAGCTTCTCATTTATTAACATATTAATGGGTATGACTCTCTTTTATGTGGACTACACCATGTGCAGTTGGGCCTTAAGTAATACAGTCAGTCCATCCATCATCATCAATTACTTATCCTGAGGAGGGTGGCAGCAGTCCAGAGACTGTCCCGGAAGCAGAGGCCACTAGCCAACAAAACTGCCACTGGATGGGCTGCCAGTCCATTGCAGGATGACCACACACACCCGTTCTCACTCACATACAGACACTGTGAGCAAATTAGAGTGACTAATCAACCTGAATCACATGTGTTTGGACTGTGGGAGGAAACCAATACAGACACGGGGAGAACATGCAAACCACACACAGACTAACCTGGATTCAAACTCACACCCAACCAGCCCAGAATCCGTGAAACAACAGCACTACTTGCTGAGCCACCATGTAGTTTGTATAAGCTAGTTATATAAATTATATTGTATTTATAAACTCCTTTCAAAATGACTATAACCATGAGCTGCTATTTTCACTGAAAGAAACTTATTTTATAAAGATGTTCAGGGTCATTGAGAGTTGCCCAAAATTTCATATGGTTTTCTACAAAGCAAACTCTATTTATAGTTATAAACTGCATATCATTTATTATTTAACAATTAGATATTACATTATAATTTCTCATATTGCTCACAGTGACACAAAAAATAATACAGGGATGCAAGGAGAAGGACTAAATGTAGCAGCCTGGCTGGAAGCCAGGAGACTGATGTGTTCTCAGAGAGTGTCGGGGATTTCAGCAGGCTGGGGGACTCGGGCAGCCCCGTGTTAATAGCATCTGTTGCTTGCTAAGCCACCCTGCAAGCGCTGGGGCTGTATTGTGTGGAGCGGCACTCTGAAAGGCTCTCGGCCTGTTTATTTACTGCACTGTTTTGACAGCAGAGACGCGCTAAGCATGTCAGACATCACGAGGGGATTTAATGGCGACTCACAGAGGCCCCTGTGAGACTGCAGAATGGGAGGAGGCAGCAAAATGTCTGGGCATTGAGGCCTCGAGTCAAAATCCTGCATTGCAGGATCTATCCACTCATTTGTTCTTTCTGACCTAAACAAACGTCCACCCATTCACCTGCTCCACCTGCTACAGGGCGCACGTTTGCACTGTGTACAGCAGGTGGAATGTACCTGCAGTTTCTTAGTGTTTTTGTTGTGTCTGTATGTTTCTGTGATTCAGTGCTGTTCATCAAATCAATTTAAAAAAAAGAAAAAAGAAAATGGGTGCTTACATCATTTGGAATGAGAAGTTCCTGGGATGTAGTTTGGGAATTGGACTCAATTCCTAAAGGGAAAAAAAACAAGTTACAGAAACAAAAAGCTGATGGGAATACAAAATGTCCTGTTTCTCCATGGCTGTTGTAGAACCACAGCCAACAGCATGAACATTTCCTTTCACTCAAGCAAAAAAAGCTGTGAAATAGGCTATGACGTGGACGTGGCACATTTTGTGAATGGGGTCTCCTTGTGATTGGTGCCTATAATCTGTCTCTGAGCCTTTGTCTTTGCCTCCATTCAATATTTCCTGGTGGCTATCAGGTCCACCTGGATGCTATAACCTGCTTTTCCCAGCAACAGTGACATAGACTGGCTCCGATCGACCACCCCACCACCACTCGCAGCTGGGGTGCTGCTCAGCTTTGTGCAAAGTCAGGGTCTTTTAAACAGATGAAAACGTGCCCGTGACTGATGAGCTTTTAAATAGAACATAATCACATTTCCCATCCATATCCACTGTCCCTGCTGTAGCTATAGTAGCCAGCTTATATTTCTATTATACTCTGTGGCTTTAAACTCTTAAAAGCCTTTGGAGTGTGTTTTAAATATATATGTTGATGTTCAAAAGTCTTAACAGCATTAAAAAGGTTTTCAACTCAATGTTTATTTATATACCAATTCTTATTTTCCCTTTATATTTTACGCCGAGCTCCAACTAGTTTAAAAAAATAAATACATTTTGAACAAGACTGCTAGAGGCATCACAAATAGGAAATGACTCAGGGAAAACATTACAGATCAACTGCAGAAGTCTGCTTTTTCCGCTCACTGTAAAGTTCTAAATTGACTTTAAATGCTGTTTTGCTTGCTGTGAAATCCCTGAAAGGACTGTCTCTTCCTTGTCGGGCTAATCTACCTCGACCATATGCCTTGGAAAGAACAGGTGTGGGTCTCAGGCCTTAGGCTGATGTGCGACTTATAGGATTTCCTTTATCTTTTTACTTTTATGTGCCAAACAAGGTGCCCTTCTGTGTAAAGAAACCCATTCTGGAAGACACTACGGCATCACTGGCGATGAAGAAGTCAGTCTTGACTTCTACTTTGGGTGCTACATGTCCAACAAGGGGAAGTCACTTTTCATGTCTATTTTAGGAAGGCATCTGTAACAAAGCCTTTTTTTGACTGATTGAGTTCTCGGGACTGTTTGCTAGGAGTGAGAGTAAAAATAAACACAGAAAACCTCAAAACAGGTTTAACAAAGTGTATCTAGAGACCAGGTAAAGCTGGCAGATGGTTAAACTGTCCTGTAGAACTTGTCTGTGTGTGTGTGTGTGTGTGTGTGTGTGTGTGTGTGTGTGTGTGTGTGTGTGTGTGTGTGAATGTGAAAACATACCAGGTAGAACAGCAGTGGCTGGCTGGGCCATGGGAGCCAGACCTTGTTGAATGGACAGCTGGTGAAGCTTGGCCAGCTGAAAACAGAGCACACAGTCCACACTGTGTGACATACTCACACCCATACATGCACATATGTGTATGGACCTGCAGTACACGAGTCACCATGCAATTATAATCCTTTAACCATATTTTTAGCTAGCAAGTGGAGAAAAAAATAACCAAAGCACCTCACCTCTGAATGTGGAATGCCAAATTGGTTTTGTAAAGTATAGGCCTGGAAGAGAAAGAACAGTGAAACATGTTTTTAAGTGAAGGTTTTTTAAGAATAATAAGCTTTTACCTGAAATAGCTGCCTTTCAAATTAAAACGGTTTTCATAGGACTTTAGTGTCACAGTGTTACAGTTAGAAATACTTTTGACCATGATATGGAGGGCTAACAGCAGCCATGCACTGTGGTCAGTTTCACAGAGATATTCTTGAAGCATTTTGAACATTAGCCCAGCATTACACCCAATATGGCTGATCTCTGCAAACAGCTATCTAGATGCTTTAAATGCAGTTGGTCGGAGATCCTAGGGATAGACAGACACTATTCCTCGTAAACGCTCCAGCAGTTCCTCTCTGAGGGTGGTCTATGGATCTCAGAGGCTACGTTTGTTACTGTGCTTCTCCTGTAAGTGAGTGGTTCCATTTCCCCAGCAGTGGAAAAACGGTGTGTGTATGGGGGGGGCTCGTCCAAATCTTATTTATTTAGTTTCTTACTTTCATTTCCTCCCTCCTCCTGTCCATCCTCTGCATGCTCGTAAATAATGCATAAAAGCATTAATCGCCTTGCAGAAGCACTTAACGCCGCGTAATCTCTGCCCCCGCGCTCCCATGCCGCGCCTTCATTAGTGGGAGCGGCTGCAATGCTGACAGTCCCCAGGCTCCTGCCAGACAGCACTTATCTAAACTCAATTCTGAGGATGCCGACAGTCGCCACCGACAGGGTGGCAGGACTGACGTCGCACACGGTCTCCCGTTTAGGTGTTCACATGGCATGCCTGTCCTGTTTAGCCATGGCACATGGAGCAGATTGCTGGAGGGCTGGATAGATTGGGCTGAGATGAATCACAGCACCATCTTTAGTTCATCGGATCATGGGGCTGGCCATTTTTGGACACTGGTAAAAATGGGCAAAATGAGTGACAGTGAAAGGGTTGTTTGTTCATTTGCAAGGTTTTACTTATTTATTTTCTGCCATCCGTCACTCTCCCACCACTGTTTTTCCACAATTTGCATCTTGGTCCCTATTTCTCTATGGCTCAAGGTGTTGTCCGGATGCAATGCAGCAATATAAACATGACTAAAAATTTCCATCCTCATCACCCCGCCCTACCTTTGCGGAGGTGACATGCAGGGAAAGTCGTGGTAAATAAAGAAGCTCTGGGCATAACTCCTGTCCTTAAATTATACTTACTTGTTGCAGATCCAGACCTCCTTGAGCCACTGAGAAAAGAGGGTGTGACCCAAACTCAGAAGCTTCGAAAACCTTGAAAGGCACACAGGGAACAAAAAGAGAACAAACCACGGCTTCATTTTTATTCTTCGCCTACATGGTGTCCATTGCACCCGCCCTTAAACAGTGTACATCCATTTGAAAAGGATTATAAAGACTGTTTTAGGTTTAAAATGATCTACAACCGAGTGAAAAATTTGAAGGACTGCAGTGATCTTTTGAGCTCTACAAAGTCATAAATCAGTATCAGATGCACCTAGTACTTCAAACATTCATTCTGACAGTTCCTCTTTCTGTCAGTTTGGCTAATTAGAACAGTCCAACCAAACGTAAAGATTCAGAATATTCATGAATGCAGTTAATGTCAGTTTTATCAGGTCTTCACATGCATCTAATCCCATCGAAGTCAAATAACAGTATGGCAAACTATTGATCTAAACGGGGGCAAGCACTGTTTGATCTTCTAGATGAATTGCAGGACAAATTAATGAGACACTTGTGCTGTGCTGTTTCTTGTACACTGGTGAACACGAGAGTTTGTGGGGACAAATCCTCCTTACTCACTTGACTTCCAGAAAGAAGGACAGCTCCTGGTGAAGGACTGGGGCGATATGGAATAGTAGCACCCTTAGGAGGAGACTGGAGAAACACAAATAACAGGAATAAGTGTTTAAAATGTACAGGCTGTGACAGAAACACATCAAATACATGTGAATAAGAGAGGGTGAATAATATGAATGGGTTGTTGCTATTAGAAAAAAGTTTAGAAAAAGAAATGTGGCTCGGTAGGTAATCCTGCTGCTTTATGGCTCCTGAGCTGTGCAGCACTGCTTTGAATTAAGCTCTTTTTGTGTGCAATTTCCATGTGCTTCCCATGTTTTTGTGGGTTTCCTTCAGGTATTTCAGTTTCATCTCACAGTCCAGAGTCCAAAGGTGAATCGGTAACTCTAAATTGCCCTTAGTATGTGACAGGGTTTGTGCCACATTGCTCTAGAACAGAACAATGCTGTGTAGATACTTCAACATGTCTCACACTGTAAGTTTCCTTGCACGAAAGACATCACATAAATACTAGTGCATAATAAAAGTCTTAGTATATTTCATTAATTCTACAGTTGGTACATTTGTGTACTTAAAAAGGATACTAATGTAAGTCATCAAAGGTGCTCAACTAGATTGCAAGTAAATGATAAATAAAAATTTGTTTTGAATTGAATAACAATTAAGTATCAGGAAGAAAAAAAAAATCTAATGAACAGCTCACCAAACAGCTGCACTCTGTCTATTACACACAAATTAAGATTGCCCTTTTAAAATTTGCTTTAATCTGTAACTTTATTTAATTTGTATACTCAAGATGATATATATATATGCCCCTCCAGTTACAAATCCAATTTAAATCTTGCATATTGTTGGATCAACTGGATACCACCAGCAGCTTTGCTGTTTAAGAAACCATATGTAGAAAGTGAACTATCTTTCAGCAGCTCAGCTGTTTAATAGCAGTACAAAAGGATTTAATTTCACATTACAAATTTAAGTGTTCCTCATATAACGAAGGCTCCTTTGAGCAAATATGATACAGAAGTAATTACAGAAGTAATTCATATCCTAAAATTTGCAAAAGGAACTATAATGACAATGCCTTAGAAGAACAGAAATTTCTATTAAAATGTCTGCACTGGTGACCTCTAACAACATACAAGGTGAACAGATCACTCATGAGGGGGTGTTGCTTCTCTTGCCAATGTTACTTGTCAGATGCCCATGTCAGCATGTAAATATGTAAATACAAAATCTTGTGACTTTTAATAATGACTGAAAGCTGAAAAAGCAAAGAAAAAGCTTTAAAATCTAAAACAATAAATAGCATATAACTGTCTTGAAAGGTAGTATCATTACAAATTACTTGTGGTGATGCATAATTTGATTTACTACATATTTATTCCAAATGTTACTTTACAAATAGCTCAGTAGAGGGGTGAACATCATACACATTTCTGTAATGACATTATGTGACTTGCCTACTTGGTACTGTTATAACAATAATAATAATAAAGGATTACAGATACTGCATTTAAAAGCTTCTTCTCAAAGTGCTTTACAATTAAGATTAAAGATGTATAGGTCTAAGAAAGGTTAACATAGATATCAATGTTTTAAAAAATACAAAAATAACAGAATTAAAAAACAAAATTAAAAATCAAAGCATTTAATAATGGCAATAAACCTTAACTTGTTTAACTACTCATTCTAAGTACTAGTTGGGGCCAAAGCTATATCGTCACCTAACCCTTTACTATGGTACATTATCTCAGCTTCGTGCCTAGTGCCTAGATTTTTACTCTGAGTGATGTGCATTCTCCTGTGCACAGCAGCGTGACTCAAAGTGACAAACAGCCACTTCGACTGCCAGGACTGCAGTATGTATCAGAGAACACAGCTCAGTCCTTCCTGGGCCAGATGAGACGCTGAGGACATCTATGTATACAAGATAGTCGGAAGACTCAATACGGGAAAAGAGAAAAATCACATTAATCTGTCACGGGCACTGCTGATAAACTGAATTTGGCTCTCGTATTAATGCTTTGCTTTGACTGAAAAGAACTTTACGTTTTTGCCAATTTAGACGGCTGGGTGTTTTGCTGTTACAATTCAGGATAAATACCGCTTCAGAACTGTAAGTTACCTGCTGCGAATGTGATTTTTCAGTCATTGAGAAAAAACCTTTTCTGATAACAGACGCTATCACCGCGACATGTTTTTCCTGGTGCTTGTTACATTGATGACAGGTAAGGATGAGCAAAAAGGTAGAGGGTAGAGGGTACCTCAAGGATGACAGTGCAAATGAGCTTGACACACTGGATGATGGCTTCGTGGGTCCCAGATATCGTTACCCCTCGTTCTGTAGAGTTGGGCAATAGATCTCCTGCTACCTGTACCTGTGCCCCTGTGCTCTGGAAGAAGGAAAGGCACAATAAAAACGAATATATTCACTCGCCCACGTTTTCAGTGTAGTTGAAGGTGTTTAGCCCATGCAAACATACAACAAACTGTGGGGCTAAATAGGTTCCCTATCAAAAGCTACAACCGTAGAGCCCCAATGAACACTGACCATCAACCAAACGCATAACATGCAACTGCGCTATGTCAGTAGTGTGAGGCGTCTCCCTCACCTCTCGGATCTCCTTGATTTTGGAGCCACCCTTGCCGATGAGGGAGCCACACTGGCTGGCAGGAATGACAAGCCGTATGGTGACGGGAGGCTTGCTCGTGACAGTACCGTTAGCTACTAGGGCTGTGAGGTCCTGCCGGATAAAAAGAGATGAAAGTGCTTAGTGATGTCTAGAGCACAGGACATTTTTGCACTGAGTTGATTAATTTATATATCCATTAGCAAGGACACATTATACATAAAAAAGTCATATTATTGTCTCAGAGGCATTATACACAATATTGACTTCCATTATATCCTCTGGGGGTATCTGCAGTGCTTACTGCAGCCTAGAGTCATCATTGCCAGACACACCTTTGTCAGGCCAGCTCATATCCCTTTAAAATTAAATTTACAGAGTCCTGTCACAGAGGGTGAGGGAAAGGGCTTCATTCCTGCTGGTGTGGCCAAGGCTGCAATTTCAGATGGGCTTTTTCTTTAATTAAACCTGGTAATAAATATTAGGTTCAATCATGGCTGCTGACTTGAGCAATCAATTAGTCAAAATCTTGCTGTGTTTGAAATGTAAATAGCATGTGCAGTCTCACTGCCCATAAAGAGAGGTCTGCTTATGTGGGGTGAAAAATTGTTTCAACAAGCTAACTGAGATGTAATAGAAGGATCATATTTTTCCACGCAAAAAAAGGTACTTATTCTCAAAATCTTTCAAGCATTTTGATAGAAAGAAATGCTGTAAGCAAAAACCCAACTCCTCAAAGCAGCGTAAGGAGTTGTATAAATTACTTAGAAATTAGCTCAGGATAAACATCTGAGCGACAGTATTTTGCATGTTATACCTCGGTTGGATTTGATGTTTTAAAAAAAGAAGCACGGTGCTCCTCACCAGGATCAGAAACTTCACCTTGTAGGTTTAATTTGAAAATATGCATTTCATCTTAAAAGCTAGGGACAGTACAATCCTTTCCATCTAGTAATTTTCCCAGTGAATCACTGGAAAGCCTTCGGTGGGTTTCAAGTACTGCTCATACGCAAAGATATTTCCTTTTAATCTTTACTTCTTGAGTAGAGAATCATAAAACATCAGTTAATTGCTTGTAGCAATTGGCTTCAGATTTTAAATGAATTATGTCCTTTTCAGCAACCTATAAAAAACTTAGAAAAACATGTTGCCAATGATTATCAAGTATAAGATCATGTAGGCTTCCTTAGTTAATTAATAGGCCGATATAAGATATTTATTGCAATCTTTAACAAGACACCAAAAAACATTTAGAAGATCAACATGTAACTGTGCCAAAAGTCACTTTTTTACTTTGCAATGTTTTGTTTTAGATCTGAACTCCCCACAATTCTGTCAGAATTGAACATTTCTTATATCCTGTCAAGCCCCCAGTGGAGCTTCTTATCGATTTAAGTGGTAAAAGACATACACATGCTTGGAAGAGGGTTACTATGACAACTCTGCATACAAGTAAGAAAAGCATAGGGTACTGAAGAAAGTGGGGGCTGGAGCAGAGAACCCTAACAGATGTTTAAAGCTTAATTGCCTACATGTAAAACCCGAAGGAGAGCGCAGTTACAATTTCATTTACTTTCCATTGATCAGACACTACTAATGGAATAATGGTGATGTATGACTTAATCTGCAAGTATCCATGGCAGGTGAAGGCCATGTACAGTGGTTTCTGTGGTTTCACTTTACCTTTAAAAAAGTTACGTAGCTGATGTTTTTGCAGCTGTGAATCTGTATGAGAGTATTTGTGTGTTTTTGTACGTGGATCTGCACATGTGGAGCAGGTTACTGGCGGGGGCTTCATTAGGTTACCTCTTCCAGCTTTAACGTGATCATAGTGAAGGCTCTGAAGACACACTCCGTGGGGCCTGTGATGGTGATGATTCGCTCCGGACAGGAGCCCTCTGATATGTTGATGCGTGCGCTACTCTGTGAGGGTGAAACAGGGACACAACAATGAATTGCACCTTGGGCCTCCAGAGGAGCAAAGTGAGACAAAGTGGCTGCATTTATATTGAGTTAAGACAAATGAAACCTTCATCCTTGCTGTTGTAGTGTAAGAACATATTGTAGCTTGAGGACAGAGTCATGGTGACTGTCCCATGTACCCTGCTGACTCACTATAGGGTATTTCTATAAAATGTGTGATGAACAGCCCCAAAGAGGAACTAAGGCTGGACCTCTAATTCACCCCTCTGCTCAGGTCAACTCATTTTTCATCTGAAATGCTTATACTGTTAAAAATAAGTAACAGCTGCCAGTAGAGTAGGGTAAAAAAGTTTGGAAAAATTAGCATTTTAACAGGTATTTACAGTAGAGGTTTAAACTGATATTTTTGTTTACCTAATCTGCAGAGTATAGAAGTAATAAAAGGCATTTGCAACAATTTACTTAATAATTCAGCAATTTAATGTCTAATTTTGAAATTTTCCATGTGAATAAATGTGATTGTAATTTAGTTGCCATGAGAACTGGGGTTTCAAAACACCTTTAAACCTTTAAACAATCTACATGAACTCTCTGTCACTCCTCTGTGATCAGTACAAGAAACACGCTTCTGTTTTAGCAACTCCAAAGCCTTTTCCAAAGAGGTTCCACTGCACTTTGAAATGTTATTACAGGAAAAGAGCATTCTTCTTCCTCTGATGAGGATGTTAAAACAGAAAGGCTATGTTTAGCTGTACTCCTCTCCACACCTGCTGGTGTTACAAAGACTCTAGCCCAATCCCATACGTGGGGATCAATGAATTGCCCTGCACAGCAAAGTTCAGCTATGCTTTCTTTCAGAAGGGAGAGATATCAAAATCACATTTTCAGAACGACAGCACAAATGTTTGCATGTCAGTGTTAACTGATTCTGTCCTTACAGCATTTGGCAAACGGTTTCAAATTTCATATGTAGATTTATGAGGCATATATTTATATATAAAACAAACAAACTACATATTAATGATATAAATAAAGCAAATGAATGAAGTTTCATTTTTATCTTATTGGTTGACTCCAGCTGCACATGGTGGGGGAAAGGCTTTGTATTTTTGGAATGTGAAGAGTGAATCAGGGGGTAACTCGACCGGGCCACTTGGGTAAATGGCTCGGTGTTGTTGGTGTGTGATGAGTGAGTGGAGTGAAAAACAGCCGAGCCACTCGCCTCTTCTCGTATCCTCTTCACCGTCTCTCCTTTCTGAAGAAAAAAAGAGAAGAGGAAAAAGGTGATTTTTATTCTGTTGCTTTGTTCAAGATGCTTCCTTGTACCATATCGCTCTAATTAAAAAGGCTTGGTTAGGTGCCAATATGCCCCAAATGAATATTAATTCCCTATCATGGCAATATGGCCATTGTGAAAATGGGTCCCTCCGGAACTAGCTGAGCCTACTTTTCCATCTGAGGTTGGCCACAAATCACTTAGTAGGTAGTATTCTGATCAATGGGGATATTGGGGGTGGGGCTATAGCGTCAACTCAACAGCAGTCTGCACCTGCTCTGCATGGAGGTGGGACATGTTCTGATGGCTTGGGACTGGGTTTGCATGTGCAGTGACACATGCTCCCAAAATTCTTCTTTTTTCACTGCACACTGTTGGTCATCTCATTCTACGGAACCGAATAAATGCCAAGACCTCATTAGGTGGAGCTGGACAGGCAGGTACTCCTGGAACCATGTGAAACATCACACATCTCCAAAGCCTTCTTCTAAACTTCCCACTGACAAGGAGGAAAGGGAAAAAGCCACATACCAGGTTCCCTCCACTAAAGAATAGTCATAAGCACATGGGGAGAAGTCTTAGCCCAATAAGACAAGACAAACGTTCATATTTCAAGATAACGGTATACTATTGTTCATATTGACTATTGTTCATCCTGACTTAACAATTGTTCCATCTTAAAGAAGAAACAATTCATCATTAAGCAGAACCGATGCAATGTTATGAATGCCATAATGTAATACACTACTATAGTAACCTTACAATGTGTTTTTTCCTTCTGACTGATACTACATTTCTAAATTATATGTTGTGGCGTACCATTTCAGCTCTGCTGAAATGAATGCTGTGACTAGTACGTGGTAAAATCTTTATTGTGTGTTATCTACAAAGCCATAAAAGGATGCACATATTTTTAACATGGCAACAAGGCTAATTAGCGCCATTGCTATGAAACGAAACATTTCCAGTTTCAGAAGTATGCTGAGGGTTCGGTAAACCTTTCAGTGGCGGTGTTAGCAGCTGGCTCTGACCCAGGTACATAGTACCAGGACAGTCCATTGTGGCCCATGCCAGGCTACTAACTTACCGTGTGCAACTTTGAGCTGAGCATGGACCAGAGGAACAAAAAAAGAACTACACCCAGGTCTCTTACAGTTTTGGGAAAGAACATAGGTTGTTTTTGGCTATACATATCAATATATATTCAAATTCCCAAGGACCTACTAGGAGAAAGATTGTGAAGCGTATAAATTTCAAAGGACACAATGCTGTAGCATGTTATTAAATAAGCATTTCTTAAAAACATTTTTTTATGCTTCATAATGTGATTTAATATTTTTTGAAAACATAAGTAACAGACAGGAATAGACTTTGCATCTAAAATAAATATGATTAAGTTGCATGTAATATCCTATTTAAACATTTGTCAGTTTCTGTTGAATAAATAAGATTTACCAGGTTTATGCATTAAAGTGCTGCTCTAATACAGAAATAAACAAAAAAAGCAGCAATAGTAAACAGGAGGATGCTCACCTTGCCAATGATGCTGCCCACCTCCTGCAGAAGAAAACAAAGTAAATGTCGTCATATTGAACCATGGCTTCGAGATATTCCCTGTGGCTCTAGATGAAGACTGGGTGCAATATGAATTCTGTTCTTATGAATGAGCCTCTGACTCTGCTAAGCTCAGAGTTCAGGCCTGGGGCTGTTGTCCAGCCTTTAATTCTCATAGTACCCTTGCTGCGAGACTGTCACCTACTGCTCCCTCCCGTTCCCTCCCACCTAGGTTTTCCCTGGGAAGACCCACCTTGCCATGCATTAGCAGTCTGAGCGTGAGCGTCACGTTCATGCCCCCTTCTCCAAAGTCCTGCTCACAGTTCATTTTGATGTGGGAGTTTGACCCAGGGAGACGCATGAAAGATGCTCGTCAGCGGCTTGAACTTTGAGCAAAGCGGGTTTTCTTTGTCCCTTCACAGCTGTGTGAAAACACAAGAGGGAAAAATGCACAATGAAACATTACAGAGAATTCCTCCGTGGAGACATGGGCCAAGGTCAAGGCCATACATAATTAAGCTCCCTGCAGACAGATCACAGCTCTCAGTGTCATTGTAAAGAAGGTCAGGTTTTCATTCCAGCCCATTCCCTTGCTTAGCTCCTCCAATTAGTGGCGGCTTATATGAACATAATCATATGTATTATTTCTTGAAAATAAGAGGTGAAATAATGTTTGGTAGTTACTGGGACCCAAGACATACAATCATCTAATGCTTTTAGTCATGTACAATAAGAATCTAAAACACTCACTGAATAATGCATGTACTTGGCTCCCTGTGGGATGGGTTTGAAACCCCTGTTTTAGATGGTCAGGTGTCTCTGGTGAAGGACAGTAGAATATTTCCTGCGCAGCAGCACATTTGAAGGAATGCCTTGGCCACTCTCGAGTTTACTTTTTCTGCATCTCCCCTTATTTCTGCTTCTGAAACTTGAAATAGTAACGCAGAAGTCAGGAAGCACAGAGTTCAGGGAATAGCTCCTTGCTCTCTGGCAGCTATGTAATTGCAGGTTCCTCGCATGTGTGTCTGTTTGCATCAAAGATGTTTCAGGTTCTCAACAGACTTGCTGGGTTGCTTCTAAAAGGCTTTGATCCTCTGCGAGCATGAAGCCAGTAGAATCTGCCATAAATTTATGGGCACAGAAATTGTGATTTGGCCCCTTTTTGGAGATTGCATGCTTGTGTGATCCTGAGATCTGGGATACCTACAACCAAACTCTCATCCTCACTCACTTATGACAGTTTTTGTATCTTCCCATTTACAAACATTCCTCTACTTGCAATATATACAACATAGACAGATAGTGAAAGGCCACTAATTCCTATCATTTCGTTTAGTGAAAGCTAGTTGTCACACAAACCAGGCACTAAGAGAGCAGTACAATAACAGGATTCTACACTGCATGGTAGAATGACCATATTTTGAGTGATCATAAGTTATTGCTTTGGTCCCAGTCTTTGTTTGGGTGATGCCACTCTTTGTTTTCATTTATGTTTGGCTGGTATCATTCTGCTTGGGTGACTGGGTATTTTTTTTTCTGTGAAACTGAGATAAACAAATGTTAATACATGGGTATACCAGGTAGCATTGTAGCAACTGAAGGAGATCGACTGTAATCTCCACTACCGCTATAGTACCTTTTGTCAAGGTACTTACTCAGTATTGATAACGTAGAAATAACTCAGCTGTGTACATGGAAAAATCACTGTAAGCAGTTTGGTACGCAACCTTAATACTGTTTCTTTACGTAATTGTGCACACTAAATTATTATTATTGTTATTGTTATTATTATTATTATGATCATCATCAGCAACAACAACAAAAACAATAACAATAATACTTGGTATATAGTATTAGTAGGCTGTCAGCATTCTCAAGTTGCAACAAAGCTGACTCATGAAGGAGGTGTAAGAATGGAACCCTGCAGTAAGCCAAAGACTTTAATTGCTCTGTTATGGTACGTAAGAAGAATGCTGTTAAAATATTGTTAAATATTGTGTTATTTGTCAAGACACTGCACGGTAAAAAAATTGAGTCAGTTCTTCTGTGCATTGATTTAATTTGCAGTGTCAAGCTTTTCCAAAACAAGGCAGCATAATCATTTTTTAAATTCTTTGGCAAGTCTGTTAAAAGCTGGAGGGTGAATTAAATAAGCTTTCTGGATGAACGTGCCACTCGCGCAGAACACTTCGAACGATCCGGAGGACACCACAAATAGAACAGAGAGCAACATGTCTGCATGTAAATAAACCATGTGCTCAAACCGTCAAGAATACATCTGGAGGCAAATGTTGAGACAAGCTCTGTAACAAAACCCAGATTCCTACCCCTTTGTTTCAAATGGCACTGACAACATAATTAAAGGCCCAGTTGTCAAGCCAGTATAATTACAGGTGTGGGTGTGAGTTAACAGCAAAGGGGTATTTTCTCCCACGATGTTCCTGCAAAAGTTGGGCAACCAAACTAGGTCATCAGCCTGAGAATGGATACGGAATCAGTTTTTGTGACATAATCTGAACGAACAATAGAATCAGTGTTTACTAATTTGGGTTTTGTGAAAACACGGTGACTCTCCGGTGTGTCGCGGCTGATCGCGTCTTTTGGCCCCGGCAAATTTGACAGCCTTCGTTTCTTTCTACACCTCAAAGCCCTATTAATCTGGCTACATTCGAGGTACAGGAGAGAGGGCTCAGCAGCAGCACCTGGGCTGCTGTCGTAGCAGTCTGACGTTCCGACATGCCCATCTCTAATTGACAAAAACTAGCGCTCTGCCTCTATGTTGCAGGCTGCTGCATTCTGTCTAATGAAGAACAATTGGCAGAAGGTAAATTACTTTTCTGTTTCCTGCAGTGACAGAGTGCATATGCTGTCAGGCACTGTGTAATGGATGGCAGCATTGCTCCCAGCGCCCCAGAGAATCCCTCACGATATGAAGGCAAAATTAAGCCAAGGAGGCGGACATGGTGCCGGACTAGTTCATCGACATCCTCCCCGCTGTTACCAAATTAAAATGAAAACAACCTGTAAATTTCTTGAAGATACTTACACAAATACATGAAAGGACTGTTTCCCATCTAAAAGGGATACTACTACAATGAATTATCAAGGTTTTACACGCGCACCCAATCTTGGGTTTGCAAATGTTCAAATGTCAAATTCAGTTTTTCACTTCTAGAGTTTTTTACCTTTAAAACTGGTCTATGAATATTTCTGAAGGTACAAACATTTCTGTTTGCGTACGAGACAAATTTTAGAGAACATTATTGGACAATGCCCTGTTCTGAACTGGCAGCTAGCAGTCTAATGTTTACATCTCTCCAACACTGTACATTGTGATCATTTAAAAATCAAGCTAATGAAACAGTTCTGTTGATGGCATTGTCTGGTGGGATAGAAATAAATCAATTTTGGCATGCAGTTGGGTCCTTCTTGGATCAAGTTAAAATTTGTTGGAGGAAAAAAAATGTTATCTTTCATTTTTATTTATGAATTTTTGCCTAGCAGATTTCCAGGAATAAATTAGGATGAAAGGAATGTGTGGCATTGTATAATTTTATATATAACTTAAGCACTTGTGTAAAGGAACATATAATCAGTAAGATAAACGTACGATCTGTTGCATACGCATCGATTTATTCCCTCTTACGTCAGTATGCTCGACACACACAAGCAAATCAGTGTATACGTGAACAACAACCTTAAGCAAGATATGGAGCGGACCTCCAATGTGCACATGCTACATGGACAAAAACACCAGCTTCAAGATTCATTAATTCCTCCTGAACATCAGCATCTGCATTCGTGCCATACAGAAAGTGACCATGGCGCTAAGCAGCTGATCAAAGTTGCACAGCCTGTGTTTTCCACTTGTTCCTGGCACGTGGCTCAAATATCACCCCCTATTTGTCAAGGCTTCTCAGTGTAATATGGCAGGCCTCTGCATGCTCTGGGGCCAAGTGTACATTCCCCCTATATTGCCACAGTATGTGCAGGCAACTACTGGTGGGAAATGGATACCCAGAACAGCTGTATTAATATGCATTATCATTATTATTTGCGTCGCAAGGACCAAACTATTTTACGAATAGAGTAGTGCATTTCCATTTGCATGTGAGATGAAAAAAAGTGCACGTTCAGCTTGACAGACAGAAACAATGGTTATAACACTGTGTATGAGTTGCAAATGTATCAAATGAGATGGAATCACAAAAGGGAAATGATACACTATATATGTGCAAATGCAAGATTGACATGCATGGTCCTCTTTACAGATCTCTTCTCCGCAGACCTGCCATTTTAATATGTACACATGATACTCTTACTCTTTTTTACAAGCTATCCTTCCAAGTTCCGGTGAATTTGAAAAGTATACACACACAGCAAACTCAGCGTTAAATCAGTTCATGTGACTGCAAGCAGACAAACTTTCTCAAGGATAAAATGACCTCTGTCAAGATACATGTGACCCCAACAACTTTGTGTGTTTGAACCAAATCTGGCAGGTGACTCAGTGACAAAGGGACTTTAAATTTGTACCCCAGCAGGAAATAAAGAAAACATCCTCAGGAAATTTAGACTGAAAAGGCTGGTGTTACACCAGTGTTTGTCCATCTACCATCACCATCGTAACGACAAGACCCAATTGCAGCAGCAAATCTGTCGATCTGTCTAAAATAGACGAGTGCACTTTCTACCTCCATGAAACAAGTGTGAACTGGAGCACATCTTTGAGGCAGAATGCTGGGAGATTCCAGCAGAAGAGTTCTAAACCTTTTTTGATTCCATGCCATGTTGTACCAATGCCATGCTAACAGCATGTGGACGCCCAACCCCCTGCTAAGCAACAAACTGTTATTTTTTTGTCCCTAATACAAGATATAAAATGACTGAAATATTAGTTATCTCTTTCTGTTTATCTGGATTGGACTCACTTCTATGTTAGAGGGGACATACTGGTCCACACGTCCATTTAACATGCAGACCGGAATGTTTATTATTGCCCCAGGCACTTTGTCATGAAGGATATGAATAATTGAAACGCGTTGAAATGCTTTGCGGGATGGGGTTGGGTTTTCTGTTAATGACCCTTCTGCACCAGGCTTCTTGAGAGTGCTGACCCTATGCATGACTGATTCATGACAGCTCTCTGGGGCCCATCTCCTGGAGGACAGGGCTTCCTAGACCTCATTCTCACTAATGGCACAATCTCTATTACATCACTCTAGGGAAAGAAATTTGGGTTATTTAACACAGAAATCAATATATGACTTCTCAAGTCTAAGTCAAATTTTTGGCATTAATCAGGTTCAGGGGTGTTTCTGCCAAGCATTGCAAGAAAGCTGCACATCCCCATGTGCTGAGCTTTGGCATGTGATGCTCCTATGTGGTGATGTAATGGTGCACGGAGACACCGGCGAGCCGCTCAGAAGGCCACGTGTCAACCTGGCCAGGGTGGCAGGTGGAGGGGTGAGCGTGTCCTCTATTTAACGCCAGTGCAGCAGGGCCTGAACCTGCTGGTGATCTGATGCTGCTGGGATGGGAAGGATGGGTTTGGGCGGGGACACCTCTGTCTATTCCCTCTGTCTAGCTCAGCCACAAAAACAGCAGGCACAATGACTGTAATTATGCCGATTAGAGCAGTTGCAGTGCACTCGACAGTGCACTTCCAGATGAAAAATTTGTGGTCTCCCTTAAGTTTGTGTCAACTTCCTAGCACATCCGAAAAAGATTCTTTTAAAAGGTGAAACCAATGAATTTCACATTCATTCCTGCAGCAGCTGATTACACCTATAAAATCATTACTGCATAAAGAAATGTGATTATGTGTAATACACATTAAGGTTAACTGGTGCCAAAATAACTGGGTGCTGAAAGCAGTCTTTTACTATTTAAAAATCAAATTTTGCAAATCAACTTTAATTGCTCAAATAAAAAAAAAGAAAACCGTTCTGATTCAGCACATTTCTGCCATGAAATTCCTGCAAATACATGTCTATAATTTTCAGAGAAATGCAGGAATATCTCAATTAGTGTTGTGTTTTGCAACACTACTTCAAAATACCGCCCCCTTTTTAGCCATAAGAATAATTTATCACAACATTTTTAAAAACATTCCAGAAAAATACCCTGTGATGAACAAGGGTATAGGTTCCCAGCTAGCACCCAGTGATTCCAGAATGGGCTTCGGCCAGCTGCATGTTTGGCAAGGACAAGTGGTTAAAGGTAATGGACGGATGGATAATGGAGGGATGAATTTCGGAACTATTTTGTAGGAATGCAATATTTGCTATCCATTAAATAAACGGTTTACTCTGTCTATTTCACTATTGAAGATACAACAAATCTATCTTTGCACAGCTTTCATGTAGCCTTTATGCAATATACTGTATAAATTACCTATTATAGTGGTGTTTCATGAAGTGTTACATTTCTCAAGAACACATCTAAAGCCCTACTCTTATTATTATTACTGTACTTGTATGAAGTGTTTGAAATCAACAGCTTGAAGTGGAAAACTGACCAAGGCGTCCTCTAAAAGTGGAATACCTGGTGATCACAGGCAACAGTGGAAGCTTTTGTGTACTGACTGATGTGTGTGCTCAAATATGGAGACATAAATGGCTCTGGTGACCTTGGCCACTCAAGGGGGCCTCATAACCAGCAGAGATTTATCCCCAGAACTGTGGATCCACCAGGGGCTGGACAGGGAATCTGTGCCTCCAGCCTGGTGTCAAAAGGGCATGCAAAGCAGCAGTGCAGATGGAAACCATGATCAGCGTGGGCAGTCTAAGTGTGACACCGCCCTGTCAAAACACAGTGCTCAGTCACAAGCAGAGATGGGGCTTCACAATATAAACATTTATCCAACCATATACAATATACTTAATAACTATTAAAAACAATATAGTTGTACAATCAGAATGTGTTGTCTCAGTATTTATAATTCGTATGATAATCTAATTTGACCACTGCGACACCCTGCACATGCCTGGTTCAGACTAAGGTAGATTTTTAGCTAAAATAAACAGTGAAACAGAACACAGTTGAACATACACCAGGAATGTCGGGCAGCATGTGCATCTACACTAATTCCAGCTGCACAGTATGAATGCTCCAGTCCACCGATTGTCCATTTATATAGTTTTACCACTCCTGACCCTCATCAGACTGGTGCAGCCGAAAACAGCTGAAGCGGGTGAGGGCTTGCTTACTGCTACATGCCAGAACAACGTATTCCTGAAAGAAATTGTACCATTTATAACTTTTGAATAAAACTGCGTTTGTTCTTCATTGTGTTCAGACCTCGGCAAAGGAAGAAAGTAAGAAAATATACTGCATTTTTGCAATTAACAAAAATACGCCAAGGTTTTCTTTCCAAAGCAGCGAATCACATGAAAACTCCTATTCCAGAGAGACCTGAACTGGATTATTTAAATATTAAAGTGTGAGATAGGAATCAATTAATTCAGTTGGTTTTCGTGTGTTTTCCCCATTAAAAGATTCAAATTGTGAAGCTGGAGTCCACATTCAGCATTAAGGGCTGCGCTGATTGAATGCAGGCCTCGGCAATGAGTCCTTCATTACATAGAAAGAACTTGCTTGGGGACAGTTAGAATATTCAGCCTCGGCAACCACCGAATATTTGAATACATAATTCAAATATTTTTTTCAACAGCATTATCCCAGAAAGATCATACAACTGTAGATGTTAACAAGAGCCAGCCCCCTCCTAGTCATGGCTTGTTCTACAGTCCTGATCCACACACCCATTTTTAGATGAAACTTCAAGTTAAAAAGCACAAAAGGAGGGACTGTTTCACTCATTCTGCCATCTCTCTTATTCCTCCTAGCAGCCATTCTTGCTCAGCTGACATCAGTATGTTGAATAATTCATTGTACACTTACAGAAGCTCATTGTGATATCTTGGAATGGAATTCTGGGAGTTTTTCTGCAACACTGTTCAGACACATTTTCGTGGCTTTCTTGAAAACCAGATTGGGAACTACTTCTTGGACAACTTGTGATTCATTCTCGAACTTCAGGTTGAGGACAACAAAGGGCCTGGAGTATAGCTCCAAAGCAGAGGAAAATACGAAAAAACAATCATTAAAACTACTTAAACTAATTAGGACCAGATCCGGAATAGGAATAAACATCCTCGAGACATTTTGATGTGCTGTTTGTTTGGTTCTCTTGTAACACTTCTGTCCTGCGCTGACATTTTCACCAAAGGGGCCGTGCCTCCGTGGGCTTCTTCTTTGTCTAAAGTCAAAAGCGCGAGATCCCCACAGATGAGCATAAACCTTCTTTGTAGCACCACTTAAATTAGCATTCTGTCCAAAGGCTTAGGAATTACTCAGCAACTAGTGACCTTGTTCAAGGCGTGACTCAATCAGATTGGGGAGGGATTAACAGGCCAGCGAAAATAAGGTTAAAGTACAAGGTGTCCGCTGAATCTTCCCTAAAACTGAAACTTCATTCTTCTTTGACTGTATAGCTCGCACATAGTGCCATTCCGTGGATAAACGTCAGTACTTTCACACACTCCCTTTCCAATGGATGCCACTCTTGTTTAACAAATAAAACCTTCCAGTGAATATACCCGTGTCTGAACAGAGTTCTGTTCACACTGAATTATATATATTGATGTAATGCACATACAGTAAGCCCAGTTTCCATCCAGCAAGCAAGGTTAATAACCTGAAACAGAATATTTTAGGTAATTAGACAGCTCCACAAAACCAGTGCCCTGATTATACCTCCTGAGTCTGACGATAAGCGCCGAGTTTGTAGCCAGAAACTCAATTTTCTCCCTCCTACTCAGGAGTCCTGTTTCCCCCTCCGGCTACTATTCTTGCTTTCTTATCTGCAGTGCTGGGGTGATCGTTCCACAGGGTGTCGCATGAGGAGGAAATACCCTTTCTTGTCTTCAGATCTTCTAGGCCCTGACTTACTTACTGCTAGGAAAGCATTTGGTATTACCTAACGTGGCTGTACTGCATGCCTGGTGACAAAGGGGTGTAAATATGTCTAGAAGAATAAATAGCGGAAATGTACTTCTCACTAAATGTTTTTTTCCCCAATTAAAAAAAAATATTTTACAAAAATCCATGATGGGTGGTACAGTGGATCAGTGAGTAGTGCTAATGTCTCACGCCTGGTCAGGCATGAGTTTATATCTGGCTCAGATAGAATTTGCATGCTCTCCCCATGTCTGTGTGGGTTTCCAGAGTCATAAGACATGTGTTTCACATTAATTGGTCACTTTAAATTGCTCATAGAGTGTGGATGAGTATTGGCCACTTTGCAGTGGACTGGCATCCTATCTTGGGGTAGCTTTGTAACCTAGTGAGCAACAATTCTGGAACAAGCTCTGCACTGCCATGACCCTACTTAGGACCAAGCGGTTAACAATAATGGATGGGTGGATAGAGGGACAAATGGAAAAAATTCATAACATCCTCTCAAGCAGTGGTTTAAAACTGAACACCATTTTAGAAGATCAGTACTGCTTGAAGTTTCCATCTGGAGTTACCGTTAATATGTGCTGGTTAGATTAAGTGTCTGCTCACCATTAAACAATTGTGCACTAAGAGATCTACAACATCTTGCTGTGAAATAATGTGAGGCTCAGTTCCAGAAAGAGTTCATTAGAGGGTGCTATGTTTTTATCATGGTGAGCTACTTTTATGTGGAAGGAGTCTCTTCTTATGTGGGTCAACACCTGTTAACAACAGAAGGCTATTTTATGCATAAATATTTCTCTCTAATAACAATGATACATATAGTCATTAAGCACTGAATGTGTTTTTTTTTCCAGCTACTAAACATAAATTCCCTGTAAAAATGTATGAATTTATATTCATATGCCACGTGTGTTTGCCAGCACTTTGTTTCAAATACTACTTTCAACATCTATTCAACCACCAACCTAACATTTAAAAGTTGCTAGACAAAGGCTTCAGGCAAACAAAACAAAAAGAAATCTTTACACTATTAAATTTAATTATTACAGCAAACAATTGTTATTATTAATAAATATCTCTCAGCTCCTGGTAAAAACACCAACTAACCATGTACTTTTGCAGAGAACCTCAGTGCTTTAATGGGACCAGTAATTCCACTGATTAAATGTTATTTCAGAATTGCAATAAACACAGTGAAACAAATTCTGCTCTCCATAAAGGCATACAGGATCTTTTGAAACAGCATTTTATATTCAATACATAAAAATAAGTTACAACTGACTAGATAAGTGCTTCTTAGGACACTCAGTAATGTTCAGAATAATATCCTAGCTGATGGAAAAAAAAAGAACTCAGCCAACTTCAAAGGTTAAAACAAAAGAATATAAGCTGGCTGTTTTGATTTTGTTATTTCGACATTAATTTATCCTATCCATCTTCTGACACAAAGCATTTTATTCAAATTACAGATGAAAAAAACCCTTGGGTCCCTGCAGATTTCCTTTCCTAGTTATGACTGCAACATGTAAAAATAACTGTTTAATAAAGAATTTTCAATAGTTTTCAACAGGAATTTTGTCTTTCCATAAATTTGAATCTATATTTTTTCAAGCTCTCACATGACATAGAATGACCTAAACGCATGTTGAATGTTCTGTCCAGAAACTTTTATTCTTTTAAATTAGTAAGCAAAAAAAAAAATTTATGATTTGCTTATTTCTGAGAAGAAGGTTTTAGATTTTCTATGTCAAGATGAGATGGTTTATGTGGCAGTTCTGTGATGGAAAGCCATTTGGTGACTTGATGCCTGTGCTGTGCTGTGCTGCCCGTGCCCTACCACACAGGGGGAGATTCCTTTGTCTGGGCCCAGTGAGATCTTAGAAAAACTTTGGGAGCATAGCTGAGCAAAGGGGCCTGGGGATGGAGTGGGGCTGTCAGCTGCAAGAGTGACGCGAGGCAGGCGTGTGCCTCTGATCTTTGCGGAAGTGCTCAGCTGTTCGGGGGACCAACTGGTCCGATGGGGGCAAGAAGATGGCCAGACAGCCTGCTGTGGGTACGGGAGACTCGTCGCTGTCCCAGTGATATGAATCTTTCATGTTCAAATGGGATATAATATTGCATCTTAAAGAGTATTCAAAATCTGCATTTTACTTGTATAATTTGATTTGTTATGATATAATTTGTCACAAATAAAAGCATACTACCTTAAAACTTGTCTCATATCAATAACTAAGGTATAATTATGATTGAACTGATTTCACTGTACAAGAGAAAAGAGTGTAACTGAGATGGTGACATTGCCAATACAATAGGCTATGTTTTAATTATACATTATCTTCATTTTAACTTGTTCACCAGTGAAAATCTCTTTCAGTCCTTCTTTAAAAGGTCAGAAATAGGGTCTCTGTGGATTACTAGTTTCAATTGTTCCTATTTGAGACTTCCCAGAGCTTAATACTTATTATCAAGATCCTTTTCACTTTTATCCTCTTCAGCTTATCCTTTCTTCTATTGGAATGAGATTAAAAAAAAGAGGCAAAACCTGAAGTACGGTGTATTTCAGCAGGAGCTGGAGGCTCCGAAAGTTTTATTTTCCCAAAGCACCAGAGAACTCTCCCAACAAATGTCTATAACTATGTGATCATTACTTTATTGCTTCATTGCGTGCCCAGATCCACAAGCTAGCTTCTCCACAGAAACACTTCCCCTTGGTGACAGCGCTTGGTGACAGTCCTTGAATGCTCCCCCTCACTAATTTTTCCTGTTGCCCTAAGCCTAGGAGCCACAATTTGTGTTTTGTAAGATGAGCCACACAGAGATCAGCTTGTAGAATCGAAGGGCTCTGTTTTTCAACCTGCCTTTTGTATTTGTCGGTGTGCGTATTTGCTCAGAGTGCACTGGAGAAGTATAGTTAATTAACTGAAGGTGACCTACCTATTTATCTGCATTACAATGTAGGCAGCCTTTCAATATAGCATTATCAATCTTGCCACGAAATTACATTGTCGAAATGGAGGATGCTTCACTTACTGTATGCAAATTATGTTATGAAATATGTTAGTGTGCTTCTTATTACCTGGCGAGCAAATGCTGAGAACAAACAGCTTTTCTTCATCTGTTGAGAACTTGGACAGATGACTGAAATAAAGGACCTTTGCTCTGCTGTAAGAACAATACACAATACTCACATCAAAAGACCAAAAAGTCCATGGCTAACAAGTTAGATGAGGGAACAAACAAAATTTTTAATGATAATTACTTAAGCCAAGTTAATTACTAGTACACTCAGTGACTGGAACAAAGCTTGTTTGGAGAAATGTCTCTAATTGTGATTTGATGCTTTGTTGGAATTCCTGAGCTATTAGGAGATGTGTGCTCCAAGGAGCTGAATAGCTCGTCCTCATTAGTGCACATTCAGACTTTCGAATGAATTACCTCTTGCTGTGTTTGCAGATGGGTTGTGCCACCTGAGCAGCTATTTGCCAGTGCCCTGGTTGAAACCAGCTGCCTGGTTAATTTTTCTCTGCCACCTCAAATGGCAACTCACACAGACAAAAACTGCTGTTGAGCCGATAGACGTCAACTCCACTCTACATTTAAGGGGTTCTGAACGCAGGCACCCACCTGAATTTGTGTACAAGAACAGATGAGGCACTCTGAGGACACAACATGACACAGAGTTGTACAACTGAAATTGATCATGTTATTGCCTAGTCAAATCTGCTCCATCCTACAGGGTCCCTCCTTCTACTGCTCTAGACACTCATAGGGTGTTAAGCCAGGTGGTGTTACCCCATACACACTGCCACCCTCAGCATACCCTACCCCACACGAGGTGCCCCACCCTGTAGACTGTCTCCTGCTACTATAGCCAGTTTACTCCAGCAGTAAATTCTACAAGCGCAGCTGTCGAGACACTCGGCCAGTTGCTCCCCTCGCCATTAACCCTCTCAGCACATATTGATCCCTTGCTCAGACCTAAGTATCTTGTGAGCTGTTCGTCTGTTGAGGTAACTTGACCCCACGCAGCACCTACTTCTTTTATTCACTTAAGGCAGATGCAGTTTGTTGAATTGGATTGCAAGTTTACAGAGGAGGATCCCTATTGTTTTACCTTTGACAAAGATACTCAACAGGAATTACTGAAGCAAAATTCATGGTTGTATGATCAGTTTAAACTAAATTATATATATAGTTTTGTGTTTGTAGGCTCCAGGCTGGTGTGACCCTGACCATGGTAAAGCAATTAAGGATAATGGATGGATGTATGGAGGCTTTGTGGTCCAAAATAATAACACATCACATAACTTTCAAGTATTTTGACAAAAAATTACAAAAAGTAAACAAGATTTGAGTAGACTATAGACCAAACTGAATTCAACCAGACCAAAAATCATGCACACAGGTTTAAATTATTTATAATGCTAAATAAAAAAAAATAGCAAGCAGTGCAGTGGTTAGACCTACTAAAAACTGAACTGCTGTCTAAATTTATAAATAACTGTAAGTAGCTTTACATTAGCTGCGACCCTGAGGAGTACAAGCAGGTAATGAAACTGAATGAGTATGAGCTTAACATTAAAAATGTCAGCTGACTGAAAAAATAAACATTTGTAAAAAAAATATAGAGTACTCCTTATTCTAATAATACAAGTTTTAAGGTAGTATGCTTTTATTTGTGACTCCTTCTAGCCCTTTAAGACAGCAATTAAAGCAAGCATACTCTTACTTTCCCAAATGCAAAAAAACATTAAAATTCATTTCCTTGATATCTCAAATAAAGGATTTGAAAAGCAGGACTACAGCAGTGTTAGAGAAAATACAGACATGAAAAGAAAAGCAACAGACAGACCAATAGTAAAATGAGTTTACTTTAGAGATACATCAGCATTACATTTTTAAAGCAAACTAACTACTAACTAGAAACCTGGCTGAACAGAGATTGATCAAAGCCCCTGAGCTCCATGTCTTCATGTCCTAGACCATTGTCCCAGTGGAGAGGATTCATCACCACATGTAAAAATAACTTTGTTCACTAGAATAACACAGGGCAGAGGGGTCCAGTCCTGTCTTCTGCAGTGACTGAAATGGAATTTTTCTTGTCACTGTCTGTAATGCACACCAATTTCATAAATAACTGAGCAACACAAGAACTATTGCACAAGGACAACTTGCAGGGTACTGCAAGGGACAAAAATACTTTACGGGGTAAAATGACAGTGCATTACGGGAAGTTTGCTATCATATAGCGAATACAACTGAAAAAAGTGAAATAATTCTAAATGGCTTGGCCGGTCATCCTCAGCGCTCCTCCATCTCCTGAGACTTCCTACAATTAAGCAAAGGGACATCTGGTGAGCTATCACTTCTAATCTCTCTCTGCCTGTACAAAAGCACACTATTTTTTCAAGTTCCAGGGATCAGATGAACACAGTACTTACATTCAAAGAGATGGCTGTGGTGAAGCAGTGATGGCCAACCTCAAAGCTCCATGTGGAGCCTTTATCCAAAGAGTTATCATTTGAACAATCACACTTTAGCAGTTATCTTAACAGCTTCTGAAAATCTGTCAAACTGTACAGCAAAGATGTATCCTGCCTGTTAAATAACTAACCTTCTAAGTACTATAGACAATAAATTCATTATTTATCCTTAGCTACATGTTAGAAAATACATTTTAAATATTGTTCATAAACGTTTTGGCAGGCAATTTGTAATAAAGATTGCCTTTGACTTTCCAAAAGGTTTTTCAATTACTTCTGAAGTACTAGGCATTTCCCAGCCAGGAGTCTGACGACAGCAAAATGTGACCATCCCTACAGTCTGAGCAAAAACCACAAAACCTATAGGCATACGGGCAGCTGACTTTCAGTATATTCTTATTTGGGTGAGACCCTAGAAGATGTATGGCGTATAAAAAGGACACAGCTCTCCTATATAAGGTAGGACAAAAGTCTTTCCAGGCACCTAGGAATACTTGACCCCCTCCACCAAAACAGAGATAGGAGCATGATGACAACCACCTTAACCAAGTTCCTCAGAGAGCAATAATTAGCTGGTTTCAAGTGACAAATCCCCCCAGACTGGGTAATTACATGATAAAAGCTTCTACCCTTGAGTGTTTTGGAGTCTGATGCATCTAACTCAGGACAAGGATGCATTCAGCTTCACACTGTATGTGAGTGTGCGTGCATGCATAGTACGTGTGCTCCCAGTCTCTAGTCATAATGCTGGAGCCCTCTGACCTTTCTCTCTGGGAGAAGGACATTCATTTCCATCGGCTGTATTAGCTCCCACCCCCTCTCTTTTTCCACTGAATAATGAGCCAGAGAACCCGAGACCCCACCAGAGAGGAGCCACCGGAGGAAGAGAGTGAGGCCTGATCGATAACTCCTAACAGCCCAGCAGTTCCGGAACCAATGCTTTTTCTACTCTCTCCACTTACTGGAACTCTCCTCCCTCATTCGCAACAAGCTCTCATATGCTTTCACCACATACACCGTACACACTACTTATCAGTTCCTACATGTTCAGCATCACAAGGCAAGAAGAACCAAAAACCACCAGTTTGTCCATTTAGATTAAGTATAAAACAGTTCTAGAGAACAAATATGACTTTTGCTCATTGTTTTTTTAATCCTGGAAAATGCAAAGTGGAAAAAAAATGCTTGTCCTCTTTGCATTTCCCAGCATTAATAAAACAATGGGACGCTGGGAGGCTGCACAAATTATGGTTATCCATACATTTTTTTTTGCATTGCATCAACAGCAAGTTTTCAGAGATTTAGAACAAGCCACAGCTCAAAATGGCAGAGTGTGTTCACTACCCTGCTTAGACATTCTATGGGACAGAGGCTGTAAGTTAAATGTGAGATAAGCAAGACGATGCACAAGAGGAAAAGACAAAAGCCACAGGGCAATGCGATATGAAGGAAAACGCTATTGTTTTGTTGCAACTCTTATTTGCTGTCCCTATTCTCATCTGACAGCTTAGATTTTTCTGCTGAAAAGCTGTCAACATTTGGTCAAGCAGTTCAAGACAGTTTGAGCCTGTGCTGTTAAACAAACAAGTTAGAACTGCATAAAGGAAATGGTCATAGTGAAGGTGAGTCATCGGCTAAAGGTATTTGGGTCAAGTTTTTCATCTACAATTCAATTCTGGTCCTTCCCCTTTGTTATGCAGACTTATTTCTTCCCGGAAAATGGGCCTATATTTATCATTCAGCTGCCTTCTTTGTGTCTGAGCATAATCTTCCAAGGAAGAGTTAAACAGCAAATTATTGCACCTATTATGTGTACAGTCAACAGGGTGCAATTTCCCTTTCTAATACCCTTAATATTGCAATGTGGTGTGTAGGCAGCTTCGCAGCAAAGGAAAAATGATATTTTGTCTCATTAATGCCAGAACTAATGGGTACCGAGTTTAATTTCTGACAGAAGATCTCCAGCAGGTTTGATTGATCTTAGATGCGGCGATGTATCCCACCCGTGGAGCCCAGGGCACAGAATGAAAAAAAGTGTTGTGAAGAGAATGCACTAATGCTTCTTCACTTCTCTTAAAGCAGGTGGTTCATTTATCTTCATACTGACATATCTTTTGGAATTACAGATAATAATCAAACAGGTACAACTTCATCTAATTTAATTTATAAATAACTGTCGACACAATGTAACGTCTTACATTTGTTGATTCCCTTTTTCGTAACAGTGTGAGAACTTCATATCACAATCCTCTTAATGTTTAATCAAGTTGCTGTGTATCAAAAGGGGGATTTCACAGGGATAAGAAAGCCTTTGCCTTGAAAGATTCATTAAATACCAGGTCTTGAAAATGATCTAAGTTGTAACTCAGTTTGAACAGAGGTGTCGGCAACACAGGTAAACAAAAATAATGAAAATTTTGTTGTCACAAAATTCATGCCTGCGAGTGACCTTGACTTCAATCCCTGGCATCCTGTGAAAATCCATCTGCTTTAAAACCAACTGTCAATGACACTTCCATTCCTGAGATATGTCAATGTGCTAATTCCATTCATTTTTCATAAATATAAGTGCCCCGTGTGCCTTTCTCTGTGTAAATTTATACTAGGGATCTGCACTGAAAAGCTTGTGGATCAAGACAATGCATTAAGAATGCCCAAATAATCTGATATTTGTTTAGCCATCCGAAAAAGCAAAAATCACAAAATAGGAATAACATCCAAGTTCTAAATCAAATTTCCCTCAGCAAAATCCAGGATATCACACCACACAGTGATCAAAAGCACATTAATATTATGCATGCGATATATGGCAAACCTATCTGCCGACTTTTTTAGCAGAATAGTTATAGCTTTTAGACCTGTTGCTTTGATACTGCTCAGTTAAAAATCTCCAGCTGTATAAATTTGTTTACGAACAGCTCAGTATATGAATCCAACATTGCAAGATGGCTGTGATCTACAGTGATATAAAGGACTCTATGACAGGAAAATACGCAGATTTCACAACAGCTGGGTTGCATCTCACACAGCTTTAGGGCAGAGCCATGTCAGCACAGAGGACACATCTACACACAAGGAACCAAGGGCAGTGATCATCAGCTCAGCTCCCCAGGGTTCCCGTTTCCACTTTACATCCTGCTTCCCTGACTCCTAGCGCTCACCCTTTTGTCTCCAAGTCCACATCAGGCGTCCCTTGTCAGTTTCGTACAGCCGTGCCACATACTCCGGACTAACAATGCTTAAACAGGCATTTCTTTGAGACAGCGCCAGGTTTCACCACAGCTGGTTTCAGGAACCAGCTGTCTGTCACGCTGACAGACAGGTGCAGAGTAGGAGCAAAAAAAGGAGGGGAAAAACTATGCAATGTAGACTAACAAAAGTGATTACCATGCAGGCCGACAGGCTGAAAACAGGCCCCCTATATTTGCATGTACTGTCAAACCCCCAGCGATTAAACAGGAATAGGATGTGTCTTCACTTCCATACATTTATCTGCATGATACATAGTGCAGGACACACCAGTGGATTGTGCCTTAGTATGCAGTAAGAGGAAGCTATTGCAACATAAGCTAAAAAAATAAAAAAAAATACTGAGCAGAAATCCAAAAATAGCTCAAGCCTTGTTAAATATTTTAGGCACTCCACAGCAGAAGGGAGATAAAAACCTCAAGAACCACAAACAAAAACACAGTGATGCAGAACGATTAAGGCAACCTGCATTAAAGAACATAAATATATTTATTATCTTCATCGCAGTGCTTTATGAGCAACGGAGGGCCTGGTGCTGAGGGCAGGACGGACCTCCAGCTTAGCCAGTATGTAGGCACCACTTTGGTGGAGCACAGACTTGGAAAAAACATTATCCTGTAATAGGAAATAGGGCCTGTTTTAGAGCAGCAAAACATCTCCTCATCACAGAGAAAATATTTGATCTAATGCCAAACTCGGGGTTTTAGAGAGGCACCGGGGTGGGGTGGGGACTGAGCATCCCATTTCTGCCTGGGCTGTGAATTTGGATGTGGGTTTGAGTCTCACTTTGTGTGGAGTTTGCATGTTGTACCTGTGCTTTCATGGGTTCCCTCCCACAGCCAAAAGATGAACTGGTCACTCTAAATTGTTGGTTGTGTGTGTACGTGCGTGCGTGCGTGCGTGCGTGTGTGTGTGTGTGTGTGTGTGTGTGTGTGTGTGTAAGTGAGACTATTGAATTACTTTACTGTATAAATAACAGGTAGGTAGTGTATGTAGCATTGTAAGGCATCAGCTAGTTAATAATAATAATCCATATGCCTTACTTGGGAAATAAGGGATTTGTTAAATTAATACTTGTAAACGTAAACATCCAAAAATACAAACACTCTGCTATCTAGCCAAGCTCATAAAGGCTGCTCGGCAAACTCCCAAAATCCCAAAAAAATTCTGCAGAGTACAACTGACAGTGTTGACCTGTCCCTGGAAGAGACCACTGTATATTAACTTAACTCAAAGTTAACCCAATGCTACTTACTTCACTGGAAATCTACGGAAACATTTGACCAAATTATAACCAGTGCTACAGTGAATAAAAGATACCAGGATATGCTGCTGATGTTCACAGTATATGTTTCACAAGTTCAGAACAAACTATTTGAATGCAGTGAGTGAGCTGACTTGCAGTGTAACTTATTGCACCCTGGGTAATGCAATGTAACTATGAGAGATGTTATGAATGTTTGCCATGTAATACAGCAGTTTTTTGCTGTGAAAGCACCTCAGATAGAGAATCTATTGGGTTGGGAGATAAAAAAGAACTGGGAGCTTATGAGAAGTACTGCTATGAAAGAAAAAAAATTGCGGGTACTCGTAACAGCAAACCACAGAAGTACTGCTACTGTGTGTTGCTGAGTACAATCCACTTCAACCACTGACTATAACAGATTATACCACTTTCTTCTCGTCCATAAAGTTGAGTTCAGCAGTCAGTTTAGAAGCTGGGGGACATTCGTTGCCTCCAAAATGACAGAAGAAGCAGTGGAACTGTGGGAGGCCCAGTAACGTGCAGATCGACATTTTGTTCCCAGCATGTGTGTATGTGTGATCAGAACTAGGTCAGCCCAATCAATTCTTTTCAGAGAAACGATTTGTTAGCAGACACATTTCAACGTGCTGGGGAGAGGAGAAACAGCCGCAAGCATCACAAGGGAACATGACTGTATCTTTGAAAGGAAGCTTCCAGTTTCAGGACTGTACGCCGTGCCTAACTAACAATGACACGGGCCTCCCTGTACCCTCGTAAACGAAGGGTTTGGCCGCATTGTCACAGTCACACGCATCTGTGAGGAGCATAAGTAACCATGGAGAAATTTTGCTTGAAACTTGCAGTGATAGATGTTCTTGTGGACAAGCCAGACAGCTATTCAGCAGTCTTTCTGACTCAAGGTTTTTTTCATCTTACGCATGTTTCTCTGAGACTGTGTGATCTTTACAGCTTAAATGAGCTGTTGGTTTATTGGTTTTACCTGAGTGTTTGGAAATGTTAGTGTCAGTCCCTGATTTGGTAATTTATGAGAACCTGCAGACACCAGCCCAACCCCCAATGACCACCAGCATTCCGTTCGGCATCAAGGATGCTGGCTAGTTTTCATTATCGAAAGGACCCTTCTCCTGCTTATTAGATCTGCGCTTCCAGGAGCGCATTAGGAAATTAAATACGGGATGTGAGTCATTGCCTTTGCCTTGGCAGCTGCTGTGGTGCTCTCTCTCTCCCTCTCTTTCTCTTTCCGTCTACCTCTCTTTCTCTCTATCTCTCGATCTCTCTCTGTCTCTCCCTCCCTTTTTCTAGCCATCTCCGAACCATACCCCACCCCCTCCGGATCCTACCGATGATCCGGAGGCTGGTGGCCTGTGATGGCTGACATTTCCCTCTCTCTGTCTGTGGCCCACTCAGCCAGTTCTGTGCAGCCTTCTGTTGTGTACATCGTGCCCCGTGACTAAGATACAAAGGCGTCCCTTGTCTCAGAATGAAAGGGGCATGGAGGCAAACACAGTGGCACTCTGTTGATGCACACATTCCACTGGCACATCAATGAATAAAGATGCGCACGCGCCCACACCTCAGCTCCCTGTCCGAAGGAGCGAAGAACATTCTTCAGGTTCACGGCATGTGAGCTTATTACTTCATATACAGTGAACATTACTGCTACAACTTGCTGTCACACAGCATATTTTGACAGTGTAAACAAAAAAAAACATTCAATCCTTAAAATATTGATGTGTTAAAGAGCAACATACTTTGGATGTTTAAATGCAGTTTATAGTTAGCTTTGAAAAATACTAGCACGCTTTGAGTTTTTTTAGATTTTTTTTTTTAACAGATTACTGAACTGCCTGAAATCACTGTAATGTAACACTAAGCTGTATATGCCTTCTGGAACTTGAAGTCCGGGGTTGCAGGTACATTTCCTTAACCACCCATGCTTCATCTGCAGTACATTATGGGTACGAGAATTTAGCAAACCAAGGAACATCACCCGTTCTTATTTGTTTTGCAGACAACAAAAAAGGTGGTAATAAGGTAACGTGTTAATTATTAATTCTTTTCATGTTTGATGAGATTTGAGAAAACTTTGATATTAGAAACAAAGAGATTCTGCTACAACATCCAGGAAGAAAACAGGAGTTATTAAAAAAGGAAAACAATACTGATTAAAAACATAAATGAAAACACAGTAATGAGCAACAACAATAAAAGTAACATTCTGAGACTCTTAGACAAAAAACAACAGCGTCTTGAAAACAGACAAAAAAATTAAATTTTATTTTGTTATTTTACCAATCACAGGCAATCTCCAACCAGGCTATCCTTAAATTAAAAGAAATCAATATTTCGTTATTTTTTTCCTCCCAATGACATTGTAGTGGTATGACCTCTACTGCAATTGTGTCACTGCCCAAACATTGGGGATTTATCCATGTCACGTGAACACCAAAGCCTGCAGAGGAACAGATGCGACTGTGGGCACAAATCATTGGTCACGAATGCCTAAAATGCGCCAGAGGTCCTAGCATATCATCTTTAAAGGACAGCAATGTTGCACACAAACGTTTATGCACAAATCACAGTGTCATCAAAACATGAAAAACACGTAAATATGTGATAAGAGGGCTATCGAAGGTGTACTAGGAGACTTATAGGTCTGTATGACACAAACCTCGCCTGTCTTCTATGGTACCCATTTGAAACAATTGTGCACTCATGCCTAAGTCAGGAGAATGGGTATGAGGAAAAGACTCGCTTTTGTTTTTCATCAGCTGCTAACCCACTTTCGCGACGACCCAATCGCCAAGCTTTTCTCCCTCTTAACAAGAGACGCCATTTGACCCACATCCTTGGAAAAACTCCATATTAGCAAGGAAAGAACATTGCTCATGTTAAACTCAATTAGGTGGATGGGTGCAGGCCTGCTGGTTTATAGCCCATAATGCTTGGCTGTGGGATTTTAGTGGGTGTCTCTGCCTCCCAGTATTCTGTATTAAATTAAAAAACTATTTAATAAGATCATAAAGTTATGATTATAATTACTTGTGAATGATGTCTTGTTTCTTATGTGATTTTGAAAATTATACCGGTTCTATTAGTGGATTCGCATTATTTATCACAATACACCAGGACAACCCTTACATGAACTCCTAAACACATGAGACTAGAAACGTTGAGAAATCATAAAATAAAACTATTTATATGTTTGTCAATAAAATGTCACACCTTCATTTATCACCTCGCCAGGACTACTAAAGAACCAAAAACCTTCATTAGAAGAGCTCGTACCTAATGAGAGTATGTGTAATTCACACAAAAAAAACATTCATTTCTCATAGTCATATTCTTGCTTATAAAGTATAAAAACTCCTCTTTGGAAAACTTCATTTTCTTATACAGTGGCATTTAGATTTAAGTGCATCAGACACCTGTTATAAAAGAGATTACTAGCTCTTTTCAGTTTCAGAAATTCAAAGGTAATATGTCATTTTGCATCTGAAAACAATAAACCATGCTTTATCTTAACAAAATAACTATATAAAGCGTGTTTCAGTCATCTCAAAAAAAGCTTCAGCTGTAAAAACTCATTAAGGTTACTGTTTAAACTCATTCAAGGTTTTCTATCTATCTATCTATCTATCTATGGCAGCATAACAATGTTAGGTCTGTACCCTAAGCTACTTAGAATAACTTTTCCATTTACACAGCAGGGTATTTTTACTGGAGCCACTCAGGGTAAGTATCTTAATCAATGTTATTAGAGCAGGAGCAGGAATTCACAGCTAAGCCCTTCTGACTGAATGGTAACAGTGCTAGCCACTACGCCACCTGCTGTCCTCTGTATTACTAGCAATGGGAGCAGGTTGTAAGCTGCAGGTATTTTTGGGACTTGGTGAACTGATGGAAAAGTAACTCCATACAAAAACCTAACAAGTGACCATTTACTCTGGACCGTTAGCAGTACAGACAAAGCAGTATGTCAATTTGCTTTCAAACTGAATAGTCACCGCTAAATTTAAAAAAACAAACACATATAGTGAGTAGCAGAAGCTTAGCTTATCATTACAATGAATACACAGATTAGATAGACAGATAGATAGATAGATAGATCGATAGATAGATAGATAGATAGATAGATAGATAGTTCATCAGTAAAATATTCATGGGTGGAAAAGAATTGCATTTTTCTCTGAAAGGATCTGTTCTGTATTACAGTGATGTCACAGTTAAACCACTGGCAAATGACAGCCCCCTTGTCTCTCTGTGGACATCTCTGGAGCTGGGCTTTGATTTCAGCTCAATGAAAGCACAGTTAAGAGCTGAACAGTGAATTATCTACAAAGTAATTAAAAACAGAGTGGTGTTAATTTAGGCGAACATTCAGCAGGAAAAAAGTGTCAGTAATTAACAGGTGTCAGGGTTTCAGTTAAGAGCATCCCTAAAACCCCAAAGCGAAGGAAACCAGTGTTGTGAAAGCACAGATAATCCTACAGCAACTTATTTTTCCTTACTATTAATAAGAAATCACCCTTCATACATTTATAGATTTTTACACAGCATTTGAAGCCAAAAATATTTATCTTAAATGAGAGCGATAATGTGGAAACGAGGGATAATGTTTATCATGAAGTTCTGAGCTGAGTCGGATGTCAAAGAGTAATATTCGGAATACAACAATACACTTGATGGAGCATCCTTTTTTATGATGCTATTCTATGCTAACATAACACACGGTATATGAGGAATTATCTGTCACTATTATTCTGTGTAATGACAAATCAAAATCTGCTGCTCTTCATTTTCCCTCCTGTTCGTTCTTTTGAGATGTTCTTATTTGCAATAAGTATGTCTAGGGTGTCTTGAATAATACCTGCTGGGGATAGTATGAGTCAGGCACATGACAGTAGATGTAATGGTGCTGAGTAATGCCAATTAAAGCATTTGGTTACAAGCCCTCAACAATGTTTGGGAGAATCACAGAAGTGCACATACATGCCAACATGGGTGGCCTATGGCATGAGAGGCTTGTGAAGTCAGGAGAAGGAGGACAGACACTCATAGCTAAATTAATTCAGGCAAACAGTGACTTAGAAAACTCCAAAAATCAGCTATATATAAACTTGGGCAAAAAAGACATGAAAACTCTGCTATTAAATGATAACATGGTGATAGTGGGCGAGGATTGAGAAAGAGAATGACCAGACATCATGATACAGTGAACCTTATGGAACCGTCAGTGACATTTCTCCACTGCATCTATAATAAATGCTGTGTGTGAATAGTGCTGCCTGTGCATGCACAGCAAACAAGCCACGCTTTGTTTCCAGAATCAAATTCTGAAAATCATGAACATAAAAAGATTGCAGATGCTAGGCCAAAAGAAGGGATGGTCAGTGTGTTTTTCACTTATCTTCACTATGGACAGGACAGCCAGTGTGTCGTGCCAGATGCCTCAATTAAATAACAGTTCATCTCACAGCTAAAGCCTAAAGCAGTACTGTAAATCACAGCACAGGACTCTTCTGTGTCAGTTCCTTCACAGTTTTGAAACATACACCTTCTTTAAACTGGAAAAACCATCAGTAATTGTGCTGAACTAAGAATTAGTTATATATTATTAAGTTTTCTAAAACAGTAGTTTTGTAAATTTTCAAAAGGGGACACTTGTAGATTTATACAGAAAAACTTTGATATACCGTATACAATATATTTTACCAGAGACGTTGCTGAAATGTAAAGGGGTTATTACTACAGATGCTAAGTTAACAGAGTAATGATAATGTCAAGAGGGTTCAATTGTACACAAGCATGCTAATTTTAAAAATGCAAATATACGAAAGAATAGCTAGAAGAGGCAAACAATGCAAAGTGGAAGCAAACTGAACAGCAATCCACTTACACCTCTGAACTTGAAAGTCATACCAGAAAATCAGTAGAGTGTAATTCATATCAGCCTCATCAGCGCAGTATGTGAGACAGACAGTTAGTCTCCTCAGGTGTTCTAGTTAGGGGCAAAAATGAAATATACCAGATATATAAGACCCTGAGTTCAAATGTACGTTTATACTATGGTACTTTTGAGCAAGGTATGCATAATCCATTGCTCCAGTAAAATTACTGATTAAATGGGTAAATCATTGCCTTGGAGAAAGGAGTCCACTAAATAAAGGATTGTAATACCAAACTGCAGTGATTTAACAAATGCAGAAAATAACAAAAAACTTGAATTAATTTTATACGCATACAATGTGTTATAAATGGATGCACTCAACTAACACAAGCCAAAATAACCGGTAAGAATAAACTGCATCCTTATCAGAATGAGAATAAGTGCATTCCTTACAGCTGACTGCAACCCAGAAGCCCTTTCTTTGTTGTTCCGCTGTGCTAAAAATAGAGTAGCACTTTGAAATGTAAGTATGCGAAGAAAAAAAAGATTAAACTTTCATTTTAATCTCTGTTTTGACGTTGCAAGAGCAGGTTCTTTGTTGTTTGTCTGACGTTTTTTTGTTTCATGTGTGGCATTTTAAACCATTGGGATGTCAACGTAGCTGCTGTCCTACTTCTCACGTAGACGACATTTTATTTTGAATTAATGGTCCCCCTTTCTCTTTGTCCCTCACATATAAAGTGCAGAATGACTGTCCTGTTGAAAAAATTACTTTGTGAGAACTTGGGCTGCAAGTAACAAATAACAAAGAAAATTTTATACGGGACAAATATGTCAGCCCAGTATTAGGATAACAATTATTTAACTTCACAATACAACAAGGACAAGTGATCTTAAAATTCATACGGCAGTTATCAAGCCTTTACTCTGCTGTTAGTATGACAAGAGGAGGACCAGGACCCCCAAGTCCAGCATTCCATAACCTCATACATGGTTCTACTCAACCACATAACATCACCAAAGGATCAGGATGTGTGCTGAAATGTTTGTAACACACCTTTGAAAATAAGGGCTCGGAAATTAACATGAGAATCCGCAGCTGTGTGATGTCACATGCATTAACAACCTCCATCTACAGTGATGCAGTTAGTCGCTTGCTAATCAGTGCCTATGACTTCATACCGTATTGTCTGAAGGTTTAAAGTCGGCCGTACGGCATCACATCATATGATATCTATAAGAGGATCACATCATAAAAATGCCATTAAAATGTCTACTCTCCTTCCCTTTCTCACCTTCCTTTATTTTTCTTTCATTAGATGCATTATTGTAAAATATACAATAATATCTTTCAGGGATATTATGACTGCATGGGCTACAGACTTGTCATTGAGGTTATGTTTAATGTGGCTTTCCAGAGCAACTTTATCACATTTTTTGTTAAAAAGACTCCGTATTTTTTTTGAAGAGCATCCTTCCTTAATGATCAAATAGTTGATGAAAACACAGAACTTACATGTTTATGACAACAAACAACAACAACAATAATAATGACAATAAAGCACTTGCTTTTTGGCAATGACATATGAATTGTTATGGAGTTTTATGGCTGCATAAAGTATTTTTCCCTCGTATTCACAGACCTAAAATCAGTTTCATTCACAGTGTAGTTAATAGCCATGATGTCCCCAGAACTACTTGTGTATTTCGTCTGAGTTCAGGTCACAATAATCTGGCTGGTATTTCGGACCTCATAATGCTATTGGATTTTCCCTAAGTAATTCGGACCAGGGACTAGGTAGTGAGGGCAACACACACACACACACACACACACACACACACACACACACACACGAGCATCTCATTAACACAGAAGGGTCAGGGTGTAAATATCCCACAAAATGACCAGTGGCCCTTTTAAAACCATTGTTTCCCGACAACATCTGTCGACATGAGGCCATATGTTCAGGGAAGCCGAGCGCATCTTAAGCTCGCCTCCCCACACACACACACACACACACACACACACACACACTAGTTTGCATAGGCTAAACAAATGATCGGAGTGGTGCCTCTGCGTGGAAAAGAGCGCGCGTCTAATAACACGTATTCGTAACATCCGTACATACAGGCAGGTGAAAGATCGATGAAATGCGCGAGAGCCGCAAAAGAGCGCCAAAGCCCGCAGTTCGTCAGTGCTGAAGGGGACACTGGTGCTCATGCACTATTAGAATATGGCCGTAAGTGCGCAGCTGTGTGTCTAGTAGTTCAAAGTTGAGTGGTGGAACCCAGAGCTGGACCTCCCTGTCACATTCGGCGGATAAAAAAAGGAAAACAAAACACCCGCACAGTATTACTATGAGACTAATACGGCACTCCGAGGGTCGATACTTCGCAGCGACGTGCTGTGCACTTTCTGGACTAACAAGTGAGAATAGGAAAATTTTAGTACGTTTCTGTTTCTATGAGCCAGTACGCGGGAGAAATAGTGTTTTATTCGAATGACGCGATCTTACCTGTTTGTACGAGGGGTCGGAGAAGCCAGGGAGGGAGGGAAGCCGATACGGAGTTATTATAGATCCTCAGCTGGCGTCCACATTGTCGGTAAGAGGCTTTTACTGTAAGGAGTAATCCTGATGGTACTCCGTGTGTGTCTGTCTCTGTGTGTATGTGTAACAGTAAACCAGAGAGAGAGAGAGAGAGAGAGAGAGAAAGAGAGAGAGAGAGAGAGAGAGAGGCGCACTGACTACAGCGCTATCCGGTTACGGCAGGCAAATGAGCGGCTCAGTGAAACAAAGCGCACCTTCTGTCGAGTGACAGGAGCTCAGTATTTCTCGCCTTTTCCCCTCGTTCTTCAGGGTCCCTTCGCTGTTCCTCCGGCTCCAACCGGGACAGAGAACGCCGAGGTGCGGTTTGCTGCCTGCCTCGCCGAGCTCCGTGGTGCCCGCGAACGGATCCACTAAAACCACCGATAGTGGAGCGGAGGAGCGTCGCTGATCCCCCCTCCGCCGCGGCTGCTGCCCCCGCGGCCGCGTGTGCGACACCGGTGCAGGGAGGTGGATGGTGTGTGAAGTGTTTCCTAGGAGAAGTGTGTGTATAAAGTGCGCACCTCATAACTTGGCAGAAGCAGCTGCGAAAGATTAAAATAATCCCCATTTTCGAGCAAACAGTTATAGCAGATTTAACGGGGGAATTATAATGGTCAATCTGCTGCCTTCGTCCAATGTTATCTAATGCAAAACAAAAACTTAATAATAATGCTTTTTGTCAGCTGTGCTGCAGTTTTCCAATAACCATATCGTTCCACCCTGATCTTTTGATAAGTTATTCACATAACCCTAGATGTGAAAATTTTGAAGTCTGCGGTGAAATTGGAAATGCAAGGAAGAACATTGAGGAGCTCAAAGGATGCCTAGTCAGTGAACCTCGTGAAATATATCAGGCAGGCTGTGTATGGCCATATCCTTAGTTGAATTACAAAAAAATGCTGTTTACTATTTTAAACATTTAGCTATAAATGCAGTATGCTTGCTATGAAAGGAACCTTTGGTAATTTCCAAAAAACCAAGACTGTTGTCCATTTGTTAAAAGTCCAACCCTGTCATTTAAGTAGTCATTAATTTTTTTGTAATGGTAATTTTTTGGCTGCTTCTAACTCTCAGGTTCCATTGATTTTCAGTCTGCTTATCCTACTGAGGGTTGTGGTGGCAACAGGCTGAGCAGGGCAGGCCATATTCCCAAGTCAGCCTGGAGATAAAATTCGCCCAGTGTGTCCTGGGTCTCCCCTCAGGGTTTCTTCCAGGGTGATGGGCCCGCTAGACCTCTCATGGGAGGTGCCCAGGGAACATTTTAACAAGAGCCCTGAATCATTCTGTCTATTCATGATGTAGGTTCTATTCAAAGGGTCTTCCTGACTGCTAAATTCCACACCTGTCACATAGTGTTAGTCTCACCATCATGGGAAGTAACCCCATTTTCATTATTTGTAATAGTAATCTTGTACTTTTGGTCACAACCCAAACCCTCTTACCATAGGTGAGGATGGTGACATAGACTAAACAGTAAACTGCAGACTTTATCTGACACTACGCGTCTCTTCGGGATTTGCAGTACTTCAGCTGCTGGACCAAGCCATTAGCGGATCTTGCAGTTCCCGCTGCTATCGCTTATGAAAAGGACCTGAAAATTCTTGAACTCCTCTGCTGGGGGCAGCTGCTCTCCCCATAGCTGAATATAACAACCTGCCTTATTGCTGATGAGAAAACCACCTAAAATCTTGACATCCTGAACTTCCTGAAACAAGCTGTGCTGTGTCACCTCTAGCTGTGAACTGCTCTAATATTAGCAGATCATATTCTGATGAGGCCAACAAAGATCATATTATCTGAAAAATGCTTTGACGAAACCCTGGTATCCCCAACCAGGGGACCTTCCAAACCAGTATGTATCTTGATATCCTGTCCAGGAATGCTGGCAGAGGAGGCAAGACACACCCTTTGTAGAGTCAAGAACTTAAAGTGAACAAGTTCAGCTCAATTCCAAAAAAAGTGGATCTAGTGCTTGTTCTGCAGATACAGGAAGCAAATGACATGTGGAAGAGGCCTTGACATGCCATACTCCTGTAGTGCATCCTATGGATTATGCTTGGAATAAAATTGCAATTCTCCTCATTTTTGAGATAGCTCTTGTAAACAGGTCTGCCAGTTCACATGACCTGCTACAGTATCCTTGCAAAAGAGGTAGTCTACTCTTTCCTCGCCAAAATAATATCTGCATGGTTCCTACTGAAGCTCGACAAATGGTCATAGCATCTCCTCCAGCACTCCTGACATACTGTTGACCTTTCATGCAGCTCAAAGTGTGAGCGTGCGATAGTTAGGACACCTCTGGTATCAGCTTTAAAGGAATGGGAACCTCCACTATTGTTTCCCATTCTCTAGATACTGCCCCAGCCTTCCACGTAGTGTTGAAGAGGCATATTGGCTAGGAAACCTGAAAAACAACCGTTGCTTTCAGGATTTCTGGACAAATTTGAACCACCCCAAAATACCATGCCATGAGAGATGAACATTGTCTTTCAGAAGCTTATAACACTGCCTTCTGGAATAAGGGCATAACTATTGGCTTGAGGAATTCTTCAAAGTGCTGCTTTCATTGACTAACAGTATCTCCAGCTGATCTCCCTCCTGCCCAACGGCTTGGGTGACATTTTGGTTTCTTCTCCTGTTTCCGTAATCCACTTTCTCCAGATAATTTGCTAGAATCTTTCCAATTTCCACTAAACCTCCTCAAACTACTGTTGTGGCTTTTGCTTTGCAGCTGCCATAGTTGACTCTGTCTGTTTGGCCTATTTGCCACATGTGGTGTTCCCTGTGCTAATAATGCTTGCCAGGGTCCTTTTTCTTCCTTATGACTTCTATTTCAGATGGTGTCTACCAATTGGTTCCTACTCTACCACCATGGCAGACACCGATCACACTGCATGCACAGAACTCCTTGTAACAGCCTCCATAATATCAGTCTAGAACATGATCTATTTCAACTCCTTGTCTTCAATTCTATTCAAATCTAGGAAATTTTCCAGAGGTGAAAATGAAACAGATTACCAACTGGGTTTTTTGCAAGGCATTTGTAGCACTCCTCTTCAGCCAAGTGTCCAGGATTCAATACCTCTGGTAAGACAAAACATCTTGTAAGTTGATAATTGATCTTTGATCTTAAAGTACACTGGAACCAAACGCACTCGTGTATGGCCAAAATGTAACTTGCTCAGAAGTTCAGTAACAACTCATTTTAGTTCTGATCAGGCAAGCTGTTGTTCCTGACTACATCCCTGCATGCTTCTGCATTTTTACTCACGTGTGCTTTGAAATCTTCCGACAGGACTAAAGAGTGTGTAGGTTCTACCTTCAGAAAAAGCTCAACACTCTATGCGACTGTTTAGCACAAAAGCACACACAACAATCAGTTTTCCCAGACTGACTTGCAGTAAGATCAAAGTGACTATCTCATCCAGTTGGACAAAACCCCACTGTGCTCTACTCAGGCTTGCATGACATTCCATGTCCCAAGAGCCAGTTTCCATTGCACTGTTCTAAGCCATACAGATTTGTCCCCTCATGGCCTTTTGCCTGACAGGCACTGTACCCAACCCCCCACAACGGTGGTGATCCTTGAAGGTGGATCCATTTTGTTTTATTTAATGATAGACCACAAGGTTCACCAGGCTGTTGAGAGCAGCCCAAAACTTTTCTTCAAGATTAGGTCATGAGGACCATGTAAACTAAATATTCAAACAAAAGGTAAATGAAATCAAAATGTATCCAGTGATTAAATATTTAAGCACTGTAATGGCTTTAATACCTGAAAAACTGCAATGACAAACTCCAGATCATCTCAGTTTTCAGTAGGTGCCAACTGAGAGGGGGTTAAAAGAACAGTCAAACTTCAGGCTTTTATGGCATTCAGCAACCCCAGAAACTGAGATGCAATTATTAGTCATACCAAACCAATTGTTGTGTTAGTTATAGTATTAATTTTGTTCAAGGTACATTTCATCAAGGTACTTTGAATTAACACACTATAAAATAAATCAACAACAACAACAATAATAATAATAATAGAGTGTTTATGTGTTGATATTATTATTATTATTATTATTATTAGAAACGCAGATCATTGGGAATGGGGCAACAGTGTGTAGAGAGGTATATACAACAACATTGCCTATACGTTCAGTTGTAGTCTGATGATACAAAACGATTTTTTTTAAGAGAATCAATATTTATTCAACATAAAACATAAACGAAGCACTACACACATACCCTTATAGACATGTTAAACATTTTGCTTTTTGTACTTTTGCTGTTACTGAGGGTTTAAATTTAAATTCAACTTTTTAGAAACGATGCATTGCATTTCACAAGCGTCTTGGCTGAACTACATGATCTTCCAATGTGTTGCATCTTTCGTGCTACTTGAACATTGTCCATTGTTATTTGCTGCCATCTAGTGAAAAGTTGCAAATAAACAAGTTTATCTTATAACGTGAAGTGACTTAATGTAGACAAGTATTTGGTTCTGTTATGCATAATTCAAGCTGCAATATCAATGAGTATGCCTCTGGACTGGAAATGCTATGCATCATTCTTCAAAACGTATCATATGTTTTAAAGGTATGAAAACAATTCATCTGACAGTCATCCAAGACAATCATAAAACAGTCATCAGTGAACCTTTGACCAATTGAGAGTGTTGACAGTTATAAAACTGATAGACAGCTGCCTCCTGTTGGTACAGCTGCTTTTCGTTCATGTTTTTTCTACAAGATGATCCTCAAGGACTGTGGTGAAAGTGATATTGAGAAGTAACTAGTAACAAATCTCACACCTAATAGGTATTGGGCAAAAAGTGGATACACTATGGTACAAGGGCCCCTCAAGGTGTACACAAAGCATAGTGACCCGTGCAGTATGCATGACTGGCATGTCAGATATGTAAAGCTGTTCCCAGCAGTCCTTTCTTCATATATAAATATAAGCTGATTGGAGCCAGCTCTGCTATTGCAAGTCAGAATGGCTCCAAAAGGAGACTTCACTGACTTTCAAGTGTCCTTCACCATGTCCACCACGTACCTGACAAATGGGAATGTACACATATAGTGGTGGCTAACACAAATGCCAGCTCCCGGGAGTGTTAGTGTAAGAATGTAGTCGAGTGAAGTGGACATCTCTGGAGTGGTCTCGGACCTCGGTCTCAGCCCTGTCAGTCAATAAGATGAAAGAACTGTTGCCTGTGTTCCCAGATGCAACATTTTATTGGGCTGGGGTTGGTTTCATCCCAGACAAGAAAGCTACAATCTGCAGACTACATGTTTTCAGTGGCTCATTTCTTGAGCTGAAGGATCCTGATTTTCCAAGGCCAACCTGAACCTGAACTCAGTGACGAAGAGATCACAACACTGAGGTCAGTCGATTCATTCAGAGCGCCTGTGTACTTGTAAGTGGTTAAGAGCCACTTGTGCACTAGTCTCATTTGCATTAAGACCCCCTGCGAGAACTTGAATTCATGAAATGGGACGAACAATAAGAGACATGCAGAATAAGGGTAATTTGAATACAGAAGTAGCATATACAAGTTCATCAGTTTATTATAGCACCCTATTCATTTAACTTGATTTGAGTATTGCAATTCATTTAGTGACCCCCTCAGTCATGGCTAATGAATTACAATGTCATTTTGATCTCAAACCTGTATTCAAAGGATATTACAAGGCTCAGTGATGTATAATTTTACTGTAAAAGAAAAAGAATCCATAACTGTACCAGGTAAATTGGCAGTGTGACAGTTGGGCAGATGGACTGTTGTCTCGTTTCAAGGTAAAGGTTGGAAAGAGGTCAGTTTATTAGGCCTTCTTTACAGGATCAATAAAAGTGTCAACAAAAGCACAATGCTGGACTTCTCCCAGGGGACAAAAAGCCTGAATGGTATTTTTCATTGGTCACAGCTATTGTTTAGTCCTGTGACAGACTGGTCAACAGCTGGCCAGTGTGAGAATAACAAGCGTGCAGTCACAGGGTCAGGTTTCAGTCCTGAGGCCACGGTGTTAACCATGAGCCATCAGAGGAAACCCTATAACCTCTGCTGAATTTGACGCTTCGCCCATGTACCTTCTGAGCAATTCGGCTAAAAATGTAATAGAATAAGGCACCGAGTTACGCAAGAAGCAGTCAGAGAGAAACTGGATTACGGAAATTCCAGAATAACTAGATGGATTGGGATAGTAGGCAGACACATTAAGGACCCATTTAAAGAATTCTCTTAATAATAAAATTGTACTGCCGGAAATTGTCCTCGGGAGTGTTTACGTTTCCAAATGATGCCTTGTGTTGGTTAGACAGGAGAGTAGTGAAAAAGTGTTGAAAAGTGGTACAGTATATTTTTTACCATTTGGAACAGAAGGCCATTCTTCCTAGTCAGATACGATGGCTTCCGTTCCATGATGCTGCTATCTCATCCAACAGCTTCTGCTTCCATTTTGGAAAAGCACATTGTCCAAACAAATGCAGCACATTCCTGCCCCCAAAATGGACAGTGTTTCCTTAACAAATCCTTAGACTATCCTCAACCCTGCAGTTAAAACTACCAGAGTGCTATAACTACAGCCACGTTCCGTATTAATGCGGATGTAATTAGTACATCGGCAAAATGTGGTACATGGACAAAGTCGTACTGACGCCCTGCTCGGGTGCATTTATGAGCCAGCAGGGGCTTAGCAGACACCACCTTCCTCTAAGCGCGTGCAGGAATCTGAATAATTTAGGACGAGCTGAGTGGTGTGGTCTGAATACCTTAGATGAAGCACACAGAGGACTGCGGATGAAAGCGTCGAGGGGTTGGGGGCACGGCTGCAAAAGGCGTGCTGTGGCATTAAGCTGTAATGCACTTCAGGGTCCTGCGTATTTATCAACAGACCTTACCCCGTACGGCTTATTTAGCCTACATTTATTTATCATGCCGGTGCACACAGCAGTATTTCATATGCTCTGAATGTCTGATAACCCCCGTTGCCCCTGCAGTATGACCTTTGCTTTCACAAGCGTGTTCACAGGCACGCGAAACGTTTCGAAAAAACGAGATGCAAACAATTTCACTGTTAAATGTTGCAAAGTTGTAAATCATGTCTATTGACTCTCCAGTGTGTCACAGCAAAAAGCCGTGTCAGTTGAACACAGTTACCTGTACGTAGCATGCACATCATTTTAATTTTTTTGATCTTGTTTTAAAATAATTCTATACTTGGAAAGTAAATTTAACACCTATAATCTGAACCTTTTAATTTTTTTGTATTTTTTTTCCCTACCTGTCATGCTTGATAAGATGACTTTATTTTAGGGAACAATCAGTATTTCTAAAAATAAATAAATAATAACAATTTATCTGTGTATAGTTAAATTTATCTACTTTTAGATGATACTTTTCTTTAAACCTTGCGATGGACTTGCATCCCATCCAGGGTGTAGTTTCATAACTTAACGCCCACTGAATCTAAAATAGGCTCGAGATCACTGCAAAACTGACCAGCATTAAGTGCTTAGTGACCATGGATGGATGGTTAGATGGATGGAATGTATTTTACCATGTTCTTATGATAAAAGAAATCATAACTACATACGTAAAACTACCTGACCATGTTGCCTAATATGAGACATAAAAAGAATGAACATATGCCAGTACTAAACCCACAGAAAGTTATTTCAAATTTACTTTCCTAACTATTAAAACATAAAAAAACACTAGAAATGCCAGAGGGGTTTATTTTTCAGCTCTGCAGGTTAAGTATCTGTAGAGGACTTCAATATTAATGCTAGACAACAAAAACTGGTTACTTCAAACAAAATATTAACTAGGGAAGTGTCCTAATTTGTCTCTTCAGTGTTTCTAATGACGAAGAAGGTGTAATTTTATGGTGAAGGACTTCCAAACAAACACAGCCCAAGCCTTTCCTCTCTTCAAAAACGTAAGTTTTACATATACTTCATGAACTTGGATGAACAATTGTTTAAAATTGCACACGAACACTGTTTTGAACACATATGAATGTGTGTGCTCAGCCCACTGCGGTACAACCTTCTAACCTACAACTGTGTCTCCAAGTGCAACGACAACTACATCACCAACATGCTGATGACACCGCAGTCATGGGCTTCATCACCAGCAACGGTTGGTCTGCAGGGGAGAAATGGGGTGAAACCTGGTATAAGGGCAAAAATCTATCTCTCAGTGTCCACATGACCAGTGAGATTAATGTTGGCTTCAGGATATGAGGCAGCTACACTCTTTTGTGCCTCAGTGGAACAACTGCACATCAGTGAAGACCTCTCCTGGACCCACGACACAACCAGGGGGTGATTTAAAGGTTAGGAGCCATTACACACCCCACTAGTGTGTAAATTACAGTGTGTCTGAGATTCAAACCATTAAACTACAGGGTTGTTATGTTTACTATGCTGTTAGTATTCTATGCAACAACATGGAATAGTCCATTACAGCTTGGACTGAAGAGGGACCCCACATTGTCGGCAGAATACTGAATATAACAGTTACGACAGCAGTTTTGATACGTTTGACATTTCGATGCATTTTTAAAATAAAATTAAGTACATATATGAACGCAAAAGTCTTTTTTCTTGGGTCCTAGGACTGTTGGAGCCCTAGGCACTTGTCTAATTTTGTCTGCCCCTGAACACAACCTACCTGGTGAAGAAGGCAGGGCAGTGTCTCCACTTCCTCAGGAGAGTAAAAAGAGCTGAACCTCACCAGCTTCCACAGATGTACTATTGAGAACGTCCTGACCTTATTTAGTTCGATCTGGTTTGGAAACTACGCTGCCCGTGTCCAGGGAGCTCTGCAGCAGGCAGACAAAACTGCCTAGTCCATCACCAGCCCTTCACTACCCACCATCCAGACTACCTACACCAAGCAAGCTTACACCATGGAGAAGTTTTCTCACCCTCTCTACAGTCTTTTTTCACCACTGCCCTCTGGAAGATGGTGTTACCACTTGAGGACAAACACCACCAGGCTCAGGAACAGCTTTCTCCCCACAGGTTGCTGAACTATGGATAACAAAGGAACTGATCACCATCACCACCATGTAATGTATCGTCACCACCATCACTTACTGACTGTTCACATGGTTATGCTTGTACTGCTGTATCCACACTGCAGCTGTGCCCTGTACTTGAGCTTGTCACCAGCCTCCCCACCAACCCTTGATCTCAAAAATTGCACATCACCACTTTTTTACTTTAAATACCCATATATCTCTTTCTGTCTACGCTGTTTTTTTTTATTTGTATACCAGCTCCCTCACTTATTGTTTTTGCCCTAACTGCATTCTTCTGTGTTGTCTCATGCTGTCCGTTTGTCAGTTTTAGTGTAATTTATTCTGCATCACGGTCCAGGAAATATTTTATTTTGTTCTCTCCTCTCTATACGATGGCTGTATAACAATACAGTGAACCTTTATTCAGGTTATTGTTCAGCCTTTACATCCCAAGGTCTGAACATTTTTTATTTAGTGTAAACAGGACTTTTGTTTTTAATATTTGATACCACAATTTAAATTATGAAGGACAGAAGCCACTCTGATTTGCAACCGGGAAGGACCTCTGAGAGATCCTGGATGTAAGAAACTGATCAACGCACTCATTTCAAAGCCACCTACATTTACAAGCCTGCATGACCACATGGCTTGGTAGCACCACATTATGTGCTGGTTTACTTTAGATTCAGCACAACTGCAGTCTGGAGTTGGAGCTGACATGCAAATCTGAGACTTAGGTTTGTGTCAGAAATCCTGTAGTATGAGCCTCCATTTCTGAACAAGGTCTGAGAAAGGAAAAAAATGAGCAAGATCTGGAAGGATGAGAGATGATTCTCAATGGGCCCAGAAGGTGGGGAATGAAGGAGCCTGGAAGAGGTTCAGAATGTGTAGGCACGGAGGAGGTGTTTATCCATTTGTTGCTGGGTGAACCACAACCAAGATGACCTGTTTGTTGCAGACCACAACCACAAGCAACGCAGGGAACTGAAAGGGTGAAAACTACGACAGTAAAGTGCTACACGTCTACAGATGGGTCAAGCTGTGTGACAGTTAAGCCGCAAATAACAACACATATAACGCATATTGGAAAAGAAGGGTCTGCAAGAGCAAGAGCGTGTTTGGGATGGGGAGGTACCAAACGGATTGATGGGTATTTTGAACATTTTTCTGTAGTAAAAGAAAAAATCTCTTGCCCGGATTTATCAATGGAGGGACAAAGTGGAATTTAACAGCACAACTGCCCAGGCACATCTGTCTCTCACACACACATGTGGACCTGTTTGAACAAATCACTAGGGGGAGCCCTGAGCTCGATGAAAAAAACAGCTTCAGAATGTTCAGAAATAATAGATCAGTTCATTATTGTATGGACACGTTATTAGACTTTGACATTGACTACCACACTGATGTTTTGCAATTTGAACAATTTTTTTTTGTCAGCGAACTTCTAATATGTATGGTTGAAACTGTATTAGAATATTCGTTTTTATTTTAAAAGAAACCTACATAGAAAACAAAGGGAAGACGCAAATACATATTAATATGCAATATAAATCCATAAATCATTGTGCCAGGTTTAAAAGAAAAGAATCACGGGCAAAAATACACATCTTCTGGTGTTATTATACATTTGTAATATAATACAAATTTGAAAAATCTCAAGGAAACCCATGTGTCACATCAGGCCACACACACACACACACACACACACACACACACACACACACACACACACACACACACACACACATAAATAAATAAAAACATATAGGCAAACAAACAAACAAACAGACAAACATACCGTGTATGTTTTGCTGTGGCCTAGAATGCATTTTTCTTCAAAGGTGTTATTATGGTTCCCACAGTGTTTAATGGGTTTTTAATGCATGCTTCTACAAATAAGCATGAGTACACATTGCGGCATTTCATAAAAAGAGTCTTCCACTCTTTTGTTTTTACTTTTTAGTAAACTACGACAGTAAAGTGTTTATGCACAGTAAAGGACACACAAAATCAGGTGCCAAAATGTTCTAAAACTCATCAACACAGTGACTACTATAATAATACGGAGCGATGATATAATGATCCTGTGCAGACTAGTCAACTGGCCGCACCATTTCTCATTCTCTTGTCTCGGCTACAATATACAGGACATACAGCCATCTTCGTGAAGCTCTATACTTGAATTCTAGCATCAGCTATTTCGATTTCTTTGATACTGAGCACTAAGGATACTTAATACATTATAATGAACTGATTTCAACCACACGCCCAACGTTCTGAGCATTGGATGGGATGCCAGCCCGTATTCAGTCACTCACGCAAAAGGCAGGTTAAAATCACCAATATTCCTAAAACACATTTGTTTGCAGTGTGACAGGAAGCTGGACCACCTGGCAGAGACCCACATGTCACACGTCCATTTTAACACATTAACAGTCTTGTCTGCTTTCATTGCCATTATTAATCGCCAGCTATATAATGACACAGATGTGTTCAGCAACTTAAAATATACAAAACGCTCATTTTCTATGTATTTGAGAAAATTCTGCACTGATATCTTTAAAAAATGGCTGAGACTATATACAGACTATGGATATTGAATTTCAGACAAGCAAAGAATCATTTGTACCCTTTGCACATCTCTATCACAAGGGGCTTTTACACAACTTGATTAGTAAGGTTAAGGCTACTTGATACAGAACAAAAGCTGTCTGTGCCTTTAAATCTTCATTGAGCATCAAGGGAAATGTAGCACTGAAAACCACTGTATGTCCCCGGAAATCAAATTTGCATTTATACTTCTAATAAATGAGAGTCAAAATTAATAGCAGTGTGAGAGGATGCAAAATTAAACAACAGCAGCAGAATTCAAAATGCCCATCAAACTTCTCAAGGAGTAGTTTATGATATTTTAATAAGGGAAGAGATTAAAAGTTTAGCTGCCAGCATACTTAAATACTTGAGGGACACGGCAAATACGATGATGGGTACCCGTGTGGAACAGCACCAGCACTGGGTTGACATAAAAGCCGTCCCAAGGCAGCTGCTGGATTTGGGGCGAGATGGTAAGTGGTTGTGCTACCGAATGAGGCTGGGATGGTTTGAGTCCTCGAGGTGGCAGGTCCCCTGGTTGTCGCAGGCCATTGGAGCAGGCCATGTGCAGGGGCGGGGTGGTTCCCATTGCCTCCCACCGGAGGTGCTTTAGTCATGTTGTTAAAATGGCAGGCTGGGATACGTGGCCTGCAGCATGGGAAGCAGGTATGCTGAGAGTTCCTCTCCATAAGGGAGCAGCGGGTGACATCTGAGGTGGGCCCTGTGTGTGCCTGTCATTTTATAATTTATCTTTGTCACAAAAAGAGCCATATGTTCCACTTACATGCCCAACAAAGTATGCACTTTATATAAGTAGTGTGGATATAAGATACACATTCTACAAAAAGGGCAGCAGGTGGTTTAGCAGTTATAGTTGCTGTCAGAAGGACCAAGGTTTGACTCCCACCTCCTGGTGCAGTACCCTTGAGTAAAGTACTTACTCTGAGTTGCTCCAGTAGAAATTACCCAGTTGCATGAATGCATAAATCAATTTAAGGAGTTTAACACTGAGTCCTTTCGCAGAACTGTTTCAGCTAAATAAATAGATGTTAAACGTACAGTAAAATTGACCAAACTCCTTAAAAAGTATGCAACACCCAGGAAGCATCCTTGCTTCTATAGTTTTATATTTTATTTAAAGAACAGAGTCAAAATGCATGTCCTTGGTTTCCAAAATTTATTGTATATGTGCATCTTGCACAAACTCCTATTATGATAATTATCAGATAAAAGGGAAACAATCTCAGAATAGTAATGCTGGATTTCACTCGCATTAAACAAGCATCTCTAATGTAGATGTGTATTGACTCTAAAAGTCCAAAGGCCGGCCTGATTTGCACAAGTATTAATGCATACATTGGATGTTTTCCAAAAAAAACAGAGACACTACCCAAGAATGCAAATTACGGTTTTATGCAGACACAGGCATTTACCAGCATTTAATTATTCACGAAGCTGACATTAACAGCTAGTTTGAGTCAAAGTAATGGCGGCATAGAGACTTTCACCAGTAGTGGACAAAATCAGTGAAATGGATGAAAATAGCCACTCACCTAAATTTAACCTGAAGCCATTTTTTATTTTTTCCTTGTTGTGCTAAGGGGAGTGAACAGGTGGCTTCACCTTTGTTTGACTGGAAAGGAGAGGAAGAGCGTCTGAATTCGGGCCAAAAGAAGCAAAGAAACATCAGCTACCTCTTAGCGCATTAGAAGTTAGTTCTGATACTAACCCTGACTCTTTGCTGGGTAGACAAAAGGACACCACTGATGCACACTTGGGTCGGTGGATGGATGGACGGATGCTTGGATGGGTGGGGGGGTTTGGATAAAAGAATACTTTACAGTCTACCAGTAAACACTGTATAATAACAGAAACAGTGATTAATAAATGCCTATAAAATGTTTCCGAAATATACTAAACTATTTTAGTATAGCACAGCTACGTATGTAGACAAATGTGGAGAGGTGAAAACCAAGGTAGTCCTGGTGATGACAGAAGCACTTGGGGCTGTGACCCCCCCCATAGGTTTGAGGAGTGGCTCCACCATATCCCAGGTGTTTCAACATTGGTCCCAGTCCAGATGAGCACAAGTAGCAAAAATACTGCCATGTACCCTCAAATCCACAGTGGAAACCTGATCTCACACACACACACACACACACACACACACACACACACACACAAGCTACAGAAAAACTACAAAGTGTGCTTGCTGCATTTACCTTTTTTAAGTTTTGCCCAAAAGTAATTCAAAATTTGGACAGTATACAGATGCAGTAACTATTTTACAGAAGTCATGAAGCAGCAAGTACAGTGAAATTGCGCACCACTGAACAAACAACCTGATAATCTATGGGATATACTTTTGCTCAACATAGTGGGTCTTTAATGCACTTCTATTTTTTTGATTATTCGTAATGTGTAATAGGCCTCAAAGCCACATTTCATTTCCCAGGGTGCATTAAGCTACCCTGCATGTCAGCTTGCATGCTGCTTTTCTGCATTCATTTGAATTTTGTGCCCCTTTTATTAATGAGATATACTGTATATTGTGAACATCAGCAGGATCTCCTAGATAATTTTATTTCTTGCAGACATTCAGAGCTTAATATTCAATTCAATTCATTTTATTTTTATAGAGTGCTTCTTGTCACACAGTGACTCAGGTTCACAGATAACAGGTGTGTGTGTGTGTGTGTGTGTGTGTGTGTGTATGTATAGTGAAGCTTTAGATAGAGGTTAAATACTTCACAATTTGCTGACACCCACAAATCTACCAACCGCACACCAACAAACTATACCGTTACTATACCAACATACCAATAATGTGAGCGCAGACACTTATTTTTTCAATTTTATTCACTATACACATCAGTAAGCCGCATCGTACAAACACCAGGGATAAGGTCAGTGCTCAGCCTATCCACTGTTCTCCTGGCAGCTGAAAGAAGTGAAGGAATAAGACAGGGGTGCAAAGAGCACCTTGATCTATACAGAGCATGGTTTGTATTTTCTTTCATTTCCTGTCCAGTATTACACCTGGAGAAGAAGAACATATAATACATAAACTAAAGGAATTCTTTCGATGGGTAACTATAATTGTAATATAAACCATAATAACAACGTTTAGCACAATTTATTATTGGGTCAAAAAATATATTATATGCAATAATAATAATAATAATAATAATAGTAGTAGTAGTAGTAGTAGTAGTAACATATGTACTAAACTGTTGCTTAATTGTATGGTTGTTTTTCCACTGCTCTCAGAGCATCTTCTTTGTTTGTCAAAGTCATACAGTACAAATTATATCATTATGCCGCTATCATTGGTTTATCTTCACACCACTATAGCGTCATATTTTTGTAAAGTAATTCAACATACACCCTGTGGGTTACTTGTGTGAAGTAGAGCATATGCTATCCTGCTTCTTCAGTTCCTCTTTTGCTCATTGACTACCTGGGGATCAGGACAATTACTTGGTGAGTGAATTTCGGTGAAACTGGCCTCCGAACACTGTGGGTTATGATTCCTCAGATGCATTTGCATTTCTCCTTAGACATTTCTCAGCTTTTTGAGGAGGTCAAAGTTGCTTTGGCTGCAAATGCTGTAAATCTGCACTGCATCTTCTCAAATAGTCAGAGAGACTAAACTCTTGCGTGTATTTGGTATTAATGAGACTGAAAGTTCTTACTGTGCAACTATTTCAATATAAAAACAGTTATAAAAATGATATACACACTACAGTGACCTATATAAAATAAAGATTAAAAACGGCATCTTTCAAAAGAATGTACCATTTTTATGGTACATCTGTGTTTTGAAATTCGGATACTTAACAAACTTTTATAAGATCTTTGCAGTTTTTCTTCAAGCATAATAAAAACTATTTCAATAAGTGACGCTATTATAATTCATATTTTAATACCAGCGTAAAAAAGTAATGCATCCACTGTGTATGTAACGTCTAAAAATAACACCTTCCATCTTCATCTGTGGTTGCAAATGAAAACATGCTGGATGCATTCTTTATAATTACAGCTGTGTGGATCCATCATTTTTTATTCAAGAGAATAAATTAGGCGGTGAGACAGGGTGGTGATATTACCCTCAGCAGGCGCTGGTACAGGTGGCTACACGAGGACATTTTCATTTCAGTCCTATTCATTCACAGTTATTTACATGCTTAGATGACTTATCATTTGGTCGTTTTTAAGAGTCATTAAGCTGGAGAACAAAAAGACACACACACACACACACACACACACACACACACACACACACAGAGGCTGATTTACAGGTTATAATTACCTTCCCAGCATCAAGAGGGAGTCTCACAGCTCCTTCCTGTTGAAGATTCATTCTTCTGGAACTTAATTATTAGTATTAAGTTGGCTAGAGCATCCTTGCTGGGAGCACGCAGGTTTACTCTAGTCTGGGAATTGTTGGCATGCTGATTACTTCCCGGCTCCCCTCCCCCACAACTGCTCACTTACACTTGTAATAATTTTAATGTTGGTCCAGTTAACATGGCACCGCGTTCCGCGATGATGGACTTTACTGCCTCCCACTTTCGCACACCGGAGGGTCACGCTCACGTCTCAGCCCACTCGGTGTGGTCTGGTGTGAAAAGCAGTGAACAATGTTTGCATTTAGTTAGCTGAGAATTTTCTCCAGCATGACTTAAAGCTATTTACGGCGATTTACGCATTTAAAGAGCAGAACAATTTTTACCGGTGTATCGATCATGCTCAAGGGTACTGCTGCAAGAAGGTGGGAATAGAACACAGATGTTTTAGATCTAACCGCCATGTTACCTGCCGCAATCGAACATGTCTGCTTGTGTCCACCTGGGGCAGTCTGCCCGTATTTCCAGGACTTTATTGCTATGACACAGACTGTATAACAGCAGCTGAATCATTCATGCTTCTGGAATTTTTTCTCAAACCAGTCTTTTTAGGAGTAATATGAAGGAGACGGCTATACGTGGCAAGAAATCTTCTTGGGCAGTTGTATTACCACAAAAAGACAGGAATAGGAATTTACAGGTTGATCAGATTTGCTGAGTTTGAGAGGAAAGCAAACCCACATCTTTAAGCTGTTCTCTTTAAAGGGCCTCACAGACCTACACTTTTGTGTCGTTTTAGGTTTGGACCGAATAATAAATAGTACATTAATGATGACATTGTAGCATTTGAATGTATTTAAAACCCCATGGCATTCCCCAAGAAGGCGATCACATCCTTGCGATCTGTCATCCTTCACAGAAATAATACTTTTAAATAATTCAGTGCATTTTAAATCTAAGCTGCTAAATAGGAGATCAGAAGCAGGGTTAAAGCTCTGCCTTTCCCTGTCTGCTGGATCACTGCCAGCAAGGACAGGCCACAGATCTAATGACTGGGTTTCATATGCTTTACCTTTGGTTATGGGTTTATGGGCTTACAAGGACTAAATAAACAGAGAAATACCAACAGCACCACGATAATGTGCCACATAATGGCAGAGCCACAATTTTTGTTGCCAGTCTGCACCATTATAGCTTCAGAATTATGTCTGGAGTTCTCTTATTAGCATGACTAGATATGAATATTAACTGTGGGCTGCATTTCATGGCACGTGTAAACAATGCCTCTGTAACACAACCGTGAAAATGCCTTATGCTAATCTCTTAAAAAAAGCTTTTTTTGTTTTTATACCGAACTGTTGCACTCATGAAAATGATATAAACAGTCGGTTTTCCTATTCACACTAACTCCTTTTTCTGGAGGTTGTGACTATTCTGCTTAAGCTTAATGTAAAATAGAACAATGGCAAAAAAAAACAAACAAAAGAACAAAAAAAACCTTTGGCATTTTAACTACAAAACAGATAATTAAAATGCAGTTTGCAGTCACTCTGTATTTTTCATACAATTATTTATATTATTTACATCTACACAAGAAGTGGCAACATGTTCTCCTTTTCTTATATCAAAATTCACATTATATTTTCTCTCCTTAAACAGGAAATGTAACATGATGTTTTGGTGTGTTGACTATTTATATATAATATTTAAAAAAAAATACAGCCTTTGGCTACAGTGCCTCTTTATTCTCTCTGCTGAGATACTATAATGCTGCCTGCGGCAATGAACCCTCGATAGGCTCTGTTTGTCAAATCTAGAAAACTATGCCTTTTTATTTTGGGTCACAGACTATATTTTAGTAATGTTATAGCTCTCCGAGTTGGTATTTTGTGGTCATTGATTGTAAGAGCCATATCTTCATGAAAATAAACATGAATTACACCTCCAGCTCACCCCACTGCTTAAATTCTGCGCGATATTTACAGTGATGCTCCACTGGGTCTCTGGTCAGTCTAGACATTTAAATGAACTTGGTCACCTCCTCGAAATCATTTCTTTGTGTCTCCCACCCTGTAGTTTCCCACTGAATGTACCAGCAACATGAGAAGGAAATTTCTGTCTTCAAAAATATTTCTTTGACATAGTGCATAAACGCTTCCTTTATTTCAGATTTTGGTCATCTGAGTCATTTGAACTGCTGTGTGTTTTCTTTCTTTGAAATGGAGAAAACTTTTAGGCATCCTACTTTTTGTGAAGAAACACGAATGAAGTGAAGACACGAATGGGAGAAGAAGGAGACCTCCCATGTCCTGTTTGTGCAGCACATGGCGAATCTTAAGAGTCAGCTGTCAAAGAGCCAAAAAGACTCGGCCTCATTTGAACCCAGGCTACTCGAAAAAATATAGGGCAACGACGCTCCAGAGCTTCACTTCAAATCATCTACACAGACGTACAACGTGCATCAGATGGAATACTACCGAAGGAAACTGTAGACTTTCGTTATTCTGACATTACTGTCAAGGCTGTAATACTTCAGGGAACCCCCAGGGGGAGCTGTCCTATTATGAATTTTATATGATGCCCAAAGTCTTAGCAACTGTAAAGTGTAGGTCCTGCTTTAGATTTATGTGCTATATGACATTTCAGCTGATAAAAGTATTGATCCCGAAAGAAGTTTGACAAAAAAAACTTAAATTGTGCAAACTATTAAAGTATACCTTCATTTTATTCTCATTTAATAACCGGGTGTTTTTATGTTTTAAACAACAAAATGAAATAAAATCAAGAGGTACTATAATTTTAAATATTTTACGCCGATTTAAATCTCATCTTACCCATTATTTTTAAAAAAAAAGCTCATTCCGCGATGATAATTTGAGCACTTTTAAACTTTGGATGACTGCTTTACTCATTCATTTACATTGCATACTGACTTCAAGGGGAAAAGGGGGAGTCTGACATTAGCGTGATGAAAGTGTACAATTATACTCATTTGCTGCATTAATTAATCTATTTTTTCATCCATCCATCTACCCAATTATCACATTACACGCGGCAGAATGTTAGGCAAACGGTCCAGTGTTGTGCGCTGCTTAAATGGCTGAAAGCAAAGTGCATGTTGCGATAACTCAGTTGCATAAACAGCTCCTGGTCACAGCAAACTGACAGGGTAATAATGGCTATAACTAGATGTTCTTCTGCACGTGGTATTTAAGCGCACAGAGATGGCCACTTTCTGCGGTCTGCGGTTTTGACTCGTTTCGACTTTGCTTGTTTGCATTTGATTTCATTTAATTTTTTGAAGGGGAAGGAAATACGGAGAGACCAGAATACGTCCTACATTCCACATGCACATAGCAAATGGGATAAGAAAGACGCACAGTTATACTTGGAGCTTTTTTCAATGAAATGCAAAAGTAATTCTCCCATGAAAGGAGCAGTAATTGCCCAAACAGTGTTATTATGTGACAATCATGGTGAAAAAAGTATGAAATTGCCAGGGTTGTTAATCATGAATCGTTCCTGCAAGAGGCTTAACAAGTTGGGATAATTAAAATGTATTGCAGCAAAGCAGATTTTTGCCAGCATGTCAGAGCATAACATTCTCCATATTCTCACTCTGTCTCATTCCATAACATTAGGTTGTCATATTAAATGTGAATTCTACACCAAGTCATTCTGGCTAAAATGAACCACTTGCCTGATTGGTAGCAACTCCAAGCGATACCAACACGAAGAGGAATAGCAGTTAAAAATTTGTCAGCAACGTGGAAAGAGCCTGAATGTAATATTCCAAACGCTCGAGGCACGTTTCCCACGAAAACGTTCAACTTAAGAAAACAGCAGGGTTTGCATGTTGTATGTGTGCAAGGGAGTTGCACACAGTCTGGTTTAAGGATGGACTATGAAAAGCACCAGGCAGGTTCCCTCAGTGAGGGCACTGTTTAAGTCAGCATAACCAAGGGAATAAAGGCTTGTACAGCTAAGGCCCACAGATCAAACAACAAACTTTAAGTGTTCTCAAAGGCTTTCGCTGCAAAAATGAGATCACATTCCATTGATAAAATTAGAACCTTGTACACTTTTGGGCCAAAGCCAACATTTTACTCTGGATTTTATGCCTCAAACAATTTTTTGTTCTGTCATTAGCACTGACCATTCATCAGAGGCTCAGGTCACATTTGACTTGAATTTCAGGTGGCTTTAAACTTCTACGCTGTAATTCCCTGTATGAAATGGTGTCTGGGTTAATGCAGCAGTTAATCTGGATTCAAAACTCAAGTGCACATTTCTCAGCTGAAACCACAAGGCTTCACTTGGTAAGAAAACCCAGTCGGCGTATAAAAAAAAAGAATAAAAGTGTATATTGTTTCAGAAAGTGCAACCGTGACCGTTCCGCCAGTTTAGCGTAGCACCACCTCCAAAGTTGCGTGCGCATTAGTTTCCTGTTTCAGAATGGCAGAGGGCAGTACCTTAGCGATTATGGAATTAGACTGAAAGGGTTTTGTACTATTCTAGAAAGGTTTTTATTTAGTACTGAAGATATTGTTGAAAGCCTAGAAGGTAGGGTATCTGCTGTTCTTCTATTAGGCGCAATACATAATCTGAATTACCACGGTAAAAACACACATCCAACTATACAATATAAATGATCAGTGAGCTGTGATACAGCTTTTTTGTGCATTGACACATTTGTTTTCTTAGCTCTGTTTCTGTAACAGTGCTCATTAGGGTGCGACTAAAAGTAGAACAATGGCTCGACAACTGCAGAAATCTGTTTATTTCATTATTCTGAGCTTTGAGACACAGCAGAAGAGGCAGATTATTGATGTCTAATTGTGGGATGGCTTCTTCTTGCCTGTTTTACCAACTCAATCATCTCTTCAGCTTCTTTCTTTCCAATTTCTGCAGTATTCCTGTCTTTTCAGTTCCATTTCCCTCTTGTGCCCCATGAGCATTGCTTGCTGTCACCCCATTGCATAGTATCATGGTTATTTATCGACCTCACGCTGATTGTGTGGCTAGTTGTGGTGCTAGATCCTCAGCTGGGGAACGGCAGGCGATCTAAGACTACTGTGACATTATCATACTGCAAAAATACAAAGCTATGGTGGCAAAAAAATTTCAAGTACACAGCCTTTAGCTATCTCTCAGCACTGTTTGGTACACTTGATAACTGAACACTGTATATCCAAATTTTTGCTGTAACAGCTCCTGAAAATTAGTACTTATACATCAGTGTCTTTTGTTGTGACAAATTTTTATCCAAAGCTAATCCATAATAAAAAATAAATCAAAACGCCAGTAAAAATCTAAATAAAGTTTTACAAATCTACAAATAAATACCATACAATAACGTAAAGTGTAAAGTAATAAAATAACACTGTATGTATTGTAGTAAACTGTATTGTGTACTGTTACAGATTTATCCAAAACCAGACACACCCATATGGGTGTTATCAGCTGTTTCTGTCTGTTTTGTTTTGTCGGCACCACTTCACTACATTTACTGTGCATTTAATTTTTGTAAAAATAAACCTATTTATTTAAAACCTTGTTGTTAGGTCAAACAAACAGGCAGATGTGTCAGGTTACTTTGACACACGCCTTTTTTTCAACATCTCATAACCCCCACACATGCGCCCTCTCATCTCCCATGTGTAACGCAATAACACTGGGGGGACATTACCATGTGAAACGTCCTAGACTGCACATACCACGTGTTTTAATCATGCAAATGAATGACAAATTTTCTAATTAAGTAACTGATGTAAACATCAGTATTTTGTCATGTTGAAATCATCAGTTAATACTTTTATAGATGTTTTCTGAAAAGCTGGGAGTGCATTATTTATTTCCCCCTATTTAAAATGAAGTAGGCACTCAGTAATCAAAAATTATGGTATTTGACGTTTTCAGAATCAGATGCCAAACCATTACTGCGTATAATTATACTGTACAATTACTTATTAGAATATAATATATATTAGCAACTGATTATTATTTAATAAAAATACTTTTACTCATTCAATCAAAACTGAGTTTGACTTAATGAAAAAAGTATTTGTCTAAAACATACCAAAATAAACACTTGACAGATGGCACTATCCAAGAAGGCTTTGGAAGAAACCCAAGAGCTGCAAGGCATCAACACTCCTAGCTACATCTGACACAGTGGAGTAAGGCTCTTACGCAGGAACACAACTGCTGCAGAGGGGAGGGGGACTAGAACCAGTAACTGTCAGATTTCAAGGCAATTTTTTAAGTACTACACTACATGTTTTTGCTTGAGAGGTTCTCTGGAATAAATGCATAGACACTAGGACCAGGGTTAACATCCAGTGTTCTAGAGCAGGAAAGAATGTCATGTTACACTAGTCCATCAAAGATTATTCTCTTGGAATACAACAGCATTTAAATTAGTTTAGAGAGTACAAGATTTTGAAAAAAAAAATAAATTTCTGTGTCTTCTGTGCACATTGTTATTTCATTTTATGACGCACATGAAATAAGAAACATGAGAACTCTCTTCTGAGGTTTACCTCCCTGATGTTTTCTTTTCTTGAGATGTCAACACTGGTTGGGCTGAAATGACTGATATCCTTCCTTAGCTGATAGAGAAATGATGCCACCAAGAAGAACCGTATGTTGATTATTTTGTTGTTCACAAGCGATTGCAGCTTTGTATTTCATGTTTACTGTGAACACCAGATACATTGCAGTTTAAATCTGTTTGCATTTAAAGTGCTATTGACTGATTTCGACTGGATTTTTTTTAAAAAGTGATGCAAGTGGCAGCCTGCAGAGGCACGCAGAGATCTAAGTACAATACACATGTGAAGCTCATTTTTAATGTCTGTATCATGTTGCTGTATTACACAGTGATAGAAAGAAAAAAAAAATAGAAAAAAACAATGTGTCATGAAGTGTAAAATATTAGTATGTGGCATCATAATTTTATATACAGTTTAGACTACATGTATTCATAATGCACAGTCTTACACTTCTTATAAATGATCAAATACAGAAAGCATTTTCAGATGATGTTTAAACTTCCATTAGTCAATCTGTTATATAGTGTCTGTGACACTACTGAGAAATCACCGAATTGAGTTGGAGTGTTTATAATAGACACGAGAAACAAATGTCTGTAAAGCATCAAGCGATAAATCAGTGCAAGACAAATATTAGCAGCATAAAAATGTTGAAAAAGTGCAAAAAAAAGTAAAGAATTATAGATTATACAGTATTATATAAATATAAATGCAAGGAGAGTGCTAAGGACAGAGCTTTGCATCAGTCTTGTTGCAAGCTTATATGATGCAGATACAGGCTGTCTTTTAGTTACTGAAGAGCTTTAGTTCGGTTCAGCAAAAAGGCAATGCTATTGCTCCATAAAAAAATCAGTAAAACTGAACAGTCAAGATGCAGTAAAGTGGAGCTTTGCCAGCAGACAATAGAACATATGAGCTGAAAGAATATGACCAAGGGTGAATGGCACAGCATCACTTGTACCGCCATTGGGTGTGACAAAAGGAATTCAACGGGCTGGTTGGATTTGCAGTGTACAGCAATTCCTCTGTGTCCGGAATCTGTAAATCCAAATTTTTTCTATAACAGCTCTGGAAAATTAATACTTAAATATTAGCAGCCAAAGGGAAACTTTTGATATTACAAATTTTTATCTGAAGCTTAGTCATAATGAAAAAAATAAAAATGTGACTAAAAATCAAAACAATAAAAAAAAACTACAAATAAATATTGTACAGTGTACAGAAATGAAATGATATTGTATGTTTTGTTTGACTATTGCGTACTCTTACAAATATATCCGAAATCAGACATGTCCTTGCATGGGTGTTATCAGCTGTTTAGGCCTGTTTCGCTTTGTCTGAACAGGTCTGCACTGCGTCACCACATTTTTTGCACATTTCTATTTTTTAATAAACCATTTATTTAACTGCCAGTTGTTGTGTCAAGCAAAGAGGTGGATGTGCCCCGAGTTACTGTGACACCCATCTTTATTTCCTTTATTCAACATTTCATAACGGTGAACTCCCGCTGCAAACCCCGTGCATGTGCCCTCTTGAAAAATGCGGTATCTGACATGTTTTGGGGGTTGAATTAGATTCGGATACCGAGGAATTACTGTATCTGCATTACTTTAAATACATGACAAACATTAACTGGTGATGTTGCAACCGAAATGATGCAAGCGCTCCAGACCGATGGCTGGAGTGACTACCTGAGTGTTCTCAGCATTTGTAATGTTTGTATTTCAGGTTCAACAGCAAGTTGGCATAAGCACTGGCAGCACAGGGACACATAATGGGCCCTGTCACATTTAACAGGTAGGCAAACAGGCTGAGACAGGAGTGTGACAGCAGTTAGGAATACAGATCTAAAGCTTTTTGCACCTTACCTGGTTCTTTCTAATCAGGTACACTTCAATGTACTGAAAATGGCTGTGGACCTCAGATCCAGTTTGCATTTGCATTCCAAGGTAATCTCTAAAGTAAAACAATAGAGACATAATGACCCAGAATTCTCGGTTACAACGTGGCACTGTAAAACATTTTCCATTGAAATCAACTGCTAATATATTAAAAGCAAACAAGCAGAACACTGTTTAACCAAAGGATACGATTCCTTAAAACTATTACTGAGCTGTTTGACAAGCATGTATTAGCAAGTCTTTCTATCTAAAATTAGACTGAAGTTAATACTTTTAGTCCTCAGGGAAGCTACATAGTGCACTTTGCAGGATTTTATATATATATATATATATATATATATATATATATATATATATATATATATATATATATAAAACACTCCTGTTCTGGATCTAATTAAAAGTGAGAGGTGGAAGACAGTGTTGTTAATTCACACCGACAAGCCAAATGCATCTTCTTCAGAAAGGCACATTTGCCTACAACCCTAGTCCTCCGCATGGCTATGTGCATCCATCCCCCCCCGGACTAATATTTTTAACGTGGTCTGTCTCTCTCCCACAACACTGCTCGCTTCGCTTCTGCTTCCATCTTTTGTATTTCACGGGGGGCTTACTTGCCGAGCGTAACACAATGGGCTATAATGGCTTATAGGGACTTGTTGTGCTTTAACACTGGTAAATTGATGCCAGTTTCCTGTGGCAGGATCACTGCATTGGTAGCCGTGTTTAATGGGCTGCCAGCTACATCAACCTAAAAATCGATTTCAGATTCCCTGCTACAGCCTCTTTTGGCCAAGTCTGCCATAAGTCACAAAACTTTTATGCCTCAAAGGTGAAAGTGCCCATTCTCTACAGTGTCAGTCCAAGCAACCTGAACATCGTAGGTATTCAGTTCTTACACAGCATATTTTAAAATACGTCTGCAACTTGGTGAGGGCTTGTTGAAATTCTCATTACGCTTCAGTGGGTGAACACATACCCTTATCAACGCTTGATGGGCACACAACATACGACATATTCATTTTTGTGCTCTCTGTGTATGAAAAGGATTGCTGTCAAGTTTGTATATTTGTAAAACAGGGATGCCATTCTCACTGACTCCATTATTCACTGGCCCTGAGAAACTGCATTATTTATCCAGCAGTGATTACCATGTAGCACGTTGGGAATTTTGAATCCAAAAAAGCAGCACGAATAGCTGTGTTAGAAGGGGAAACGGTCACATCTCAGATGTTCACTGTTGCCATGTAAACTCCTGTTGCTCTGACTCATGGTAGAAGAATCAGGCAAACATGTGAGGAAACAGCAGAAGAAGGCTTCAGTAAGACTTCCCAGTGTGCCGGCAGTAAATTATATGTTCTCTGTGAGGATATGGAATTGAATCTCTGCCTACTGCTCCATGCAAGCCATTTCTTGTGGGGAGGTATAGGGAACACAAGTCGGCTCATGCTGTTTTAGTAGATGAGCTGACTGGGGCTCTTTTATCACTCATCTTGGAATGAGCAGAATCTCATCTTCTTGGATATGTGAATAGAAGTTGATGTGGTATTTGCCTACAACCTGTGACAGCATCTGCCAGATGGAAGCAGTGAAAGTAGAAGGTGGGGATGGAGGGATGGGTCCTCGGTAGTGAGTTTTGTAGCTGGTCTGGATGGTGGCCAGTGAAGTTGTAGTGATAGACTGGACAGTCTTCACCGTATGCTGTAGAGCTCTCAGAGGCAGTGGCAGATGCAGGCAGTGAGTCAGAGACAGTGCAGTTCCCATACCAAGCTGCAATAGCAGGTCAAGATGCTCTCTATGGCACCTCTGTAGAAGCTGATGATGATGGGGGTGGAAAAATAGCTCTTTTCAGTCTCCTTAGGAGCTGGAGATGCTGTTCTCCCTTCTTCATAGTGGGCTGTGTTTTGGTTCCAGGAGACGTCTTTGCCGATGCGCTCAGAGGAAAGTGAATGGCTCAAATCATTCTGACGTCGACAATCATGTCCCTGAATTAGAGTAATATTAATAATGACTATTATAATTTGGTTATTGGCCAGCAATAATAAACAGCCTGCAGGTTAATATCTATTTTTGGTATTTTGTTCATTTAGGTGCTCTGGCCAGATTATAGATACAAACATAGCAGATAAAACATAACTTACTTTAGCAAAAAACTTCTTCTTAAATGGACTAAAAAATAATTGTGCTACACTCACAGAACATGTTCTGAAAATCCCCAATGTTACCGAGGACGTTGTGCTTCTATAGCAGCAGTTTGGAAAGACAAGAAATTTAGTTGTAAGCATTAATGAGGCACTGAAAATTCAGAAATACGAAATGCAATTTACTGTAATTGGACTCAAGGTGATGTGAAATGGGATAACTGGAGTAGAATAAGCAACTTTCAGCATGTAATTACTTGTGGGGATTGGCACACAAGCCGACAACACGGTTATTCTTTGTAATTGAATAGCAGAGACAGAAAAACTTGAACAGCTGAGCTAAGACCTGTGTACACACACTGTATTTTTTTGTAGATAAACTAAATCTCCTGAGAGCTCAGGAGCTCAGGAAGTAAATGTGGGCAGAAAAAGGCACGACATGACAAATGAATACATTTTAAACAAAAGGATGCTTAGACTTTCCTCTGTTATTCAGTATTATCAGAAGGCTGTTATAATGACCTGTAATTATGAGTTATTTGGAGACCAGTTTCTCTTACGGAGGATAAAAGGGAAATGTATTTTTTATGTCATTAACACAGCTCTGCTTTTTAAAAAAACTACCCGCATATAGAAAATCGGAGGTACTTTTTTAATTTCATTTTCACGTTACTATACGTTATGCATGACTTTATAATCACATCTTCAAATTTCAAATAACATCTATGACAATTGATCCCTAATAACTAAACTCTGTGTTTTTGTACTTTGAGTAAGTAGATCTAGTGTATATTTGGAGGGGGAAACAGTTCAAAATTGCCGCCCTCCAAATTGCTGGAAAAGGCTATTAATTACGAATATACGGGATAAGTTGACAGATATCCTGCGCTTACCCACTGGGATGAAGCATAGAGCCCTACCATACCCATCCAACGACCTACCCACCTACTCCCCTCCAACCCTAACACGCCACCTTGTAAGCTCTTCACACCGGGGTCATCAGGTAGGCACCATCGTTCATCAGTGTTTCGCTGACTTAGGCCCACGACACCTCCGGAAGGCTCAGCAGTGAGGCCTGGCGTCCCAGACCCACCCCCCCGCCAAGCCTACGAGGTCAAAGGTCCACGTAGCCCCCCAATAACTCTACTGCAGCCCTATCCCACCTATCCCACCTTCCCCCACTCTAGTTGAGCTCTCCTCAACCACAGCCACTGACTAGCCCTCTCAGCTACTTGCGACAATTCCTTCGCCGCTTAAAATACTGCACTTTAACCTTTATAAAAGTAAGCGTTTAGATTTCAGCGAGGGATCGACGTCAGCATTAACAACTGATAACGTTTTAACGCAAAGCCAGAACCGAACCTCTTTCAATAAACGCTAAACGACTAAATGCCGAAAAGGTACGGTTCAAAAGTTTTCAGTTGTTTCAATTCTTTTACAGAACTAGCTAAACAAGACCTATTTGAATTTGTAGAGCATCAAACATCTGCCCTTTTGACAAACTGCTTCTTGGGAGGGAAGTCTACATCTCCTTGTTCAATTAACAGTTATTAATAGCGTGTGCACTATATTTTATTTTCCGTTTGCTTTAGTTTTATGACCAGATAATGTGCTCTAAGTGTTTAATGTTAGCACAAGTTAGAAGGAAGGAGAGGGGGGGAAAAAGTGAAAACCTTTAATCAAGCAGAGGTCATGGACATTTGACAATGCAGCCTTGATGCATAACAATAGAGGGAAGCTAATTATAAGACTGTTCGCTGCTGAAAGAGTTCTGCTTTATTTTAGAAGCGCTAATGGCTGTGACAACGACAGTTAATTTTTTCCACTAGGCTTTTTTCATTACTGGAATGGTTTATAATAGAATTAATTGACCAAATTTAAATTTTTGTAGATGTTTTTTTTTTCTCTCCTGGTACTGACATATGAATGAAGAATAGAAAAACTAAGGGTTTGTGTGTGTGTCTTGTATATTAATATGTTAGCAAAGAAAAAAGAAATCAAAGCCTGTTAAAATGGGAAAATATCCGAAAGTGACAGCACTATGACGTTATATATGGAATTATAGATAATTAATGCCGGAAAGAAATTTTTTGATAGATTTGCTTCTTACTAATAGAACGTTTTTCAATTCAATAAGTAATCTTTAAAATAATTTTTCAGTGCTGCCAAAATACTTTAAGGTATATATTAATGTACAGGGGATGGTACAGTGCTTCACATTTCCTGGGCTGTTGGGGTGTGGCTTTGAATCTGTCTCCAGTTGTGTGGAGTTTGTATGTTCTCTCCATGTCTATGTGGGTTTGCTCCCTCAATACAAGACATGCATTTCAGGAAAATTGCCCACTGTATGTGAATGAGAGTGGGACTGGTGTCCCACCTAATGTCTAGTTTCAGTTTATAGAGGCATCCCTCCATTTGTATAGTCTTAATTTACTTGTTTTTGCTACCATGCGATTTGCTTTTCGAAACCACCACACGATTTATATGCTCTTCTGCTTGATACAACATGTTCCAGCCAAAAAAAATCGGTCCAAAAAATGAAAAATTTCAGCAACACAGTTTCATCAAAACTCGTAAAAATGTCTAAAAAAAAAACCTAATTGATACACTCTGTGTGTGTGTGTGTGTGTGTGTGTGTGTGTGTGTGCACTACCAGGTGTTGTGGTAATATTTGGGAAATTTGGTTTGGGGTATTTGGATGGGCTGGGAAGCATAAATATTTTTCCCATAACTAATAATGGGCACAGCTGACATGATATATGTGCTTTTGATTTACGTGGACTTTTTCTGGAATCAATTAAACATGTAAATCGAGGGACAAAGAAGGGAAATGAGAAGCTGGAGAAATACCACGGATTAAAAGACCTAGAAAGGTTGTGGAAGGTGAAAACCGAGGCACTCCTATTGGTGACTGGAGCACTTGTGGCCTGGTATTTCACTAGCTTCCTAGCTTTCCTTCTTTCTGATGTTTCTATCACTGCTGCTGTTTTCTCCTCCTTATCAATTACCACTATATCTGGTTGTTGAGCCAGGACCTGTTTATCTGCCTGGATGTGGACATCTAGGATCTTTTCTCTGTTCTCCACCACTCGCTGTTGTACCTTCCATTGAGACTTGAAATGTTCAGGGCATATGCCTCTATATAATCTATGCTATTTGGTTGTCCCTTTTCGTATACACTGTCCTGGCCTGTATCTTGCAGCCTGCTTCCACGTGTTGGATTCTCTCTGGGGCTGCAGTGTTTGCACTGCCAGCACTTGGGGTCTTGCCTGATATGGTACCTCTGTTTGAACTGATTTGCTCCACTTCTCTGAAGAACATCCCAGTACCCTGAGTGTAGAGCCTGATCAGGGAGTCAATGCTTCTTTCAGACTTGACATACAGGAGGGGGCTAATGGTAGCTCCTGCACCCAGAAGCACTCTATAAGTGATGATCTGAGGAGGTTCAGGTCTATGCAGAAATACAGTAGTGCCTCCCACACTTTACTTTTTTTCATACATACAATATATAACATTTATTTGTTTGTTTATTATTAAGTATCAAGATTGAAGGTACTATAGGGGATGTTAAAAATGTACAAAGCAGCTGTGAAATCCACTTTTAGTTACAACTTTATCTTGGTTATATTTGCCCTCTTTTATATGTGTGCTCAAAAATGTCCCTGTCTTGATATTACATCAAGTACTACTTTAACACGAGCCTTTTCACTTTTTTCCATGTGACACGACAATGACACTTCAACACTACTGAAACCTGAAATGTGTACCATGCCATTTTGTGCCTTCAGAATGCAACACGATACTCTGCACTGTCATTTGACATTGCTGACATGGCCATATAGATGCTCAGGGGGAAAATGAGACTTCAGCTGATGAGCAGTGGACTGCTTAAATGTAATATTTTTTCCATGGTATTTTTAATTGCTGGAATTAAATCCTAAAAGACAGGATCTGTACACAGATGTGCTTCTTTCAAGGCCATCACAGATGGACTTTTTTTTGTGTGTGCAAGCAGCATGCTGCAAATTATGATTGAATTTAATGATGCGGTATATTCTGGAACAGTGCTATTCTTACTACGTGCAGTATGTTTCAGTGCAGTTTTCAAAGCAACTTGTAACACATTATAAATTAATTTAAACAGTATTTGTCCTGAATAATAATTTGGGAAGGCCTGAAATTCTGCATTCCGAATTTTTTCATAGCTTTGCTGCAGCTCAAAAATAAAGCATAAAGTCAACAGAAAAAGTCATCACACTTATGCTGTATCACTTTGCCAGTCCTGGGCTTAAAAAGTTTTTGTCTTGATAAGTACAAAAGAATATTTTATCTTACCCTTGTCAAGGTTCAAATCCTTTGTTGGAAGCACATGCAGGTCTTTTAATCTTTACGCTCTCTGATGACTGCTAGAGATTCGGCCTAAAAAACAACAATAAATATGCATAACCGCCTGCCGGGCAGAGTATTCATGATAAAGGGTTTGTGTGTTTGCTGCTGATATTAATGATAACCAGCTGCTGATACTGAGTCAAATGGCACACATTCTTTTTTTTACACAGCGCACAGTTTCTGATTTTTATACATAGCCCTGTTTATTTACATGCAGAGGACACTGAAAAAACTAGAATTTGGCTAAATAATAATATGGAACAGTGAATTTTGATGAAAAGGGACACAGTGAGCATGGTAGTCATATTAATTCAAGGTCTAAAGCCAAATTAGTCTAGATCAAATGCAGCACAGATGAAAGACAAGCAATTTTAAACCAAATTGTGCAAGATGCCCATTTTAAGTTAAAGTCTTTTCCAGGCTGTACTAAGCTATCATCAGGGCAGTATTGCTGAGGAAGAAACAAAACACTTTTATTCACCAAAAAATCAGGATAAGGAGCACGGCATATGAAGGGAACTTTGATTCTGGCGACTCGTCATATTTTAAAGATCCATGAAAGCAATGCAGGAAAAAAATAGTTGATTTTGAAAAGTCACTTTTATGGGAAAATAAATAGTGATATTGTTTACAGGTGAAGAGAATGCTGAGTATCATCTGTGATCTGTGGACATTTTTGCTCCAGGCTTTTTACCGCAAACACGATTCTTAAGGGGAGGCAGCCCATTTGGTTTTGGTTTTCAGGAACTTTTGGGTCCCTGTGAGTGTGCTACTTGGAAAAGGCAAGCTCCTGTGTCCTCAGAAACGGCAGCCATTGAAGACATGGGCCCTCAAGGGGACCTTATTTAGGTACAATATTGAGAACAAGCTTTTAAAAAATCTTTGACAAAGAAATTACAGAAAAGAAATGCTGAACAAGTATCTATATTGTTCAGCTAGTGGATTCTTTAGTTCTAGTATCTGACTGGTTGTTTTAAATGTGGTGTGTGACATAATGTTTACGACAAAAGAGTGTCGATGGACTGCACCACGCCTACCTACAGAGCAAACCGATGAGGAAGGAGAAAGATCCTCATCTCCAGTCTCACAGTGAAGGACCATTGGTATACACTGACTTTTTAACACAGAGTTCTCAAAAGTTGGTGTTCTAGAAACATGCTACATTCAGTTGTGAAAACGAGTTTAAATCTCTCTATGAAACAAAAACAGTGCAAAATAAATAGGAGATCCCTCCACCACGAGCTAGCTCTGTGGTTGACCTTAAAGGAAGTGTTTTCATAACAAGACCATTTCCATTTTCGCAATGATTCTGCTTGCTGCCACATAACTGGTTTTCAGTGTCACCACTAGAGTTTCATTTTCACCTCTTCCAGCATATGGCTCTAATCTCCTCCGATGCTCCCTTCTTCCATTCCTCCCTGTCCACTTTAAACTAGACAACAGTTGTAAGCTGCAGATGTTCCCTACAGGCAGTGAGAAGCAGGATTAAAACTTGGAAAGCAACCTGCTGATGTAAAAAATGCAAACATAGATCAAGAAAATGCTCAAGATAACTGAGTCATGGACTGTGACAAAAGTCTGTGTATTTTATTGTAAGCGGGCATTTTATTGACTTGAACTGTGATGTAAACCTTTTTCTTATAGTAGTGAGGCTTGTTTTTTCACTTTGCAGCGTCCTGCCTTTAAAATGGTCAGTGATTCGATTTCAGATAGAATTAGAGCAGCACAACATCTTTGTGAAAAACACGAAGGCCAAATGTAATGGTTAGCTACATTAATTTGTATTACTTTTTAGCCACATGGAAACGGAAAGCAAGGCACGGGAGGAATATTAAATTGTAAGTGCTGTCGACAAGTCACCGTGTTCTGGTTTATTTGTCAGGTAAAATTAACGTGGTCAGATTGACGGGTTCGCTCAGAACATCCAAGTGTTTCACTGAAAAATCATAAAATTATACTCTGAAATATGGCCAAAGTACTTTACTATTCCAGACAAATATCTGTACACGTTATTTGTTATAACATTTAACATTTGAATGACAGAAACAGTGCAATAAGTCCAGATATTTCACAGGTTCAAATGTAGTAAGAGTTGCAGAAGAATTTTTTTTTGTAGTTATGGAAATTTCACTTGCTCCAGTTCTTCAGAGCTTAAACGGAAGACTCTTCAGGCTGAAATTTATTCATACTAATTTCACAGAAGTATTATACTTATCATGTGTCTTTCTGCAGTTTGCATATTGAATATTGTAGCGGTGGGATGGTGGACCCTTCCCGTGAACCCTTGCCATATAGTGTTTATATTGATTTAATGAGATTTACAAAGTGTTTTGTGTACTGGATTAATGCTCGTGATTTTTATCATTTTGCAGCTAGAGTGAATTACTATATATGAATAGTGAAATATTTTGTTGCCCATTGCCAGCATGTCATATGTTGTAGCTAGAATCCTCGTGTTGGTGTATGTTTCAGGGGGAGAACTAAGGCTTTGTGCCTGTGTTCTGCTTTTTGGTGTATGAATTAAAAAAAAAGCAGCAAACCTTGGCTGAGTTTGTATTAATATCTGTGTTACCTGTAACATCTGCTATATGAAAGATAAGTTAATCTGCAAATGGTATCATTTTCCATATTGAGAATGGAATTTGTGTTGGGTCTATTTCTGCAGGGTCAGTTGGAAGATTCAGGAAAATGCACAGTAAAAAGAGGTTGAGTGTTATAAAGACATTACATCTGAGTTCCCAACAGTGCTTTGTCACGCCCCCGGCTCCGGACTCCGCCCCTCCTGATTCCTGATCACCTGCACCTGCTTCCTCTTAGGTTGTGCCTATTTAGATCGGCGATTGCCAACAGACCAGTGCGAAGTATTGCCCCATGGTTCACGTGTGCATACTGAGCAGTTCTCTTCCAGTCTTGTTTTGTTATCGACCTTTGCCTGTACCCGATTTAGTCTCACCCTTTACTGTTTGTCTGCCTGCACCGAGTTGCTTTACNCGTGTGTGTACCGAGCAGTTATCTTCCAGTCTTATTTGTTATCGACCTTTGCCTGTACCCGATTTAGTCTCACCCTTTACTGTTTGTCTGCCTGCACCGAGTTGCTTTACTGGACCCGAACCTCGCCTGCCTTGTGACCACGATTTAGGAACGCCCCTTTCAATAAACGCAGTTCATCGCATTTGTGCCTGCGCACGTCTGCTTATTCTCTTCAACGTGACATGCTTCTTCAGAGGAAACCAGAAAATTATCAGAGAATAATTTCACACCTATCATTATCACATTAGGATCCTAATTACCGAGATAAAAAAAAATCTGCATTCTACAAAACTGGAAAAATGGCCCTATTTCACAGAGTAAACATCTGGGCCTCATTAGTTATAATAGGTGTCATATTTAATATGTAAGTATAATTTTAAGCTATTTAGATGGAGTTTTTTTCTGCATTTCTAATTGTAATTTTATAATGGCAATGCAGCATTGGTTTATCGATACTTTGTTACTTTACTGTTAAAAGTTGCATTTCATGCATCCATTCATTCTCTATCCTTAATCACCGTTTCTGGTTCAGGGTTATGGGAGTTCAGAACCTAGTATCGCTGGGTATAAGACTGCATTTCAAAACGTTTTCATGTAAATGCTTGTTTTTCTTTACTACAGTTACTCAGCATTAGTTTTACCTATAGCTTGTACGAGCATCTATATAAACACAAATGCATATTATATATACATATACAAAGCATCAGATATATATAGACTTTACTTACAGAATTACTTTCCCGACTTCTTGCTGTCCCCATCAAACTTCATCTGTTTTTTTTTTTAATACCTAAAAGCAACTAGCTTTAATAAAGATTTCTTGAAGGAGAGTGGTTTGCATTTTAATTTCTTGGGTACACGAGACATGCCCCAGAGCTAAGTCGCAGTAATGGTACTCGCAGAACTCGAATTCATTTTCTGTAAGAAGGAAACATTTACGGACTTAGTCACAGGACGAAAAGTTTTATTACGACTGGATGGTAACAGCGCATTTGAAAAAAAACTTATGTGTTTAAAAATGAAATTGTGGTGTTAGGACGTTGGAGTACAGTATGTGCAAATTCACAGTCACATTAAATTTATACAGTGGAATGAACTACATAGATTTGCTGGGCACTTTCTTAGGTGTTTAGCTGCTGAGTGAGTGAAATTCCTTGCAGGGATTAATAAAGCACCTGTCTCATCTCTATCTTGAAATTTTATCAGCAACCGCAATAACAATATGTTATGCTACAATTTAATATTGTGAAGATCCCTAATTGTCGTTTTAAAATTGATACAATAACATTATACATTTACATTAGATTTCTAGTTACAACAATTGAATGTCTGCAAGGGTATAACAACTCCGCTGCAAGAGCAATTTTAATGCAGCAAAACTGATAAAACTACAGAGGCATCAGTCATCATTACCTTCAGTCTCTCCGCAGTCGTTGTGTATGCACTAAAGCTTGTAAATTTTTTACTGAAAAATGTTAAGCAAACTAAAATTTAATTCCACCGATGTCTTATTTAATTATAAAACGGTCCTCAGACACCAGGATTTTCTATAAACCTGTCTTGGTGTGTTCTTTATTACCCTTTTACACAAATGACCGTGGCATAGCAGCATAATCTAGGGCTGCTCTGTGTCCTTTATGTTTGTTTTCTGGACCTGCATACATTTCAGGTGTAAATTAGGTTGTGTTGTGGATGAATCATTCCTCTACTCAACTGAGGGCCTGAATACCACAGCACCACTTGACTGGCTTAAAAATCCCGCATGATGAAACACGTGCGGCCAAACCTGTAGGGGCCTTTCAGGCAAATGGGGACGACTACTGTCTGACAGGCTGGCAGAGCATGAACTCGCCAGGCTGTCTACTGTTCAGTGTGGAATTCTCCCGCAAAGCCGTCCAAGCTCAGCAGAAGAAAGATACACAGAACTAAGATAAAGCCAAAGCAGGTGTGGAGATTTTGCACCACTTAGGGTTCACCGTGGCAACAGATGACAGGAGATGAAATGTCCTGCTTTTGTGCCAAATTTCTGGGAGGCAGATATGTCTGTGGAATTCTTAAGCATTACGGGGCACAGTTTTGACAGGATTGCAGTTGTATGTATAAGTATGTAAACAGCTGAGGTCTCCTCCTGACAAAGTTGTTGAGTCATTTAAAAGTTATGCGCTGCTTAAATGGCTGATGCAACAATAAACACAAAATCTGATGTGCGGAAGTATCTCTTACGTCTCTCAGGCATTTATCTCTTAAATATGCTGGCAATGCTGGAACTGAGTTACTGTGGCCAATGTGACATAACAGAGCTGTTAGAGCTACAAATTATATTCGAATTTTATCTTTAGTGTCAATAGATAAGAAACTCTGTCAAGAGCAGTGACTTCTGAGGGATGAAATCACCATGAAATCATAACAGGGAGCTGCAGTGTTGTTAAAGCTGACTAAAATTCCCCAGAATCCACATTACAGTAAGTTTTTGAGATTTCATTCACATCATCATTTTGCCTATGGTATCTTACAATGCTAAATTTACAAGTTCAACTTATTTAACTAGTTACATTACAACATTTTCACAAGGTAAAGGTTATAGTGAGACAAAACACGTGTGACCTCTTGCTGGTGTGAACCTGCCTAGATGCAGTATTCATCCTTTATAGCCAAAACCAAAACAAGCAGTCTTTTCAAAAAAGTGGATTCCCTGCTATTGCTGAATTAGAAATTCAAAAAAAAGTCCAAAAATTCAAATATTTCAGTTTTGGGTTATGCAAGTTGTCTGTTTTTCGCCCGTGGTGTCATGAACACAGAAGTGAGGTAAGGAAGGAGTCAGGAACACAGCTTGTTTACAAACAAAGCAAAGTGCAAGGATGTGTTGTGCAGGGGATCCGTGAACATCTGAGTGAGATGGCACAAGGGGACTTGGAATACATTGTGACAGGAGACTTAAGGAACATAGCTACTGTAGTCTTGGACCAAATACAGTAAATACATAGAAAGCAAAGTGACAAGCAGCAGAGACACAAAAACAAACCAGTTTGGACAGAACAATTCAAGCAAGCAGGTGCAATCGGTTGCACTCTTTTAGAATCTTCAATCGTTCTGTTGCTTGGTTCTCTTTTAAAGCCTGGGTTGCTGGATTGAATAATTACAATTTCCATCAGATAAGCTGGGCTGCTCCTGTGAGAACCTCTGGTAGTCATTTGAGGTGTTGCACATGATATATGGAAGTAAACCTTTAGCATTATTTTTGAGCTGTCTCTTTCCTTTTGGCCTAGATATTTGTTATTTGTGGTGCACAATTTATATTTAGCAACACGTTTAAAATACCACATACAAACCAACACAGCTGTACGTTTTGCATTTTCATTTTTTGGTGTTTTAATCATATGCTTTTACACTTTTTTACATTTCAGGTCTTGAACTTGTTTAATGTATGCATGTGCATAAATTATATTGCACAGGTATCATATGGTATCCAGTCAGCAGAATTACCATGGTTTTATAGACTAGCCTATCTTCATGCTGCTCATAGGAAAAAATGGGATTGTGTACACTACCGAAGTCTTTGCATTTATTCTTGAGGATTTATGAACATGAAATTACTTTTTTCAAAGCGTTAACTATACAACTATTTTATGAAGGTCACAGGACATTAAATATCAACTTTGATGTGCGTCACTTTATCATCCTTTCGGGTTGTACACCTGGCGTTAAAAATTCAAATATAAATCACTCCCTGGGGTTCTAATTTGTCATTCTATTTTAATGAATATTTTCCTTACCCTTGAGTCAGCAGGCAGAAAACAAGAAGAGAAATGGGCTTGTCATTTTTCACATTGAACCGACTAACTTTTAGGGATGCATTGCTTTTGGGTTAAAAATGTTCAGCTTCAGAGACGCTGAACTTTAAACTTCTGGCTTCATTCATGTTTGGTGCTGTTAGTATCTTAACTGGTTCATCTTAGCTGCTGAATAAATCAACATGACTTGAGCCAAATTACAACCAAAAATCCAGGGCTGGGGGTGTTTATAGTTCATGGAATCTCTGCACATGGATAGAAATCCACTCGTGAATGTATTTTAAAAGCACCATTATGCACCTAAACAGTGGCCTTTTTTTGTTAAATGAAAAAGTGCACTTTACCGGTATTCATTAACATTAGTTCAGTGTCTGAGATTTACAATTTACAGACTATTTTATTTATGCATGAACATATTCGCTGTTCATATTTTTAAAACTACCGAGATTAAAAAGTTGTGATACACATTATTTTTGTTGTATAAGTCTGCTGACATATATAGCCAAGTTGTAAAGCTAAAAACACATTTCCAAAAGCAATCCTTTTAAGAGATGTGAAGCAGAATAACTGAAGCTGAGAAGTGCTTTATTGGTTGACTGTTTGGGTTCAGTGTGAGTCAAAGGGTTATGATGGGGTTGGAGGTTGAGATTCACTGCTAGGGGGGCTTTTGGCAGCTGCTGACAGACATGAGGGAAAGGTGACACATACAGGCAGAAGGGAGGGGGAATGGAGTCTCTCCATGTGCTGAGATATCCCGTGGTGTTCATCATGCTCACCCCTCCACCCCCATCCCTAGTTAACTAGAGTAACTGACACTATCCCAGAAGACAGTATGACAAATAATGGTCAGAATCTTCCTTTTGCACAAGCTGTGTGCGGGATATTTTAAAACTTGATGTTCATGACTAATAAAAGAACAGTATGAGAGTTGGCAAAACAACATACATTTTTCTTCAAAAACCCCTTTTTTCAGTGATTGCACGACAGAAGTCTTCAGCTTTACAGAAGCGTTTTACATAAAGAGACAGATAAAGCAGTGAAAGACAGTGGAATTTATAAACTTCATGTGCACGTATTAAAAAAACAAACAAATGAAAAAATTAAATGAGCATAATTTTTGCATGAAAAGATGGGCAAATGAAAAGTAGTCTTGACAGCTGAAGTACTGATCAGTTTTACTGACTAACCACTTAGACAATGAGCGGTCATTACTACCCCGACCATAAGAGGATTCATTACAGATTGGACCTGTCAACTCCTGAAAGTTGTCCTCTAGCTAGGTGTCATACTGAAGATGAGTCATTGTTCATGATGGAGAAGAGTTTCTTGGGAGTATTTCACTGTATTATGTCCTCCATAGAGTCCAGCTTGAGTCCAAGCTTAGGGCCAGGCTTATTTATTAATTTATTCAGTCCGTAAAAATCACCTTCACCGCCTGTAAAAATGCCACTGACCCAACAGACAGCCCCATTATAAACTGTGCTCACTACCATAGAGGCAAAGAATATCTGCAGCTGTGATCTGAGCATCCTCAGAAAGTAAATGCAATTCGTGCCTTTCTGGCACAGAGCTTCCTTGTTGCTGCCTGTTATGCAAGTCCCAAGTGCACACCAGGTACATCTGGTACATTACATCTTAAGCACCTCCTCTTCCACTCCATCACTGACTGACCACAGGAGACCTTGTGAAGCCCATACCCGCCTCTTTGACCTTGTCTATTGCTGCATCTTAAGGAACTTCTAGTGATATGATTCACCGTCACACCCAACATCCAAGGTGTACAGCTGAGTAGGAATGGAGCCAGGACTGTCCACAGCCCTGTCCAACACCCTCTCCATCAGCCACCCAAACTGTGGTTTATCATCCAGAGCACTATGGATGCACCTAGTTGCATTAACCAAAACTTCTCCTAGAACAGCCTGGACTCTATGAATATGCATTGGAGAGGTTAAAAAAATATGATCCCCCTGCCTGCATGCCTTGTCCAAGTGGAAATAGGCTCTATTCATTAGATACAGGAAAATAGAAATTTATGGAAATAGAAATTGTGGCAGTTGTGAAAGCTGAGATTTGGAAGTTGGGCAAGCCAGAGCTTTTTTCTTGTTGAAACCAGCGACCTATATAAAATGTTTTTAACTGTGCGGTGTTTTACCCAATGTATGTCTAAAAACTGGTATTATCTGAAAGAGGTAACATACAGCAAAGGATTACATACCAATAGACTTTTAAGGAATGACACTAAGGAATGGCTACACAACATAATTATTGAATGGTCATAAACTTACTTTATTGGATGCTGAGATATTTGCACTGTCATGACAAGTGCACATGTCCATTTATCAAGTATGCAATGAAGGATGACTTGTCAGGTCCTCCATTGTTCAGCAATCCATTATCCGGCCTGCTTGGATTACAGAAACAGTTGTTGCCAACATTTTACATGGCATTTTTATATGAAATGTTAATTTCACCAGTTTACCATGTTTTGGGGAATTTTGTTAAACTTGACATAAGCCTTTAACAAAGCTGCCTTTCTTTTTGTCAAGGTACTTGGCACTTGAATCTGGCTTAGCAGTTACTGTCCTTCAACTCTGTTTATTGATCTATGAATGGTTTTAAATTAATCAAACCTGAGGGATGTACGGGGAGGCAGAGGACAAATGACAGCTCGCAGATACTCCTGAACCAGAAGATTCGAGCATGATTCTGATGTGTGAATTTAAGATGAAAAATATCTTGTGAGATAAACCTTTGTCACTAGGTTTTTTTTTTCCCTGTAGTACTAGCTGCCAAGCTAAAATGATGCTGAACACGTCTCTCCTCACACCCTTTAACCAGTTAGTGACCAAAGATATTTAGTTCTTTGGATTCGAGTTAAATTAAAATGTAGACGCTTGTGCAAGCCAAAAAACTAAATCCCCAGACTCTCTTTGTAACTAATGACTTTTGAATGTGTCCACATTTATTTGACAGTGTGTATAAAATTATTGCCCGTTACATAAAAGAACAGATGATACAGTTATTGTTGTTAATCTATCTATTATTGTTAAACGCGTAGCGGAACCTGTCCCAAAGTTATTGGGTGCTAGCAGTATCGTCGTAAATTTTAAAAAATGAAGCAATAATAATGGCTTGTGTTCCCGTCATCAAAAGCAATGCCCACGTGCAGCTCTGTGTGGGATGTTTAGAAAAGCTGGGGTTAGTATGGGATTTTGCTTGGTTTGAACCATTAGAAAATTGTGTTTTACTGCTATGTGGCAGGTCATTTCCCAGTGCTTCTTTTATACAACGAATCAGGGTACTAGCTTTGTTTTTATTATATTTCAGGATATAACATCACAAAGGGTCATCTCAATAACCAGAAAAATCTGGTGGGATACAACTCAGGATGCATTATATTGAAACCAAGCATTTTTACAGTGTGCTGCTGCTTTATCTGCATAGGCCAAACATACCATGGTGTTCACCTGATTGACCGATAACGCTCACCTCGATATCGCTAACATTCAGCCCTAGGCTGGGCACGGAGGAGACTGATAAAAGTTAATTTGTTAAGAGAATTGTTTAAAGGAAAATTTCTATCCCTGGTGATTTTTTGTTTTATTATGTGCTTTGGGATTTAGGGCTTGTAAATGGCTATAAGATTTATATTTTGCAATTGAATAACATCAGAATAACATATAAAACTCTTTTTCACGTGAGTCAACGTGACACCAGGAATATGGGGAAACAGATTTCTTTGAAAAGCAGCGGTGTTTTTTAGCACAACCTGCATTTGTTTCTATGCTGATTTTACACATATATAGGCTGAAAAGTAATACAAATTTGAACAGTTGCTCACTGAGCAGTACATCCATTTAAGAAAACCATTTTAATGAGACGTTCAAGCACTATACATGTAGAAGATAAGTTGTTTTAGTGTTCAGATCTTGCCATTGATGATACATTTTCTATTTTGAAGGGTTCTGAAAAGCTGAATTAACATACAGTATATTACATTAATTCATAAGATTCCCTTCATTTGCTGCTTTTGCATGGATAGTGTTCCCTTTTACTAAGGGTTGATTTGGATATTATTTGTCTTAAACACTCTTTCACCCACCAGCTAGAGACTAGATTTAGTATGTCAAGAAAACAGGCTTATAGCCACCATTATTAGCGTTACTTTATTTAGCACTGCGTCATGGTAGGTTTAGTCCTTTGTACAATTTTTCAGTAATGATTTGCCATATTTTTAAAAAATGTTCCAAAAATATGTCAGAATTTTACATTTAGTATTCTTATATCATCATTCTCTGTTCATTCACTATTATTAAATATATAACTAACCTACTTTTTATTATACCGCTGATGCCCAGTTTTGAAGCTCTATTTATGCAGTATAGGGCATTCATGACCAATATACAGCACTGTGTCCTTAAGTGCTCCGCCTCCCAAGCCCACATCTAGAAAGCTAGTCGAGGTATGCTGTAATCCATAGCTCAAGGCTGCAAGTGTCGTGTACCTGACTGGCTTTAAACGTTAAGGTACAATGGGTGATGTGTGATATGCTCTTACTGCTGCCACTAATAATAAAATAATAATGTCTGTTTTTCTTTACACTTGGGAGGTGCAAAAAATTCACACTGAACCAATTATGGTGCCACTGCAGACAACAAACTGAAGCTTTGTATGCAGTCATAATGCTTTGCTTTATTATTTTTTTTATTCAGAATAGCTGGAATGAGCTTTTGCATATTAAAGCTATTTATTTTTTTACAGAATGAATGGATATTTTCAGTGACCGGCTCCATTGTTGCTTTTTAAGGTCAGTCACAAGTAGTTTGGGATACAAAGGGATTTCTGTCGCGGTCCTCACCAAGTGACATCGCTCACGAGAAGCATGAAATATAACCCCATTAACTATATAAATTAAACTAGTTCAGGAGGGTAGCTCAAGGGTATCATGATGGATATTGTAAAATGGTTCCACTGTGGTACAGGTGGCTAGGAGCCAGTGACAGAAGCTAAGGATAGCTAGGCCGACTACAACCGAGACCAAGCTCGTCGACTTCGGGCCTTATTGTACACTTTCGGGAAACGAACACATTAAGCGAAAATTCAGATCTAAAGAAGAGTAAGTTGACACTGTTTTGTATGAAGCTGGTGTTAATTTACCACTACGCAATGCCCCGGGGGGGCTGCCCACAGTCAGCTACATGTTTCTAAATATTCCAGTTACTTGGTTTCATAGTGCCCTGTACCAAATTGAAAAGCCCAAAACAACGCAAAAGTATCATTTTTACACTGGTTGTTCCTTAAAGAGGGCATTCCAATGTCGATGGTGGCCATTTACTTTTTTAGGCAGAGATGCTCAGATAACTGCCCGGGCTGGACAATCCACGAGTGTGTGGCAGAAATAATCGATATCAGAAAGTATGTGGGTACTGCGGCAGGGTGTGGGGTAGCTTGGTTAAGGAATGGCCTTGTGGATAAGACTGCTGGCCCCCTCTTGTGGTGTCCGCTCACCATTACCGACACGTTCAGAGAGGAAGCCATCGACAAAGGACAACCAGCTGTCGGCGATTACAATAATTAGCTATTGTCTCCCACAGAGGAAGCCGAGTACAATGGTGGTTCCTCGCCACAAATTAAGGCAGTCCTTCTCTTTGATTCATCTCCAGTTCTCTCCCCCCGCCCCCCCCGCAAGAGCTGATTCAGCCATGAGCCAGTTCTCAGACTCCTCCTTAGAATAACGCCTGGTAGCGATGCCCGAACTTTTTCTGATGTTCTGAGTCGGCTACCGTAATCGCCGCAGTGAGGAATATGTAATGGTTCACTGGGTGTCTGGTGAAGTTAATTACATTCCTCAGCAAGCTGTTCTAAAGAGAGTTTAAAAAGCACAAAGGGATAATATATTTGTTCTGTGAACGTGGATAGAAGAATCAAAGGGTTTCTGTCGCCGCTGTCCTAGTTGCCCTGGGCTCGCTGTAAACATTTGTAGCTTGTGCTTTTGTGCCTCTGGAAATCTAAAAATTATAGACAAATGCATGAGGTAGGATTCGTTCATTTGTTTATTTATGGACAACAGGCCATCACAGGACGAAACACACACAGACAAACATGCATGGATTAGTAACCGGTTCACCTCACATTCCTTGAGTGTGGGAAGACACCCACTTTAGAATAACATGAACAAGGTAAGTCTGGACTACACTGGGTTTGAAGCCATATGCCCCCCCCCAACTCAGGATGTGAGAGGCATAAGCACTAAATGCTGTGCCACCACACCACCCTTTTCTGCAACTCTGCTTTCAACAGACTTCTACAACATTTTAATTTTTTTTGTGTGACATGATTTTCTTGGAAAAAAAATGATAGTGGTTAATAGTGAAAACAACGAGTTTGTGCTCAATTCTCCATTCATGGTTTTTGCGACGCAAATAAATCAAGAATAAATCAGGAAGTAAAGTCTATGCTGAGAATTTAGAAAGGAACCTCCAAAAACAGATAAAACTCTTAAGCTTAGTTGTACTTTTCTACTAGCTGTTCAGGTACTGTTTACTTTTTTGGTTTAAGTTTATTATCCTCTGGGTTTCTACAATCCCATGTTCATATTAGTGGTGATTCCACAATGTTTTCACATCAGTCATGCAACAGGCACAGATTTGTCATAGTTCCTCTTTGGTAACAAGTATATTTAAATCTACTTACCTTAACTCTAACCCAGAAACCCATTATGTATGCATATTACTTTATATGTATATAAAATAATAAACATACATAATATCATATAATATTTATAAAATTATGGCAATATATTTGTGTTTATATTTAACTTTGATCTTATTATTATTATTATTATTAGTAGTAGTAGTAGTATACTGATAATTCAGTATAACAATAGTAAAATAATAATAATATAATATATTACTGCATAATTAATTATATAATACATAATAATATATAATTGTATAATTATACTCACAGTATAATAATAATAATAATAATAATAATAATAATAATAATAAAGCAGAAGCCTAGGCAATAGGTAGCACTGCAGCTAGATGTGGCATATTAACTTTTTAAATACTATTGTATCCCACAGCCTTAATGAAAACATGACCCTACAATGTTTCCCATAACTAGTCTTTTATTATCTGTTTTGAACAAATGAATTGACTTTATTTGACTATGTTAATACGCTCTATGGTTTGTCATTAGCAGAGTATACATATTGTTTACTTTGTGTAGTCTAACCCCTTCTTGCAGCTGTTTTACTGTGACCTGCTTCCTGCACCCATTTTCTCAGTGCAGCATGTTGTCAGTGTTCTTTCACTGCTTTCATCTTTACAATTCCATTGCTACAACCCCAGTTCCATGACTGATAAAAGCAGTCTTATAAACAGCTGTAAAGTCTTTCTTTTCACAGCTGGAACTACTGGCTCTCTTTTTCTATTTTGAATGCCCGTGGGGGGGGGGGGGGGGGGGGGNGGGGGGGGGGGGGGGGGGGGGGGGGGGGGGGGGGGGGGGGGGGGGGGGGGGTGAGCAGCCGCTAACACTTGAGCCCCCAGAAGTTAATTTTCCAGCTGGATCACTCCATACTTCTTCTAGTAACCATAGTCCTTCTAGTTATTAAATGTATAGTTAACCTTAGCTGTCTCTATATCTGGTATATTTTTCTACTATGCCTTAATCTTTTGTCCAGTGTTCTATGTTTCTATTTCACTGTATGAGAAGAAGCACTGTAAAAAATAAACTGAAATGAATTGCTAATAGCTGCTGTCCTTATGTCACAACTTGTGACCTGGTCATGTTATGTTAACATCACAGCATATAAAATGCACACGTGCATGTGAGGAAGGCATCATCTGCATTTGCACATTCCAAAAATTTAAAATAACTGTTTCCTTAAGCATAGGTGTGCTCTCCCATCACTTCTGTCTTAGAATATTCTTTGGGGTTTTCAGCACCCAAGCTTAATTTTGATCTAGAGTTGAGCACGTCTTGACAATTTCTGATCAATTCTGACATTGTTATAAAAAAAAAAAATCAGCTAAATTCACCATTTATGTCCATTTGATCAGCATTTTTATTCATTACCATTACAGCATTCAATGTTATGTAAAACAGTTCACTAGCGATTTGTCTCAGTGGAGAGCTGATTTACATGCATTTCTAACAAATGTTCCTGAATACAAGAAATAGGACGGTAGCAAGAACTTATGGTTAGGTTATTTGGCCTTTCATTTAGTCCGAGGAAACTTACCATACTGGGAAAATCTACAAATGTAGCAATGAGGTAAAAGTACAAAGGCACTGATCATTTGAGGACAAGCATGGATCAACTAGCTTTGTGATTTTTGTCTTGCCTCATCAGTTCCTGGACTATTTGGTGTTACTGGGTTTGTCACCCTTGTTTGTAAAATGCGTTTGCCTGCTTGTGGCACTCTTTTGTGCTCTCTAGGGACTGCTTGGGATCTGGCTGTTCACAGCTCCGGTCACGCTGATTTGATCTTTCTAATGTTCTCCAGTGGTCCAGCATGGATAGTTGTACCCAAAATTCCGATGTGTGCCCAACCGCATAAATAGGAAATGGCCCCGTCACTATATGTTAATTGTAGGCATAAGAAGCATTTGTCTATTTTTGACACTTCCCTTTAACAATTATACTGAACAGGTGCATAAATCAGGTTTTCCCATTGCTGCCGGAACATGTTAAAAATGTTTAAAAAAATGTTACTCTTTTTACACAAATTCAAACATTCAACCATGAGCATCAGGTTCTGTGTGGCTGTGAGTGTTTTTACCCCTCTTCTTCATGCCCTTGTACTGCCAAAATGACCCCCGTGGAAAACCTATCCATACGTCCATTTTACTGCAGGGATACTTTGAATGTGTTGAAGTCAGACTAACAGATAATTAGACAGATTCCATGCAAAACTGTATTTTTTATTATCCCTTTCAGATACGCGAAAGGTGCAAATGTACACGGACCGCATGTTACATTTAGCAGTTTGTGAAAAGCCTTTTACAAGTGTAACTGAGAGAGAGTGTTAACTGCAGCAAAAAAAACACCTTATCTGTGTTTAGAATGCATCTGTGTATGTATGACTAGTTCTCTGGTGAACTTTTCAATTATCGCCCAGTGGGAAATGGGATTCAGGCTGTGGTCCCCTGTGGTTATTCTTAATCAGTGTGCACGTGGCTTTTTTGTCTTGGGGTATTTTGTGCAACTTGTTTGATTTAAGTTTTTTACGCTTTTTCTTTTTAACGGTTTTGCATTTTTTTTCCCAGCATACATAATTAGTGAACAAAGTAAGTTGTTCGAATTGCCCCGACAAATTTCTTTCTTGGCCTGGTATTAATATTCTGCGGTTGTCAGGACTCAGTTAATGCACTCAGAGCTGCTCTGTGGAAAGGTTTGCTTTAGATTAATTTATCAGCATTAGTAAAATATTACTGTGCAAGAACGGTTTGACGACTGCTCGAGGTGGCATCACTTCCACTCCACGCTCACATACTAGCGCTATATGCACCCGCCATTTTCAGTGGAGGGCTGATCCACAGCTGAGGCTTTACAGGGCAACACACTAATCCGATCCAAAGAGTTAAGCTAACTTACTGGGAGCGAACACGTAGTTGTCTAAATTTCCATGTCACGCACCAGAAAAAAACCAGCATTCAGCTTTCTCTTTGGTTCTGTATAATGTGTAAGACTATGTAAAATGTGTAAGACTTCCCCATCAAAAAGACTTCCCCTGTCTTTGTTGTGCACAAGCTCAGCTGAATGAAAAAATGCAACTGTTGAGGATGTTTATAATTACATAGTCTGAATTAAATATTATGTTTAATAAGGGCAGATTTTTAACATGATAAATGATTTTTATGTTAAAAAAAATGAACTAAAATATCTAGATTTAAATCACAAGTATAATGTAACATAACTACTATATTTCTGTCCATATTTGCACGGTAAAGATCTGTATTATTGTGAAACCGCTTTTTTGTGTAAAGTGGTAAAGTTTTCGTAACTGTATCTTTGCTTACTTCCATACTGACACTTTAATAAACACATTTGGCGCTTACATTTACACTCTCAAGTACCCAAAGACATTTATTATATTTAGTGGCAACTAAGTTGCTGTTAGTGTGTTTATGTGTTACATTGTTATGCTTTGTTTATGCTTTTTAAATGAGTGAATGAATGAAGGGCATTTAGTGCAACGCATCTCGCACTGAAAGTCACCTTGGTTAAAGGTGTTAGTGAAATCATTGTTGCTTTGAGTAAAGTGTCTGCTAAATGGATAAATGTTCATGCACGATATACAAAAACTACTGTATATCTAAAATTAGGTGTGAAAATGATAAGCTGTTGTTCTAAAGGAATTCAATTAAAAAACAGGTAAAATCTGTAAAATTACTTGAATTCATTTACACGTGTGGATTTATTCTTACAGCTAAATATAATCCCTCATCATGTGAGACAGTCGGCCTTGCTCCATATGATCATGTGGATATCATTTGGCTTCATGTGAGTGACTGTGTTAATGTTCCTGTGCTTCTGATCATTGGGAATTGCATCATGGGGTTCCACAGGTGACCAAATTCCATCCTTAACGTTTCATCACCGAGTGTGATGCCTCAAGAGGGCAGTATAATGATTCTTGTAGCCCAAGGAACACACCCTTCTGTCTCTATTTTAACATAGTCCTACATGGCTATTTTTGGCACAAAGCCTTTTCAAGCCATCGCAGCATCAAGGAGCTTCTGTTATTTTCTATCTGCAGGCGCCATATTTGACTCTATGGACCCCAATGGCTTTTGGAGAATGGGCTGTAGCATAAACTGCAAAATTCTCACAGCACTCTTCAGCTGGATAAATGTGTATTCTATTCTTGCTGTTCTGCTTCAGTAACTTGTCAGTCTTGGTTCTCTGTAATATTTGGATGTTCTGTATGTCACTATCATTACAAGGAGGCTTAGATCCAAAAAGTCCAACTACATGCCATATATACTCCTATTACATGACTATAAAGACGATAGCAAATTCTTGAGAACGTTTTTCAGACGTGACAAAGTAACAGGCGAGCACCAGGTAAGAATAAAGATAAACTGCCTGCTTAGCTTAGGGAGCACCAGACCTATGTCTGCTTTTTGGCATCATGTAGAATATCTCCTTCATTGCTGTAATGGACACAGAATATACACAGAAACCTGTCCATTTAATGGATAATAAAAATAACAATTTCAAAAAATCTTTTTTCCTGAATTTTTAAAAAATGTTAAACTATTGTCAATATTCGATGGGCTAATATAAAAATCAAAAATCATTATGGCTTAACAGTGATATGAAAGATAGCTATAATAAAGATATTGCTGATGCTGCTTCTGTGCAGCTCCTCTAAGGAACACTCTACCTGTGACAATTCAGCAAGACACTGATCCAAAGACTTTAGAGGTATGAAAGGGCAGGTAAAGGCTAAATTACAAATTTTTGTAAGTGCTACTCTTAGAGGCTGATCATTTTTGCAGTATATCCTACAAAATCAATAATTTGTCTCCTGTGCTGAACTTTTTGCTGCCCTTGAAATTCCAGGCATGTCGGTTGTAGATGTGGAGAAGAGCTTTCTTCTGACACTTTTCTCCTTTGCAAATTGATTTCCCATTGATGTGAGGACAGAGAACCCAGTGATGGAAGCTGCACACTAAGCTATTGCTATTAGGTGATCCTTGTCCTGACTGATTTGAAGCCTCCTTTTCCACATTTGAAATGTCTGATGTCTGTACCTAATTGTTGGGGACCTCGGCGTTGGTTCCTGTGAATAAAATGGACCGAGGCCCAGTTCGGGCCGACAACACTAACAATTCCGCGATTGTTGGTGACACAGATTCAAAGGAATACATCAAGGTGAAACTGGGAGGAATCACAGTGACTTAACCTACTTCATGGGCTCTTGAAGTTTTTGCCCTCTGCTTCATCCAACTAATTTTTCTGTAGCTGCGTTGAAGCCTGTGGCTTCTGACTCTTGATAAAATCATCTTAACTTTAGAGTGAAGTGCTGCAGAGATGCTTTACACACCTTGACAAGTCTGTAATACGTAGGGACAGTGTGGTGGATACACCTGGGCTCGAAGGACAAAGTTTCGAATCCCACTTCCAGCTGTAGCACCCTTGAGAAAGGTACTCACCCTGAACGGCTCCAGTAAAAATTACCCAGCTGCATAATATTTTAGTTTGGCGAAAAATGCCAGCTAACTGTAATAACCAACTTTTTGTATCTTTGAGTGTATATAAGTGTCAGAGGTTTTAAAAAAAAAGTTTAAATAATGGTCAAATACTCCCAGAAGGGGTTTTTAAAGCCCTTTTTTTTTAGCAGCCAACAGGTGTTTGTATGTGGCAGTGCAGTCCTGGAACAGCAGTGACCTGTGGAGATGTTAGCTCAGGCCAGCAGTTCTTCACACATCGCACTGCTGTAATTGTACCCGATTACCTGCTGTCACCATTGCGGTTCAGGCCAGGGCTACGCGGGAGAATTAGCCGCACAGTTGCAATCTATTACCGAATGTAGCTTCAGCCAGCCTCTGTTTAATTTTAACAAAACAACACGGCAGCATTTTTTGAGCCCTGCTCAAAGTGGCCATGTAACAGGGGTGAGTCAATACTGGAATAATAATGCCTGTGCATAATTATCTCAGGCCAATTTTTCTTAGATTTTATTGAATTTCATTTACTGCTGCAAAGTGCTATGCTGCAGGGGATGACAGTGTTATGGAATCAAACACTGTCAGCATAATGTAGGACGTGTGCAGTTCTCTATTTATGCCTCACCCCCATATCTTTACAGCTGCTTTTGCAATAATGAGATCTGATAAGTAATATTGACTGCATGGATAAGGGACGCCTTTTGATGCTGCCTCAACCTTTCTTCTCATTCTGGTTAATTATTTGATGTTTCAAATGTAGGAGCTTGATGATTTTTCATATAAGCCATATACATTCATTTCCATTTTCTTTTCATGTGCTAACTGCTTATCTCCGGTCGAGCCACGCTACTTTTTAATGGAAAACAGCAAGCAGCTAAAGCGTGGTGCCACTTACTAGTGCCACCCCCCAGCACTGTGAAAGACTTGCGATGTTTGGTTTATGTTTGTGTGCTTATGTGACAACCGTGGAGCCCGTCTCCTTGCGTGACCTCTTTGCAGGGCTACGGCTGGCACCGTGGTGCAGGCCTGTCTCTGTCAGTCAAGCCGCAGGACGCTTGTTGTGCCTTTGGACTCAGGGAGGTCACCCAGCCCTCCTTCTCTCCCTCTGATACAGACGCTCACACACAGAGTCATACATGTCCCACTGTGGTCACCAGAGTGGTTGTGTGCAGGGACAGCTGTTGCAGACTGTCAGCTGCTGGGGCAGGAGGCCATAACACTGTCAGGTCAGTAGCCCCTGGGCCTCCTGGGAATCCTAATGTTACACAGTTCAGGGGCACAAAGGGGGGGAATAAAAGGTCTCTCTCACTAGGAGATGAGCAAAACCCTGTGTTTCGTCCTTCATCAGGACTGCAGCAACATCCTTTGGCACATTGGGTTCTGATGGATGTTAATGTAGCCCATGAATGATTCACAAACTCTTAACCTTTAATGTAAAGTGCATGCTTTTCTTGTTAAAATATAATACACTTTAAGTACCATGTTGCATGTTATAATGCCTTTGAGGTTTATTATTATTATTATTATTATTGTTGTTGTTGTTGTTGTTGTTGTTGTTGTACATGTACAGCTAAGATGCAGTGAATTTAAAATTCACCTTTTTCTTGAAATTTCAGTTACTTGTTTTATGTGAAGACTATGGCAAAAGGTATTTAAACAGTTTTAAAGAGCCTGTATTTACAGCAGCACAACGGTGCAACAGGTAGTTCTGCAGGTGGTGGAGTTTACGTTTTCCTTACATGACGTACATCTTCCTCCAGGTGGTCTTGTTTCCTCTCATAGTCCAAAGATATGTGTTTCTAGTGACCTGATGATTCCAAATTGCCCTTAGTGTGCTTATGTGTGACTGCATATACGACACTGATAAGAAAGAGCGATTAGGCATACTGGGTGGATAGACGGGTATGTACCTGTAACAGAGTTATAATAGAGCAATGTGCATAGTAATTATTGTGTGTATTCAAAACACAAATTAAAGAAATATATGGGATCAGTCATTCATTATACCTCACTGCAAAAACCAGATTGCTACAGACTGCAAGTGGTTGTTTTGGATAATTTACAGTGCTGTCATTGATGTGACACTGATTGTGTGTTGCTGTGTTTTGGGCTCAGCACGCTCCACCTATGTGGTTTTGTATTTGTGTTAGTTTGCTGGGGATTTATTTTCTCAACACGGCATTCCTGTGCTTGTCTTCTGACTGAGGTCACAGCCATTTTTTTCCATACATGTCTCTCTGACACTGCTCTCGTATGATTGATTCAGCTCGGGGACTACACCGAGGGAAAATAATGGATTCGCTTTTACAGTACTCCATACTGTTCTTTCTTGGAAATTATGGCATTTATTTAGCCTCTGTCTTCTTAAATGACAACGTGACAATCCCCATATGTTTTAAATGGAGAATCTATGCTGTACGCATAAAAACGGGAATGATCCATAAATAATTTTCGCTTTATTTCATATTGTTTGTATATTAATCCTAACAAAATTTGGACGGATATTACTGTATGAGACCTGTGTCCCTCAAGCCTCCTTGCTACGTAGTATATGAGGATCATCCAGATGTTTACCTTTTATGGGATAGCCGAGCCCATAAAAACCCTTTTATGGCTTCAACAATGTAGTTAAAGTTGCAGGAGGGGCTTATAAAAGAAATAAGCCATCATGACTAACGATATTTGCCATGCAGGGTTCCACGTCGGCATCCTCTGGATCGCCTCGCGTTGTATTCAGTGTGTAAATTACTGTGAGAAATCCTTTGTTCTATTATCAACACCTCGGGCCGTAGAGGGAATAAGATCTGTCACCCAGTCATTGTGCACACCGTATTGCCTGTTTTTATCCACTTTCCTTCATACTGCATGCTATCGCACAGAAGGAAAAGTACATATTTTTCCCACGTCACAAAAACTCGCCTATGCATTCGACCCTGCAAAGCCTAAGCAAAAACCTCATCAGCACAAAGTGAAATTTATGGTATATTGCCAGCCTAATAAGGTGCGGGAGTTTTGGTCAGTGCAATGTGGTTCCTCTTCATGGCTCATCTCGGTGGTAAATTGTGTGAGTTGATCTGATTTATGCTCCGCTGCATTGCCAGCATTATGGAATTAATTTTGGATCAAGTTCCTCTCATCTTGCTTTTATTCATAAACCAAAGTGCCAATGTTTAAGCAGAAGACCTTATTATGTTTAATGATAAACATTGTCATTAAAACAATGATGAAGATGACTTCATAAAGGGACTTCACCTACATTAATGAGGATTAAAGAAAGCACAGTTGGGGTGTTTAAAGAGAGGTCAGAGATAATAAGGAAATGGTTTTGGTGGCGTATCACACAAAACTAAAATTATTTTTGTTGCAAACTAGATTTTAAAATCAATGTCACTGTGGTTTGTGATATTTAGTAGAAATTAACCCTTTTTTCAGAGTGAAAAATTTAACTAGGTGGTTAGAGTAGCTGTGTCTAGTTGACCCAGGCTTTGAATCCCACCTTCTGCTTTTGAGCAAAGTAGTTGCACTGGTTTGCTGCAGTATAAATGCTTTGTAAGAGGCTAGTGACTTAAAACACTTGTTTCGAAGAATAAAGTGACTATGCTTCACTTTTTTTTTTATAAATGTCATGTTTCTGTGGCCATAGACAGCAACGGCCATAAAGAGAAGTGAAGGGGCTGTCACTGACCTCTTGATGTCAGCAAAAGGAGACATGATCCCTCATGGCTGTCAACAATAGGACGTCTGACTGAGAGATATCAGATTGTCTCGTGTCCCAGCATCTGTTAACAGATGCCAGCTAAGAGATTTTGCCACACAGCATTTGTGCTGTCTGTTTCAGAATGCCAAAACGCATCTTGTCTACCTGCACTCGTTTTTAGGCCTTTTAAACCGTGGCCTTGTTGTTAGTAACTCTGCGGAGCACACCGAATGGCCTGACTGCCAAACTGTGCCCACAATAAAAAACGGGAAAAAAGAATATTCAAAAAAAACAATGAAATCTGAAACTGTTATTTTTCCTTTCAAAGGCCCACCATCTTTGCTCACCAAAGATTATTAGTGATTTTTCAGCGGGATTTTATTGTTAGGCCTCAGTGTATATTTATAGTGAGAAAACTGAAATTGTGTCTTGGCTGTATATGTGACAGCCTAGGCTGTCCCAACACTACAACTGTTCACAACAGTCTCATTTACCACAACTGGACAGCACTGTGTTTGTGGGTGCGCATATCGCCACCAATTGTTCGGTCTGTGTACAATTTCAGGTCAATGCTTCAGGAATAAGGCTTGTTTGTTTGTACTGCAGTACTTACCATTTGTTGTTCCATGATACACTGTTCTGTTCTTGCTTCAATACTGCCAAACAGAGGCCATATTTTGAATGAACTTTATTGACTTCCAACCCCCCCCCCCCCATTTTGGAAACTCAATTCAATTGTTTTGATTAAGAATCTGTTGCACAGCACTGACAATAATATAATGCAGTTTTTCAAAATGCCAAGAACATTGGTCTTCTTAGTGGGTGATTGGGGGGCTTATTTTAACCCCAGCCGAAATACCGATCCACATTACAAAAAAAACAAACAATCCATTGATAGTTTACATGCTTTTGATACAGGTACTGAGTACTGATCCTGTCTGTGCAAGGTTGCTGGCACATAAACCTTGCATCGCTTGCCATCTTCCGTATGTGAGGCTCAAAGGTCCACCTGTTGTTTAATAGGTGTGAGGGGCATTAGTACAATTTCCTGTGTTTCTGAGGCCGGTGGTGATCTACGGTGGCTGTGATATGGCTATGGAAGTGTGATTCCTGGGTTCTGGTGCAGCCGGTTTTCTGACAGGACCTAGAATGCTCTGCATGGGAGTGTGGAGGGGAACTCTTATCAAAACCCCACTACTCTCACCCTTGCATCACCAGATGGACATCTTTCTCTCCTCCTCTCTGCGGGCTCGGCAGGTGGGTTACGGTGCATTTCGAAAAAATACTGTTTTTAGACCCTTTTTTCTGGCTGTGGAGGTTTTCACTCATTTATTCCAAAAAAAGAACTATAATATAAAAACATGCTTCTGTGGGACTGAATATGAAAATCTGATTAATTATAGATCAAAAGTTTCAAACACATTTATTAGCATCGTTTGTTTTCTTATCTGAGTTTTTTATTCCTCCTGTGTGTTCCATCAGCCTGACCTTTGGGGGGGGCGGGGGACAAGGGTTGTTCATGCCATGCCATGCCGTGAATTAGGAATTTTCTTATCATTTTCACATATTTGCCCCAATTCATGAAAGTATGCAATGCTATTAATCATAATATTACAGGAGTTTTAAAAGATTGGGTCTGTAATAAAGACTGATAGATAACTGTGACATCAATTTAAGTAAAAATGATACTTTCCGGGGTATGATACAAAAATGTAGTATATGTCCTATCAAGTTGTCGTCATACATTTCATATTTAGGACAGCAGTAGAATGTAATAAGGTTTTAAATAAGAACTCTTAAATATGAAAATCTTTTATTTAAAAAGTAAAAATCCAAGAAAATGATACAGAATGAAGAGTTTAGCATATGTGCTTTGCTTTTACTTATGTACTGACTTTTTCACATACAAGAATTGGGTGTATAAGGATATATGCAATGTTTTGGTTGGGTCTTCACTGAAAGCTTTCACTTAAACATGAGGTTATTTGAATAATTTCCTCAAAATTTCCCTAGCGAGACATTAAACTCCCAAACAACTGCAAGTGAGTTCTAAAAGGACAAACTTTTTTCTTTTTTGTCTTCTTCCTTCTGACAATCAGGCCCGAAGTCAGCCAGACTTCCTCCTCTGTTGTTTACAGCTGTGCTGACATTCCAGTGTCATGTTAACAAATATTTGTGAGAGTGCGAAACAGAGCTGTACGAGCACAAAAAAAGTTTTTTTTTGTTTGTTTTCTAACTGTTGTGGGTTGGTTTACCTCTGTCTGGACAGGTTTGGGATTCCAATCACATTCTTCCTCTTTCGAAAGTCGGGGTCTTAAGAGGTCGACAAGTTGGCACTGCTCTTTTGAGAAGGGAAACGGAAAAAGGAAAACAGAGAGGGGTCAGGAAGGGTAGGGAATTGTGTGTATGTATGTGAAGTGGGAGGGGTGTGTTTGGGGGTGTAAAAGTCATTGGGGTCAGAATGAAGTGGTGGTATTAAAGGAAATCTGAAGTAGAAACAAATGTAAAAAAAAGAATATTTCAGCTTCTTATTTCCATGCATCCCAATGCTAGCATTATCATCATTATTATCATCATTTGGCTGGCAGCCTGTTGTTAGTGGTCCCCTGACCCTGAAATTATGCTTCCAAGGATAAAATTATGATGTGTGCATGAGCATTCTATGGTAACACCAGAGGAGAACAAGTCAAGGTAAGTGAAGTCATTGTTCATGGGGTTCAAAACATATTACAATAGAGGTGAGCAAGATTTCACAGTATCATTTCATACCTAAATCCTTTTCTGCTAAAACAAACAAAAAAAAGTCAATATGTTTGTAGATTCTTTTTTTGCAGGTTGTCTGCAGACATCCATAGCTGTGCCTACAGCTGCATAGGTTCAAGTTAGATAGTTTTTCTCATTTGCTGGATGCACATAAGGAGATCAGTGAAGGGAATTTCTTAACTGTAGTCAATTTGGTGTCTCATGAGATAAGAGCTCTGCCCTATCAACTGGACACAGCTTTCATAGAACTCAACACGTACAGATCCAGTCACTGAAGCTGCAGCAGACCCCTAAAAAAAGGATGATGCTCTTTGTGGAGCTTGAGCATATTCACTAGGACATCTTTTAGTGCAGTAAACAGGTCCATGGACTTTAAACCCAGCTAAAGCTCACTTGTTCATGTGCAATGATGAGCTTTCTGCGCTTTCCACTTTCTACTTTTCTTTGTCTGCACAAAGTGGCTAAGAGGAACCGCTCTTCAGGAGGGTATCGCTTCAGGTACATTCAGTTAATTACATTTACATACTGCCTATCCTTATATATTAAATTTTAACCTGTGAAGTAAATGTACAGTACTGTGCAAAAGTCTTAGGCACCTGTGGGAAAAATGCTATAAAGCGAGCATGGTTCCAAAAATAATGCCATAAATACTTATTAATCAATAAACCTTCTAAAAAGTGCAGTAGACAAAAAAACCTCAATCAAGTCAATATTTGGTGGGACCACCCTTTGCCTTTAAAACAGCATCAGTTCTCTTATGCAAACTTGCATGCAGTTTAAGGTAGAGGTTGGTAGGTTCTTCCAAACATTTTGTTCACAGTTCTTCTGCACACTTTGACTGTGTCTGCATGTTCTCCCAGACTGACTTGATCATGTTGAGATCAGGGCTCTGTGGGGACCATACCATCTGTTGCAGGATTCCTTCTTTTTGCTGAAGATGGTTCTGTATGACTGAGATTGGGTGTTTGAGGTCATTCTCAGGCTGCAGAATGAATTTGGGACCAATGAGAAACCTCCCTGATGGTAGATAAGAATCTACCTATACTTCTCAACAGACATTCAAGTTGCATGCCTAAGACTTTTGCACAGTACTGTATATGTTTGTATGTATTCAGGTGTAGATAAGGATATTTTGTGACAAATTTAATTTAATAGTGATAACTGAGTGCCCGAAACCCCTCTAAAAGTTCATAGTGACACAGCAAGTTTTAGAAGACAGTAAAGTCCTGATACACATCGTCAAATGATTTATTCAGTTATATTCTTCGGAATGTAATGCTACATAAGTGCCATAATAATGCAAAGAAATAATACTAATTTGGAGCGTTCATTTTACAGTTTACTTTTATTATTCAGTGAGGACAATGTGTTTAACATATCCAATAATTAGTTCATTATAACGGACAGAATATAACCTTGATTTCAAAGTTAAAGTTTGATTAGCCAATGACTTGATGTTCATGCAGTGATAATCTTCCACTTCAGTAGCATTCCAACAATGAGTAAAAAAAAGAAAAAAAAGGGCAAAACAAAATATTTTTGTGTGCTCTGCAAACACACAGGGATTTGAAGCACACCTGGTGCCTAAAAGAGATCTATTGGATAATAAGTAAATCATTGACTTCTATATGATCTGCTTTTCTTTCACATTCCATTTCCTAATTTGTTAACATACACCTGAGGTTGAGCATGTCGATTACACTCAGATTTGGTTCTATTTAATCTGCTTAAGAAAAGGCAGAGAATGCAAATTCTTTTCATGGAGACAGTTTTTGAAGTGGCTGTGTTAAACTGCTTGTGGAAAAGGAAAACACTCTTTCTAGGTATTTTTTAATGGAAGCCCAGGTGCATTTCTCAAATTTGGAAGTCTAAACAACCCCTGAGCACAGCGGTAGATTAGAGACTGTTGTTCATTTATGAACTTTATTCGTACACAAGGGATGAATTAAGTTCCTTTTGGAAACACCGAAGACTGTTATGGAACCGTAATTTCCATCGCTGCCTCTCCCCTATGTCTCTTCCTTCTCCTATGCTCACCACCTGCTAGGAAACATATATCAAAATAACTCTTGCAGATAAAAGGGAATTAAGCCGTTCAATCCAAAACTGCTGTGATTTTAATTAGAATGGGGTTCTAGTCTTTTAAACTATTTATTTTAGTAATTGCAAAGCAACATACACTCAATGGTCACTTTATTAGGAACACCATTCTAATGCAGGGTAGGACCTCCTTGTTGTTCTCAAAACAGCCTGAATTCTTCGTGGCATGGATTCAACAAGGTGCTGAAAACATTCCTTAGAGATTCTGGTCCGTATTGATGTGACTGCATCATAGAGTTGTCAGCTGCACATTAATGCTGCCAATCTGATGTTCTATCATAAGTGGTCTATTGGGTTCAGATGTGGTGACTGGGAGGCCATTGAAGTTCACCTCAACTCATTGTCATGTTCATGAAACCAGTTCGTGAAACCTGGGTGATGAAGTGTAGCTATGAGGGCTGTTATGAATAATGTCAATGTACTACAGCAGTGTTCTGAAGGGAGAGCAGCTCAACCAGAGAATGTTACTGTCTGGGGGCAGAAAGGACCCCTAGGAACTTATGACAAGTGGCAATATGCAATAGTCCCAGTACTCCAAATAGCAAAATGAGTACTGGCCCACTTCAGACACTACATATAAGCTAGTAAGGTTCACACTCTTTGTTAAGAAGCATGGTCAGGAAAAATTTCCAAAACTCCAGGCTTTTCATCCATTCTGTCATATTTTGCTCCTTCAACTGGGGTCAGTCCAGTCATGTTACAACTGCTTGAAAATGTGCCAGAATGTTGTGGTCGTACTTTTAGTACAATTTTTTGGTGCTCAGGCAATCTCAGCAAACCTTTATCCAGAGTGGTTAAAATAATACCTTTCTCTACTCTCTTCCAGTACATTAAAGAAAAAAAACTATTGTAGTGGTGAAGCAGAGTAACCTGAAGGCTGTTGGTTTGAAAACAGTTTCCGTCATTGTTCTGTCATTGCTGCAATATCTTTGATCATGATAGCTTCCCTGAATTGCTGCAGCACACTGCTGTGTTAGTGCATAAAGTGTCTGACATATTGAGGAATAATATTTATAAATAATAATAGGAATCAATCCATCTATTATTTTTAACTGCCCAATCCTGCGTGTGGTCTGGAGTCTATCCATGGTCTGGAGCTAGGCTATAAAACAGCCCCTGGATGGGATGCCAGTCCATTGCTGGGTGACCATACACACGGGCAGTTTAGAGTGATCAGTCAACCTGAATAACATGTCTTTGAACAGGGGGAGAAAACCGAAGCAACCAGAGGAAACCCACATAGACATGGGAAGAACATGCAAACTCCACTCAGACTGAGCCGGACTCAAAAACATGCCTAAACAGCCCAGATGCTATGAGACAGCAGTGCAGCTCACTGAACAACAACAACAACAACAACAACAACAACAATAATAATAATAATAATAATACCCAAAGTTCAGCTTTAGGTACATTGGAAGGCAGTTTCCTGAGTGGACGTAGCCTGCAAATCTAGACAAGTGATTCTTTTGTTTTGTTTGTAAAGAATGTTGTGTAGATTTAAAACTAATATCAACATTATACTTCAAACTTCAGAACAAAAACATTAAGGAATGTAAAAGGTTTTTTCTTGTGAAAAATGGCTAGATTACTTTCAAGCATTTACCAACTGGGAAGTCATATGTTGAGAAGACGAGTGTGAACATTTGAGTCACTCAAACTAATGTTAACCTTATGATTCAGTGACACGGGGCTCTCTGTTTGGCCGAGAAGAAAATTACAAGAATTTTTCAAGTGAAGGGTTAAGTGAAGGGAGAGCCAGAGCAGTGAGTCTAAGCTGTGGGTCAGGAGTGTGTTGTGATACGGAGGGGGAATGGAAGAGTGATGGTGTAAATTCCCACCTCACCAAAAGCACTGCAGGCAGAGCTGACACAGACACACTTATTTAGCCGAGTGCAGGAGCCAGGTCCAGGCTCACACTGTCAGGCTGATGATACCTATCACACAGATTGAATTACTGTGAGGCCACAAAAATGCACAGAGAAGCAGGAACAAAGCTGGAAAATTAATAAATATTTATAATACAGAAGAAAAAATTGTAAAGAAGAAACAATCCCATGCAGGCCATAGGTGTAGTTTACGTGTAGAATTTAGAGTATTCTTGCATCCCGGTTTATCAATACGAACATACCGAGACCCAGCCGTCCTTTATCATTAACCACTTATCCGGACGAGGCTTGTGGTGGTCCACAGCCTATGCCAGAAGAGGACGCTAGGTCATCGCATAGCTATTGATCAATCTTCTAAATCACATGTCCGCGGGAGGAAACCAGACCAGAAACGGGGAGAACCTGCAAACTCCACATAAAACGAGCTGGATTCGAACCCACGTCCAACCAGACCAGGCACTGTGAGGCAACAGCACCACTTGCTGAGTCATCATGCACCCCCCTGAACGTGTATATCCTCCAGAAATATTTATGCACGTCTCTCCATTACAAACATTCGGCTATTGCTACCTTGATACTTTTTTGCAGCTTGAATTGAGGTAAAAATGATACTGGGGAATTCAATTTTCTTTCCACTGCAGGAGATAGAGGTGGTCAGCAAAGCACACAGCAATTTATTCATGTCTATTTCAGTTCTCTATTTCTCTAAGTGTAGGCAAATAGCAACGCAAGCATTGTCAGTCACAGTCCATTTTTTGGGGGAAAAATGTATGGCAGGAGGGGACAGGTGGTGATATCCTTCACTTAAAATTCATCAATGAAAAAATGAGGCCTTTTTTCCATGTCTGTGTGGGAATTTTTATGATATCCCAATTACGCAGGCCTACCCCAGCATGCGTGTGCTGATCATTGCAGCCTTTCTTTTAACTCCTGGCCGGAAGACAGAGAGACGATTGTCTGCAGTTGAGGAAGGAAGAAAAAATGCCTTTGTCTCCGATAATGAAACAGTTGCCTGCCTCATCGGCCTCACTGCTGGTGGGTCTGTGTCTGCTGGAAACATCAGTTTGCATTTCAAGGGCTTCCTCTTGATGAAATTGCCCCTGTCATCTGTAAAATGATGGATCTGTGACACATCCAGTGGCTTGGCCACCCATAACACACCTGAAGTGGGTCTCCTCCTTCCTGGATTTTCCTTAATGCTCACAGTACAATTAAACTACTTGAAGTTGACTTTGATATAGTTGCAGGAATGCTGAAGAATTTATGCATATAGAAAATATATTATCCCAGTGTTTGCCAGCACTTATTTAAGCACAGTCAGCGTCAGGCTCCGCAGAACAGAAATGTTATTTATGTACAGCACAGGTGCAGTTGTATGAAACTGCAAGAAAAGGAATGCAGTTTCCTTGTGTCCCAGTGTGGGGTGAAAGGGTTGGACCAATGGGATGATGTGGTCATTTGTTAATTTGCTGTGTAAATGCCGCATTAGCATCTTTGCAGGGGGGCTAGATTTGGGCTGCTTGTCAGTCTTGTTAAAGGGAAGGAAGTAAACACCCACCCATCTTTAATGGCGGTCTGTCAATAGCAGGGGGCTACCACACACTGGCTTGAAGACACCATGCTGTTCCAGCTGTCCAATCCACTTATCCCACTCAGCAGGCCGATACCCTAAAAAGTACAGCAGCACCTCGATTAGAGCTACTGGCTATACTTTGGAACAGGCACTCTTATTTCAGGCCTTTGACTAATTTTATGAGATCTTAAAAATTTTCCTAAGAAATCACAGTTTTAAAATATTTTTTATATTTTTATATTTGCTGTCCATTTTATGTTTACTATCCATCAGATAAACTTTGCTCTTTTACAAAGAGCTTATTTGTTTTTGAAAACGACTAATTTTCTCTGTGAAATTGTGAATCTGCTTTGTTTGAGACGTGAAACCTTCATAAAGGGTTTTCTCAGTCAGTCACTCAGCCCACTGGGGGTATTTTCACTGGACAATCTTTCCTCAGAGAAGAACCCACTTCCACAATAGAGATGACAGAGAGCGAAAAGAGACCACTGCTGAGGAGTTTTTCCATACGTATGTGAGAGTGGTTCCTCTCATCCCCGCGGGGGGCTTCCCTTCGTTTGCAAGAAAACAATGGTGTCATCGGGATAAAAAAGCATGCAGGGAAGGCACGGGGAGGAGTGGGAGGGGGAAGGGACCACAGTGACTGCCTGAAAGTGGCCTGAGCAGAAAAGGATTTGTTTGGGATTAGAAAATAAGTAATTTCTCAAGAAAAAAAAAAAAAAACTTAACTTCTCTCTCTGGGCTTCGGGGATTAGGGTTACAGGGGCCTCGTACAATGCTCAACATCTGTGAAGTAAGTCAGGTTTGAAGCTGTGAAAATGATTAAATTAGTGATCTACACATCTTTTTTCCCCGTTTGTAATTAATTTTTAAGATTAATAAAAGGCTTATAAAAGGCTGTGCCTTAAATGAGTGAGAAGAAAAACTCCACTGGAGTGTCTTTTTTATTTCCCCCCGGGCAATTTCTATATTTTCGCACCGAACTGTACATCTGCCTTAATTGTGCAAGACTTCTGTTGAAAATCTTTGTATAAATCTAATGCAAGGGAAATTGTATAAATTACAGCTCATTGCTGGCCCAGTTTTCTGTATGCTAATGTAATTAAATACTTAGAGAAATAATTGAAGAGGTTTGCTGATGAGCAGATGGAAGAACGTTGCGGTAAAAGCGTCGAAATGCTGGGGAAACGCAGCACGGGGAGGGCATGCTAATATTTACTTGATCACTACAATCATTTCTTTAGTTAATGTGGGACTGGTCTGCTCAAGGAAAGCAAAACTGAAATAGGCAAAAACACAGACCGCTGTAATATCGTTCCAATGTAATTTTGGCACTGTGGTGATAACAGAGCACATCTGAACGCAGTCTATATCCTGAAGGAAATAAGGGAAACAATCCCTTTTCAGTCAGATATAATGTGTCTAACGGTGTTTTTTCAGTTTTAAATATGATATGCCGCCACCAGTTAGTGGGAGAATCATATTCTTTTTTGGAAATATCAATAAATTTCTCTAATTAGGCATAGTTGAGGTTTCGAGAGGATAAAACCGTTGTTCACTTGAGAGGAAGAAAAAGCAGCGGAGGACGTACAGTAAATACCCACTTACCTGTAAGATTTAATGAATTCATACCATATTAGCCAAGCACCTGATACTATATATACACGCAGTGATTCTCTCAGTTTTACACTTCACAAAAATATATGAAACTGTTTGTATGAGCAGCATTTTCATGTCTAGTTGCAAGCGCTGTGGTGGTTAAAGATGTCACCACTCAGTCAGAAAACCCTGAATATGAATCTCACTCCTGCTGTTTTACCCTTTAGCAAGGTACTTACCCTGAATCAATAGAGTAAAAATTACCCAGCTGTGCAAATTGGGGAACCAGCGTAAGCTGACAGAAACCTAACATTGCAACTTTCTGTACAGAAAAGAGTCAGTCAAATACGTGAATGTAACAGCTAAGACTTTTTAAAACATGGAACTAAATGAGGGTGAATGTCAGAGCAGCCAAAAAAGATCAGCATTACACATCACAGAGTATCACCTATCACTTATGTGATAATGTGAAAAGTGTTTCCCTGAGCTATGGTCTCATCTACACACCATAATGTTGGCAGCTGTGTCTACCAGGATGGCAGTTTCGATCCGTAGGCTGCTGAGCTTAAGAAGTACAGGGACAAAGGCACCCATCTTCCATGGCCCTACCAATAAGTACACTGAATTTGTACTGTATTTATGGGACTGTCTGAAAGCACCTGCAACTATTTTTTTTTACCTCCATCAAGGTGGTGAAAGAATTGCTTAGAGAGGAACGGTGCCAGATGTCACACAAAATGCCACAAATGTGTCATTCTGGCAGAATACAATGACTCAGCAGCATGCTGAGTTGCATTTTGTTGACATTTCTTGTTCTGTTGTCAGAAATAAGCCTTGTACGCAGTATATTGAAAATAAAAATCATTTTATTAAGCTGTCCACATCTTGATTTCTTTGTCATGGTGGAGCACTGGTACTATGTTTTTGATGCAAACTAATTTCCCGCTGGTCGCTTGTGTATCATCAGAAAAAAAAAAAAAAATCTGTTGAACATTGTAAATAAAGTCAAAATGACATCAAGACTATGATGCTTTTCAAGTGTAAAATTCATTTTAGGGTTCAACATAATAACCTTAGGAAGTATTATGTGTTGTCGTATGTTCAGATTTGATTGTTTAGAAATTTATTCATCCACTTGTTTATTGCAAACTTGTTCAAATACTGTTTAGCTTTAGTCACTGTATATATGTATGTATGTGTTTTGTGACTGTACAAATACAGTCACTGTATGCTGCTGCAACCAAGAGAATTTTTTTTTTAGGCTTAATAATGTTTCATTTATTTAGTCATTCATTCACTGCCACCAGATCACATCTTTTCTCCACGGAGTGGAGCAGAACGCTTGAAGGAACACCACATTCATGCCAACATTATTAACTACTTCCTTATTCTCATCCTTCCTCCTGGATCTCCTGAGCAATTCCACTCAAACTGCAGCATCTCTATTGTCCTTTCAGAAAACCTGTTGCCGAAATGCTACAGGTCCAAAAATAGCTGCCCATTTTTCCCATGCACTTTTTTAAGCCTGACAACAAAACAGTTTCTAATTGCCTTCTGCCACATTTCCTGTGGAAGTTCTGGGAGACTTTCCACCACCTTGGAAGGGACCCCCAGTGTGGCAGCAGCAAGGTGTGCTGGGCCATGCAGGACATTAGTTACAATTACGCTGAGGGACGAGTGGGCTGATGTGCAGGTTCTACTCCACATCATTAGGCCCCGAGGCGGCCGCTGCACCGCCGCCCAGCAACGGGCGCCATCAATCTAAGGAACGCGGGCGGCCGGCCGTGGGCACGGGAGCGGGAGCTCGCTGCTTAGCCTGCCGCGAAATGGAGACGGAGGCGGTGCACGGATGCCAGGGCTGAGAGGCAGATGCCGGCCTTTTGAAGTACTGCAGAAGGAGCAAAGGCACTCAGGGATATTAGTTCCGGGTGTAGATCTGTATTCCCCTTTTCTTTTTCATGTGTGGGAATTCTGCCAGTGGCACTGATCATGATGTTTTTTCTTCCTCTCTGAGTCCATTTCTCTTTGGTGGCAGATATAGCCATGCACCACAACTGGAGGATTTTCATCCCTGTGCATGTCTAGTTTGTAACCCCGATAAGGTGACACATCAGCCATATTAACAGCAAAGGGACATGGGCGACGCAGTTCCAGGTGGCTAGACTACTTGAGAAAGGCAAACTGGATGTTGTGAATGTCTTAGATTAGTCAGAACACTGAAAATCAGTGTCCCGTTGAATGCCTAATTTGTCCCAAGGCAAAACAATAATCCTCTCCGGCTCATATCATCAAGACAAACAATTCTAGTTCTGTTCTATTTCAGCTCAGTTCTGCGTCTTTGTCAGCACTGCAGTGGTGTTCTTTGGAGAAAATCCACTGCTGTCCATCATTTATTAAGTTGTATACAACAGAACACTAACAGATGGATGAACAAATTCCAGCATGCTTTTTTTGGAGACTGGAATAAACATTCGTCTTCATACACAAATGTTGACAAGAATATTTTTCGGTTGAATTCAGGGGTTATAGGATATTGTTCTTTACTTTTTGCACTTTCTCTGAAAGTGTTTGAGTGTTCTTCTGCGGTTCATTATGGCTGAATTGTATCGCAATATATAACACAATGTTATACAAAAACAATAGTAATCATGAACCCAGGAGTTTAAATACATATATGGAACTGAAGTTTCTAGAAATCAAAATAAAATTACCTTCCTAGTAATCCCAATCCTCATACCATTTGGTAACCATACCAAACAAAACAAACTGCCTTATAAATAAATAGCAAGTTAATAGATATGCATGTATAAATAAATTGTTATATATCTTTTCATTGAGGTTACAATATAAGTTGTTCTCTAATATAAACATGATGTCACTGCATATTTTCCCTGACTTATTAGTGTTCTGTGGTGACTGCCATATAGTGTGGTTTTTAGATCTTTCCGCAATAAAAATGTCTCGCATCTGATATAATTAGATATTAAGGAGGCCTTGAGATTGCTGAAAGAATAATTCACAGATAATTAATTATCCATACTGCATTTTCTTTTACAGCATTTACATTTATTGAGCATTTGCACTTATTCACTTAGCCTGTTCACTAAATCCCCCTATTGGGAACAGCTTTGACTTACACATTTAAATCACAGCACCAAAGTAATGTCGCATAGAAAGAATGCTTCATTCTGTACAGCTTTCTGGGTGCTTCCTTGCCAAGAAAATTAGAAGGGACAATTTTAGCAAGGTCCTGCTAGGGAGTATACACCCTCAAGACCCCTACAAACGCAGATATTTAATTTTGTTTCAAAACGACAACCCAAGCAAAATAATTTGTCTATAAAAATCATATCACAAGTTATCAGTGTACAGCAACAGATGGAATGATGCAAAAAACATTTTATTATTCAGTTTTCATGCTGACGTGCTCCGTTAAATATTTAAATGCCCAGGAAGCACTAGAAAAATGATATGTGTGAATAACGTAGAATAAAATATAAAACAATGATTGAAACAAAAAGAGTTACCTGCTGAATCTGAAACATGAGATGCATTTGCATAACTGCATTCATATTTTTCATTCTGCAATGCCAAGATTTTGTATTTATTTTACATCATATACATGAGATTAACTGCGAAAAACTCTTCCTGTTACAAGAGTAAAGTTTAGCAAGTACAGTTCAGTAATGCTATGGAGGGTAAAAGTTTACATATAGTGGTAGTCATCAAGGCCAGAAGGGTCATACCCAGGTAAAGAGGCCACAGGTGGGTTAAATGCCACAATGCTTTTAAACATTATGGACAAACAGGGTCTCTAGTTGGTATTTTAACTTCTGCTGTGCTGTATAACTGAAAAAAGCTACATGCTGTTACTGGTTGAAAGGCATGCTCCCACTCTGGAATGTTCTGGACCACCCGATTTATCCATTTTCACATTCTTATCATGCAAGAGCGTTCCCAGGGTCTGTTTATCCTCAGAGCACAAAGGGAAAGGTGCCATAACTTGCAGAAAATGTGGGGAATCTTAATCATGTATGGAAAGGTCTCAGGACAGGTTCTGACCAGATCAGAAATGGACATTGTTGGACAGAGGGCTAATAGTCAAAAAAACCTTCAATTTACACTATCAGGTGGGATATGTTTCTCAGCTAGAGACACCCACTGCTTTTCAGGCCTTGAATGTTTCCTTTTGTCAAATTCGACTTGGCTTGCCGTGCAGGTCTTGTTTTTGACTGCAATATCTAGTTAATGATCAAGTACAACTTATTACGCACTGTCACTCATTTTTATTAACCGCTCGTCCTGGTCAAGGTCCTAGGGGGTCTGGAGCCTATCCTGGAAACACTGGGTGCTAGGCAAGAAGGGATACAACCTGGGTGGGATGCCAGTCTGCGGTAGGCTGGCCACACACATCCATTCACACACTACATGCAATTTACCGTGAACCATTAGCCTGAAACACATTTCTTTCAACTGTGGAAGGAAACCAGAGCTCCCAGAAGAAACCCTTGGAGAACGTGCAAACTCACAGACAAAGCTGGGTTCAAATCTATGTCTGAATGGCCCAAGCACTTCAGGGTGGCAGTGCTACATGATGTCAGATGCATTAATATTCACAAAACACATTGAAATTCCTTTCACCAGGTGTATATGTGTGTAGCTGTGTGTTTGTCTGAAAAGTGCTGACAGAAAAAATGCCAAGGACAACGAGAAGCTTCTGAGGCTACATAAAAAAGTTAATCACGCATTTATATTCACACTTGATCTCACACAAGATTGTTTTTATGAAGTTTAGAGAGGACTACGACAAAATGAAAAGGATTTAGTCTGTCAATACTCAGACAGTGATGAGAAGTGCTGTGCCAAGGAACTTATCTCAGGAAATAAAAAAACAGTACAAACGGTAAATAAAGTCACTAAAGTATGTCTGTTCTGATCCGCTTCATCTAAACACTTTTTGGCAGAAAGGAAAAGTTATTTTTCAAGGACCATGTTCTCAGCTATAAGAATTTACATCATTTCCTAACAAGATGAGGAACCAGACACTTTCTAAAAAAGTCGTTTTTTTTTTTTAACCTTCTTTAACTTTAAAAAGGATGCCATGCAAATAGCCTGGTTTTTATTCAATGCCTTAGGCACACAGTGTTCTCCAATGCCTTGTGCAGACGGTCCCAGAGCCCACGTGCAGTAATCTAGCGATGCACTCGCCATGCATGGCAGCCTTTGTTGCAGCAGGCAGGCCTTCCTTCCAAGCCCAGGAGCCATCTTTTGTGCTTTGGAAGGATTCTCTCCGGTAGCCTTTTGCCAGCCAACACTTTAATTCGCATTCCTCAGAGGCCTGAGAAGCTGCCATCCTTATTCCCCCAACCGCATGGATAAGCTTTTCATTTTCTATCTGGACTGATGATACGCAGGCAGCTACGAGCAGTGGGGATGATCGACCGGGATGTTAATGGACATGTGTCAAATATGAAAAGAACCTTCAGGAGGGTTTGTGGTAACATAAAAAACCCTGGAAAACACTGTTATCAATTTAGATCCAAAATCAAGGTACAGGACTGTTTTGGTGCAGGGAAAGATCAAATCACACACAAATTTTAAAAGAATACTTGCTTGAAACATACATCTCACAGTCCTTCTTCAGTCCAGTACTTCCTTGGAGCAGGAAAAAAAGTCTATGTTTTGGCTACTTAAATCAGGAAAATCCTAAGCAGTTTGTTTACATAATTAATTCTGGCAAATCTCCCATGAAGGTACACAAAGCGACCAAAGACACACGTGAATGGCGTGGGCTGATTCTCCTCCATATAAATAAGTCTTATGCTGTGATTGAATGTCTCTTTATCATAAAATCTATCTCCCTTTTCGTGCATCGCCTGTCTCATCCCAAGGTTTTCCTTTCTATATACTACATATAGGCTTCCTACTTCCCAACTGCTTTGCTGCCTTTCTTGTGGCTCGGCATGACTGTGTGCAGCTTCTCTAAACCTTGAAGTGTTTTATAGAAGACCCAAATGCAGATGGATTTGTCAGCTACTTGCGGCCCTTGGGGAAACGGTGGGTATTGCTTATTCGCTGTAATGACATCTCTGTTGAGCCATATTCCTCTTTCTTTATAACAGCAACTGGCTCTCTTGTGACACCTGCATCATCTTGTAATTCCAAGAGGTTATGTGCTACACCACATGCATACATAAGGACAAAAATGACATTTGGCTATTGTAGTCACACAGTAAATACACGGATGGCTGCCCTGCTCCATTCATGACCCAGACAAGGTCTTCATTTCCTTTTTTTTTTTTTTTAAACTCTTCACCTGATGTCTTAGTGTCGCCAGTCGTTTGCTGTGTAACAGGACCGAGGTCTGGATTCTGCAGTTCTCCATGTGTACTGTCTGAAAGCAAACACGCAGCCTGCGTGACAATATTATAAGGTGGTTTCTATCATTCTACATGTGCGCTGTCTCAATCAGAGCAAATTTACTCTGCGCGTCACGGTGTTACAAGGTTATGGTTCTGCCATTTCACACGTGCATTTTTTCAGCGAGTACAAACGTGCAGTCTGTGTAGAAGTGCTTCAGAGAGTTGGGGAGAATTCCCACTGTAAAGACAGTCCAGGCATGTTCCTGGCTGCTCTCCAGAGATCTGAGTGGATTTATGAACTGGGAATGGAGGCAGTGAAACTGCAGCAGAGTTCACAGGGGCTTTAAAAGACACTGAGGCGTGGCTCTCCACACTATCCCAACTCACTGTCTGCCCTTGTGACACCTCCTCCAAGACTGCCATGATGACTAGAGAAGTGAATAACCCTTTAGAAAGCATTGGGAAGACATCTAAGGTATTATGCATGAAAGGGGAAGTCTGTAGAATATCAGATGGCTATGACAGAATAATAGGCTATATAATACCTGGGAACAACGTGAACCTGGCTTTTGGGAACAATATTCTGCTAACACAAAGAATTAGAGCAAACAAGCAGCAACCTGGCGACATAATGATGTTAATAACAGAGATATTATCAACAACATTATATGGAAAATATATTGACAATGATGCAATCATGATAGCAGTCTTTGTAAGGAAGCATTACAGCAGTGTACCAGTTCCCCAAAGTATCATGACTCAAATATTCCTCACAAATCAGCTAAGATGAAAAGCCTCAAAGTGACTTTTTTTCCCCTCATACTGTCACACAGATCTAATTCAGACTAGCAGGGCACCCATAGTTTCCCTCACCCCAAGACGGAATTATAGTAGGTCAGGTTACTGAGTCAGAAAAAGCCTTAACCCTTCTGTCAATCACAGCCTGGGGGTACTGGCACAGGCTAATAGGAAGCGATTTCTGAGATGGGAAGTGACAGGGAGGCCGGTGATCTGAAATATAAGCCGAACACTGTACATTTCACAAAATGTTTCGCTGCTTCCAATAAATAATAATAAAAAAAAATCCTTTTGAATGAAAGCTGTGTAACTGAATCTTGAAATTACAGGCCTGAGATGAGGGTGCAGTGACAGGCATCTTTCAGGTCCTGCCGCATTCATATTTATGGTGGGCATAGAGATGGGTGCAATCTTGTTGTGGGGTAAGGAGGTCTGCCCATCCTTTGATCCCAGATTTCAGTGTGGTGTATGTTGGGTGCACCCTCATCATTCGAATCCTCTCACCCAATGGCCGGCCCTGGGAATGAGCGAGAAATGTGGAGCATGGGGTAGGCTGGGCTGGGCTGGGTGGAGGGCCTGTGGTGACTGGTGTTTCAAGTGACATATTGCACAAAGGAGCAGCATATTGAAGGTCATTCTTGATAAAATTCAAGCCAGGCCCTTTTGCTGAGCAGCCAGTCACACTGTGCACCTCTAGGATGTCTGAATTTAACACAGAAAGAAGTGATGGGGAAAAAAAAGAAAAGGCTTATGACACCAGGGCTCTTAAAGGATTTTCCAGAGCACTTAAAAGGGCACAGATCAGTCGCTGGGGTCTTGTATCCTGGCTTGTAGCCCAAGTAATCCAGGACAGGTGAGACAAAGAGAAAGGTTATTTTTCACTGTACAGCACCGCATTAGACGGAAACTGCAGATGCTGCAGCAGGAACAAGAGGAGCATCTCTGGAACCAACATTGTGACATGGCAGCACCTTCGCCGAACTCTTTCCATCTCCTAAAATGCAGCTGTACCTCTTTTTAATTTAATCTGCAATTTATTATTTTGAACTTTTTTTTGCTTTTGTTTATCTATTTTCTGTCCTGGTTCTAAACCCAGACTCCAATCGCAATCCGGCTGCAATAATTTTAAATATTTTAAAAGGTCATGATAAATTATTCATCTGGAGATGGCAAGTTTTGAAGCAGAATGTGCTAATTTTCCAGTTAGTCAAAGAGATGGCTTTCTGGACAGTGACTGCTGCCTAATGTGTTTGGTTGTGAAATGCAATTTATGACCACAATCACAAAGTCATTTCTTAATGCTATTTGTTTCAAATATGTCTGACACATCACAGCATGTGAAAAATATTTGGGTGATTATTTTAAATTGTCGCATAATTTTATTTTTAAGTGAAAAATCCTAGAAACTGTTTTGATTATCAGTAATACTAAACAAACATATTTTTTCCCCCTTTTCAGCAGTTTTATAGAATTAGTCAATGAATAATATCTTATACAATAAACCTAAAGCAGAAAATAAACAAAATGGCTTCACTGAAGACCATATTTTGATGATGCTGTAATATTTCTATAGCTATTCCTTCAGTAGCAGTCTCCACATTATACAGGGAGCTCTTTTCTTGATGCTGTTGATATCAGGATTTTTTTTTTTTTTTTTTGCTTTTTCGGTACTCCATAAATGAAGACTGCTGCCGATGGGGGTTTGAACATTTCTCAAACACACAATCAGTATGCTGGACATTAGCATATGCTCCCAGCAAAACTGTTCTAATTGAAAACTTGTAGAAAAATCTGTTAACTTGAGTTTGCCCTAACTTCAGTGGATGCCAATGGAATATTTAAAGCCACTTGGCCTTTTAAATGGCACAGTTTAGTGAGCTAACCATCCATAGATTAAGTGAGTGCAATCATTTGTATTGATTTCCCTCTGGCATTTTTAAATCAGTATCTGCAAAGTAGATCTGCTGTGGACACTAGTTATTGAGTTTTAGCTTACATTTGTGTTAGATACTTGGGACTGACATGCACATACCAGGAAATACTATTTAAAAAAAAATAGATAAATGAAATGAGTACATTTTACCTGTAAGACAAGCAACTCCTTATCTCCATATCTCAAACCTGTTCTGGACACGTTTTATGCTAATTAGAATCCTAGAATTGGTGTAACTCATTTTACCTCCTTAACAGGGTCTTTCTTTGACTTTTACTGAACATGAACAAGTTTCTTTCAAAAGCAACTCAAATACTCCCACTTTTCTAACCTACATATGCCAAAGTCTGTAGCCACAAAGTCACCCTCTCCTGTTTAAATATTTGCTGATGACCACCTGCAATGAGAGGCATTACAGGTCACTATTACCAGAAGCCCTAGAAAAAGACGAGGTTCAGTTTCAGGTCTCAGTTGCACTGTTAACATCTTAGGTGTGGCTTTACTCAAGCTACAGGTGTTGACCTTTGCTCTCAGCACCTTGTATGGTTCATGTTTTAAACACTTTAAGTAAGATCAGCATTTTCTTCTCTTTTCTCAGATCTACCATGTGACCAGATTTAACAGTTACACCAGCTGCAAAGACTCTCATTCCTGCGTGTCCTTCCCTTCATACATCACATATCCAATTGCGATGTGACCATTTCACACATTTTGTCCAGGGGATGCTGTACCTGTATAATGTATATGTGTAACAGTTTTAATTCCCAGTGTAGATGCTATCATGGATTAAGAGTTTTTATTTTACTTCTGTTACTTAAAGACTTCAAGAACCACACTTACAAACTCTTTCACACCTGTTCAAATCCAAGGGCATCTGAGCTGGTCAACCCAAGACCCAAGACCTTAACAAGATAACACCTAAGACACAGTTCTGAGATGCAACCCTTATCACCATGGATTTGTGCTTGGATACAGTGTTATTTATTTCTAAAAAGTCACTAGAAGAATCCCTTTTCTCCTGCACACCATTCTATATTGGTGTAAAGTGTCTGGAGGCTGAGTTTTACCACACAGTAAAAATATTCAGCTCTTTTGCTCATTTCTAAAAATTAAAAAAAAAATGCAAAAAACCTTTACAATCCATTAGCAAATTTTATGTCATCTCACGCATTTGTAAAATCTTTCTTTTTACCAGAAACATACATTCACTTTTTTGTCTGCAAAATATGCAAAAAAGATTAATGCTGCTGCATTGTTGGTTTGGCCAAATGCGCGACATTAGTGCCTCCCAACAATTTTCTATCTGCCATTCCAGAACTCCTGCCACTAGGATTCTCATTAAAATAAAAAATGACTTCTGCAGACTACTTTCTGTGTTGCTCCTGCAATTGCCTGTAGCAGTAAGCTATATGCTCCCTGGCTCCAAACTTTAATTCTCTTGCCTAATCTTACCTTAAAAAGATGACAGTGCACCACAACTGTCAGTGACTCTTCTTCACAGCTACAGCCACAAGAGTCACATGTATCAGAAGCTACAGAACTATTAAACTGCCACCATTTCGATTCAATAATATTTGCTATACCTTATTCATTAATTTCTCAATATCTAGCTCTGAGCTGATAACACCCAGGTGTATGAGTATTACCTGTCCATTTTTCAACTGTTAAGACTTACACGCTTGGCTTTTGTCATCTGCTACTCACAGACTCTTATTTTACCATCTCTTTTTCCTTAGTACGTGGTCACACAGAATGCCGTTCCTGTTGTGGACCAGAAACTCAATGAGCTTGAGTATTTGACAAGAGCAGAAAACTTCAGAGGAATTAATAAGAATGGTCAGTGTTCCCCTGCATTTCCTTTTAATCTGAACTGCAGTCATCATGAGGACAGATGTGGCCAGACTTGGACCAGCTGCTGGGCTGCAGGCCTCAAATTGAGCATTTCTGCTTAATTTCAAAGGCTGCTGAACTGACAATGTTAACTCCCTAACGTAGATGTTAGACTTTTGAAGCTAATGACCATAAAATGGTTTGTGTTATGGTGTATGATTGAATACCTTCCTGAGGCGGGTGGTTAATTAAAATAAAAATAATTATGATCGTCACCGGCATTATAGTCACAGAAATCCTATTCAGAGAGCGGGCTTGAGGCATGTTTAATATTTTTAGTGACATTTTGTCAGAATGGTCTCCTTGACCTTTTAAAATTGATCAGACACCAAAACACATGGACTGTAATAATTCAAATATTAGAAAAACAACACTAAATCACATCGACAGTGTTCTTTGTCCTATTCGCATTTGTGTCTGCATGCTTTAGCCTGTAACATTGCTTCCCCATGTTATATTAAGATACTACATTTTGCTATACCAACATAGGTTGTTTTTACAAAGCCACTTTTGTGAACAGAGCAAAAAAAACGTCCGTTTTGAATATTATATATGCAAGTCTTTGTAGAGAACAAGGATAGTTACATGGAAGAAGGGAAACTGGAGATGCTTTTAGTGTTACGCAGCACTATAGCCATACTTCCGGTTTGCTATGTATTAACTGCTGCTGCCACTGTGTCAAAAAGAGCTCTGAGAGAAGACAAAATCAACTGGGTGTTTGCAGGAGGGGTAGCAGCCTGCTGTTTGTTGAGAGCCAAGCAAGCCTTTCACCGTCCCTTGGAGGCTGTTTCCTTACTGTGATTGTTAGCACTTGCTGTTTGGCCTTTATGCCGGGACAGGTCACCACCATTAGGCTTTGTGCTTAAATCGTGAGGAGTCATGATTCTCACCTCTTCGAGAACAAATAGTAAACGTTGCCCTGTGTTTATCCGATTAGCAGGCACACTGGAATGATGCAAATTCAAACAAGCAAATGCAGCTAGTACTGTTTTAACAAAATCCGACTGCTGTGTGCTGTTTTACGTTCTGTAGACTGACACCCCTAGTCATTTCATCTCTTCCTGCCCTTACCTCAACGGTTTCCCGCAATCTGGTGACAGTATACGCTTTTGGGTCACAAATACCTCTCTATATGAAGGAATGCATGAGCGGACTGAGGAAACGTCAAGCAATTGATTTGCCCCTCGCTTTGCTATGTGTAACGCTGTCTGACGGAGAATTATGAGGGAAATGGAACTTATTTTTTCACTTCTTCAGATGCCAGAATGGTGTCATTGGCTGCAGTGTTGTTTTAGCTCTAACAGCTTTCTGCTGATCACTACATTTCTTGTTATGTTGGTATCACTTCATGTGCCAGGCTAAACCAGGATTTGCAAGAATTTTGAACTTGCCTGGAAATTTTGTGCATCTCTGGGGTTTAAATTACCATGAAGAGAAAGCTTTATTACAAATGTATTTATTCATGATATAGCTTAAGTATGGTTGAGAGAGAGACTAAACGTGATTTTAATTAAAGCTGGCTGGAGTACTGTTTCTTTGGTTTTATTTTTCCACTTTATTTTCGCATATACTTTCTTTTTTGGCTGGTCATTCAAAAGGTTTCCATTTGACACTCCATCTCTCTCTCTCTATTTGCTTCCTGTAGCTTTCCACATCATGTTAAAGACTCTGGCTGCGGCTTATAAGACAGTCAGTGGATGTGTGATCCCGTATGTTGCTATGTCCCAGGAAAACCACTGTGTGTCATGTCACGCATGAGTCACACGATCGCGGTCAAAGGGCAAAAGACGCAATCCAAGAAATAAAGGGCTTACAAGAATGACATTCAAGTGTTCGGACATCGACCTGCATCCACGTTTCGGATGTTTACTTGCCGTCGCTCCAACCCACCTTTGCACTGAGGTTTTCCTTCCTCTCATGTGTCATCATTTGTCTTTGTGCCCAGTGTGATTTCCAACGTTGTTTTTTGGTGGAAACTGCTCACCCCGTCACGCAGTGTTTGTAGATTAAACTGCATGCGTTCGCCCTCCTCATTGCTTTCTCGCTGCAATTTGGTTCTAAAACCACACGACATCCCTGACACTAAGTTCCTTCAGCTCTGGCTGCTTGTTGTCCTCACACTTTAGAGGTCTAAAATCAAACGTTTTTTGGGTTTGGCTCCAGGGTGGTAAAATGAGCTTCCTCTCTCTCTCACAGCTGCTGAATCCTTGTCAATATTCAAGACACATCTCAAAACACATCTCTTCTGATTTCCTATCTTCTCCATAAACTTGCAAGACATTATAAAAAATAGACTATGACTAATTGACAGCCCTTTGAGAAGCTTGTGTCTGCTGATGTCTCTTTTTGGCTTTGGTGAATTGCACTATTTTTTTACACTTTCCAAGTGCCTGCTAAATGAGTAAACTGCACTGCTGTGACTTGAGCTGCCCGTCACATTCCCAAACTGTCAGGTTCATGGCCTTAGTTCAAACTTTTTGAGGCACAACCAGCAGGGGTTTTCCACTCCTCCCGCTCTTGGCAGATTTAGAGATGTCATTCCTTCTTAGTCCACGGAGATGCAAGTCAGGCAACAAGAATTATGCCGGCGTGATGCCAGCCCATCCAAATGAGTCAAATGCCAGTTGCTCAACTGTTCCATCTGTAAAGTTTTATGGAGGATAGGGGTGCAGACACAGAGCAGCATGCATGCACACCAGCTGATGTAACTATAAACAGTGCCAGTTGCCATCCAAACAAGCACAGTTTCTCATTTTAGTTCTCCAGTCATGCAGATTTTCCGAGGTGCCTGTGTGCTTCAGCATGACGAAGGCATCACAAACTTCAGCTCCTGTGGTGGCAAGAATTGAGGGGTGGGAAGAGCAAGTTGAATGGTTGCAATCCTGGGACGTTCTACTAGAGGGGGGATCTGTTGTCATGGATACTTCAAGAGCCACAAGGATTCTATTGCCAGGGTTGCTCAACAATAACGGGATACACAGCCCCCAAAGCTGCTGGCGGCTCTTGTGGTTTCATCCTGACTCATTGAACAGCTTTCTTTGGTTTAAGCACACAGAGCATGTTTCAGCTGCTTGCTCTTCGTCTCTGCAGCCCTGGGGTCTTGGGAGTGTGACTTTTTTGGGGGGAAACAAATGGACCCACTGTACTACATTTGAAGTCAGCTGTTTTAATGAATTACTGCAAAAGTCAATCATATGAATGGCACACCAAATGAAAAAAGTCTGCAGTGACACATTTTTTGTTATTGTAGACAATAAATCAATTCAGTGAAAACTTTCCTGTTTGCATGCTCTTCAGAAAACTATTGTCTTTGGAATTTGATGTGGACTTTATTTTTCTCTAAAGCTGTTATTTGAAAAGCCAACATAATACATTATGAAGTTTTCATTGTTCTTATTTCTTTATACCAGGTATTCTTTAGCATGTTTAGGTAAGATGACTGAATCTGAATATCTTAAATAATGCCTTTACCTCAATATTCTCCCTCAACCTGGTGACAGTATATACCTCTGTGTCATACAAAGGGACAAAAATCTGTTTTCCGCCCTCTCTACATGACAAAATGCAGAAGTATAATAGATAAATTATCTTAGGTAAAAAAAAAAATTAAAAATAAAAGGCACAATTTATGAAATGATACAAGAAAGATGTCAGTATATTTCATACAGTTTTATTGTATTTGCTTTTGTTAATGTTGACTTTCAGTTAATACATAATTTTTCCTTTCATAATCTATTTTCCACAATTTATTACGGTAATTTTAAAGTAAGGGAACAGACCAAAATATTTTTTATTTTATTTGTTTGTCATTTCCACATCAGGCCTGTTTTTACCATTATGTGTCCTTACATTTACTGCCATTTATCATTTTTCTCTGACAAATGTTTTGGTAACGTGGGATTGACAGCCTTAGACAATAATGACTGTTAAAGATTTGCTCATACAATATAAAGACTTGCATGACATGGGGAAAAATTTCAATCACTTTCACATAAACAGCTGAAAAAGACTTGGAAAACAGATCACCCCTATTTTAAAATCATACGAATTTGAGAGTAACATTTATGGATTTATTGAACAGTAGCAATAGTCCTCTTTCCCTGGTCTTTGTGAGGAAAAACCATTGGCTATTTTCACACACCGTTTTGATGATAAATGATTCATGGTCAGTAAAGGTCATTTTGTATGTGCCACACATTCTCCGATGCTCCTCTTTCCCACAGTTTAATGTCTGATGCGTGATGTCACAGTCTTGAGACAGCTTTTCTTTGACATCTATCACTCACTGTTTTAGAAAGCTTAGCTCAACAAATAACTAAGAGTCAGACCTGGTGAATGCAATTTGGGGTTAAGACCACCTTGTTTGAAATCACAAAGAAAAAAATGGGGAAATCCAAAGTCTAATGGCAATTATTGCTGAGCAGCACCGGTGCTTTACTGCTGTAGTCCTGTCTGATTTGGCTGCTGATGGGGCAAGAACATTTCACCAGCCCAAACCCACCCAGTTTCCCTAGGAAGTACCATCCTGAAAGATGTAACCATTTATTAAAGCTGACAGAACTTATTGCCAAGTGTGAGCGCAAATGTGTTAACAAACACACTCAAAAACCCTGAAAACAGAGCTGGAATTTCTTTGTTCAATCAAATATGCATGTGTTGCAATCCATGTTAAATGTTTTGTGTGAAGGAGGTCTTTCTGTGTCACTCAGAGATTTAAGTGTGCAGTTTTATTGCTATTTAGCTTCCACTGCTGCCTTGGGAGGTGGTGCGGTGTTCATTGTGGCCCAGCTTGTGAGAGCAAGTGCACCGGCCTCACCTTCTCAGTGCTCGCCTCCATTTTGGCCAGCTGAGCTACACCAAGAGGCTGGAGAGTTTCTGTAAAATATGCTTGTCACATTGACTCAGCAATTTGTAAATTTGTGCAAAGACATCTGTAAGGATGAGAATGTGTCCATGTCTATATTGGGAGAGTGAAAATATAGGGATGTGGGTTGAATTATCAACTCATGCATCCATCAGTCATCAAACATTCTACCATGTATTTATGGAACCACATCTAAAGTAGCTGTCAAAAGATGGAGCATAGCCAGGCAACATGGGCAATACTTGTGTGGGAAAAACTGAACAGAACAGCAAAAGCAAATTTACACATGTCCTACATCTTTGGGTGCTGCTGCAGAAGAGCTGGGAAGTTCATCATAATGATCTATGAACAAATACAAGGAGTAATAAAACTAGGATGAAACTTTGCAAACTATACTAAATTAAATTTGATGTCCTATTGGACAGCTTTTTGTGAAAAGAAAAAAACAGTACTTAATATACTGCACCCAGACAAGCTTTTTTGCAAAGGAAATCTGCAAAGTTAACTGACCAAATAACAAAGCTTCCAATAATTGTTTAAAAATCAAACAATCCAATATCTAGCTGGGCTTAATTTACAGGTATATGGATAAGTAAAGCTGAAAATAATGCAAGTAGAACACACGATAGCAATCTTAGGGAATGGAGAAATGAGTGCAACTGTAACATGATCAATCTAGAGAAGACAAGCAATATAGAAATTAATATAAGAACGAACAACTTAGCATATACTATATTCCAGTCAATAAAATCACACCAAAGTTGTGAAAAATAACAGACATTTAAAAAGAGCAAAGCAGGACAAATAACTGGAAAAATTTAACAAGTGTTAAAGTAGCAGCGTTCCATTAATGTATGGCAATTTATCACACCTCACGTCTTGGTGAGGGGTGAACATGCTTCCTACAGAGCTTTTTCTTCAACTGTTCGTAGGTCTCAACATGTGTTTGAGTGCTAAAGGTATTTTTTTAAGTGCCAAAATAAGTGAACAGGAAGGAACAGATTTACAAATGTATCAACCCTATCTACATAAAATGTAGGTAATGTTCAAAATAATGTTTACATAACCTCCCTTCTGCCTTTAGGGAAGACTCATCCAGGTACGAAAAGGGGCATCACAACAATACAGATCTGTGCCAGGTAAACATGGGCCACAATATTAAATATGATAAATTACACAGGCCCAGTTTTCCCATCCGGCTCCAACTGAGCACGTGCACCATACAAACAGGACAGCGATATGTAAGGACAAATAAAGCTTTGCATGTGGGTCTAATAGGAGACCTAAAAGTAAACAGTGCTGATGTGTGAGAAGCATACAGAAACACTGAAGCATTACGCGTGTTATGCTCAACAGAGAGGAAAGTTCAGTGGTGACATGAAAATGGAGCCAATTCAGTTTGTGCACCCAGTAAGTTAACCTAACTTTCTGGAACAAATTACTGTTACCTGCAGATACCTGACTATAGTAGAGCTGCTCTGTCACACTGCCTTGCACAAAAGCTGTAGTAAAATCCTTTGTAGCGTCAAACTGACAGCATATACTGTACACTGCCAGCTTGAAGCCGAAGTCAGGAGTTTCTACACATGGTGTCTTCATGTGTTTGAATTGTTCAGAAAGGGCAGCTGTGAACAAATGCTGTCATTTGAGAGCCCTGAACATCTGTCTTTTAGGCTGCTATAAAATGATATGTTAAGGTAGCAGTCCACAAAGAACAATGAAGCTGACAAAATCTTACCATTTTACTTTATTATACTGCCTTTTTTTAACTCTGTAATTATTGCTGAAGCCAATGGAAACCAGTTTCCCATTAACAATTACCTTTAGCTTTAGGATTTACGTGAAACTGAAGATATTGAGTTCGGATTAATATATAAAGTAAAGGCTGAACCCTTACTTATGCAACAGTTATGTAATATTCTTATCATGTCATACATTGCAATTCATAATTAATAAAGATGAAAATGAAATGATTGTTAATTGTTTTAGTCACTTAGTGATGACCAAACAACTGTACTCCTTTACAGACTTCTATTATGATAAAGTCTTCTAAAGCCATAATATCAGGTTCTATCTTTGTCTATTCACAACATTCTGTACTTCCATAAAGTATTAAAATATGATCTATTTTGTGCTGTCTAAACAGCTGAAGAGTTGGTAAACACCTACATAAATAGATACATACACATAACCCTTTGAGAATAAAAGTGAATTGAAAACCTGAAAACTTTGTTTTTTTTTCCTCGTGGTTACTATGGAAATCTCCGCTACGACTAAAAGAGATGAAAGTTTAATGCAATTACATCAGAAATTTAACTGCATGGCTGAGCTGCAAATATGTAACATGTATTATGTCTCCATGTTGTTTTGCTAATCTTTTCTCCACATATACCAATGTTTACCATGTTTCTTATGGTGTTTAGTCCCGTGAATGCTCAATTTTGTTTCATATTAGCAATTAAGAAAGAGGTCATTTTTCTCTTGTTTTTAAAACGTAGGCCTTAGAATTTAATTAAATGGTGTGTTCTGTTCTTTCATCTTTCTTTCGGTTTAACACCGATACATCAGTAATTTAAAAGCACTTGTGGGCTGTAATGATGTGTGCATTTTCTAACTATTGTTCTGCCAAGCATTTCCACACGTGACAACCTTTTTGCATTGTTTGTGCACTACTTCATTTTTTTAGTCTCATCCTAAACGGACAATAAGCGAAGGTTCACATTTTTATTCCATTTAAAATCCGATAGATAAGTCCTGGAAATTCAATTAAATGAGTTCTTCTGTTCTTTCATCTTCCTGTACTGCTATTAAAATGTGATAAATGATTTGTGATTTTCATGCAAATGCATTTTTAATGCTTCAGGGTCAAAGAATATTTTTGCATGGGGAATGTTTTTGAATATGTCTCACAAGTAATTGCAGTTAGTGCAACCTCATACTATGGGGTTATTGCTGTATTGTTTAACAGACATTACATGAGTTTATATATGATTTTTTTTTTGTTCTTTGTGGGAGGGGGTGGGCTGCATAGGGGCTGATGCAAGAAAAGTTGTAGTTTGAGGCAACTCATCTCATCCTGCATGCCCCAATAAGGCCACATGAAACCAGTGGTGAGACCAACACTCCATGTTTCTGAGAGTTAAGGACCCCCAGCCAGGATGATGTGATCCTTGTTTTCGTCTCCCCAGCTGCTGGTTGCACATATACCCAGTATAGCTGCTCTCTTCAACATTTGACCTTTTGCTATAGTTCCACTATATACCTCTGTTCTGTTATCCTAATCTGCCATTCAGCGCTCTGAGTCACTGTATGAGAAGAAGTGATCTATAAAAATAATTTGAACTAAACTTAAATGAACTGAATTAATTCACTAAAAATTGTAAATGTTAGATTTTTGAAGATTTAAGTTATAATCCAAGCATACCATTCTAAAACAACCTAAGCAAATTACTAAAATGAATCAATAAATTCAAACAACAATGATAAATGCAAAAAGCAAGTCTTATTTCCAGAAAGGAACAATACAGGATCCACCCTGAAGGGTTGAACTGAGGCAAGTCAGAGGCTCACCCCTAGAGAAAGGTTCTGCTGGGCCTACAGGAAACGTCAGAACTCTGGGACGCTTTGGCAGGGACACACTCTGGCAGGAGTGCAGAAGGCCAGTCGAGGAATCCAACATCAAATCGGGAAAATTAGCATCCTCAAGTTTAGGATGAAAAAATAGTTTAATATTTGATTTCTATAGAGTTGACACTGGGTGACAGCCACGATGTGTTGTGGATTGCATTTTTGCTGAAACATGTCTCTCATTAAAGATTCAGCTTTTCTCTCCTTTCTTCTTCACTGGTATTACCCTTCTGGAACACTGTACAGGTTCTTTCCCAATTAAAAAGTAAGATCACAAAGTATTTCCCTTTTTTGCATACCCTGCAAGGTTAATTTGTATGTAGGTTGTGTTTGTTCATTACCTTTTTGATCTCTTCTACACTGAATGCTGCTTTGAATTAACTAAATTTGAAGTAGGTTAACAGCAGCACCAAAGAATGATGAAACAAAGAACAAAAGGAGAAAAAAACATACCAGAGGCTTCAGAAATAGTTGACAATAGTCTTGCAAGTCTGAGCACAGAAGGACTGTGAAGAATGCAAGTGCATGTCAGCTGTGGCTTTGCTCCAACAAGACTCGGCGTGCATTCTTTTGTCTTCGTTTTTTCTTCAGGTCTTCATCTCTTCTCAGCTGCTCTGGATGTATTTATAAATGGGTTGTTGGGGTTTGCACTCTGTGGGGAGAGTGGGAAAAGAATGAAGGGTGGGGATTACAGAATGCCCTACCTGGCTATTCATCAGCAGGACAGCTTTGGGGGAAGAAGTCATAAAGTTTCGCCCTCAGATTACGTTATAATTTAGGGGAAACTGAGATTTTCCCTTCTCTTGTGACTCCCTTGCAGGAATAATTTTCATATATATATATATATATATATATACACACACACACACACACACACACACATATACATATATATATATGTGTGTGTGTGTGTGTGTGTGTGTGTGTATATCTTGCTCTTAGAGATTGAGTTTTACAAACTGGGGAAAAACATGTTATAAGCAATACATGTTCTCATTTAATTTTTGTCTCTACAAGATGCCAGTTTTTCTCTACCCTCATGGAAATCACCTTTCCGCCTCAGTCATAATTTCATGGTTGCCCTTTTAAGCCACAGCCGGCTATTATAGTTTTACGAGTTCCATTGCAAGGTGATCTGCTTGTCTGCTTTGGCATGAACCTGGATATGCAATGAGAAATGACAGAACACATCCCTATATTCATCATGGCTAAAAATACCTCATGGCCTATACAGTTTAGCACTGATACCAGAGCTTGTTGCACTGATTTGTTCTCTGACTTGGTCTCAGCGTTAGAAAACATTCTGGTAAAAAACCCCAAAAAACACATCATGTTTATTGTTTGTAATTCCTTTGATCTGTCATTGCCTCATGTTTGCTGTCTGGAGTTCTGTGCTGTAGTGGCTACTGGCTCTCATGCTTCTGTAATCTGTGGTACAGGGTGCTGTGGTGGGCAGTAGGACTTGACCTCTCAGTGCAGACAACTTCACTGATGCTTCATGGTATACTTAAGACTTCCCATCCTCTGTGGAACAAATCATTTGGCCACTCCAGAACTTCAGTTACCCTATCTTTGAATAGTGTAGTTAAGTAATAAAAAAGCAGAAAGTGTAAATTCTGTATCAAAATGGTTTTCCCATGTCTTACATTTCCCACATGGGTGAAATCCATGGAACAAAATCGTACATTGGTGTGTGAGATCACTCATGGGCCTGAGGATAATTATACTCATAAGTGCTTTACAATTCATGAAAAAATAAGTATACTTATAACGCAACCGTAGGAACTGTTTTGTAACCAAAGCTCATCCTTAGTTTGTTATGACGTATCACCTTTTCAGATCTTTTCACTAAGCTATTTATTTTTTTCACAGTCAGGGGAACCTTTAAAAGTATTTAAATAAGGCTGACGCTATGTGAATGGTTCATTCTACGGACGTGAGTACTATTGTGTGCTCTACAACATGGATTCCCTAAGGTCTTTATTGCACTGTATATGTAAGTGTAGCTGTCAGGTATCCAAGGAAAAGGCTTAAATTTATAACAAACACAGAGGACCACTTAGATGAGCCTCAACATTAAAAAAAAAAATAATCTATGGAAGGAGATATGTAATAAAGTGTTTATTGTCTCTCCATCTTGTCACCTTTGCAATACCTCCAGTCATCTTGACTTTTATTAAAATGTCAAACATTTCAAGTAAGAAAATTCTTGTCAAAAGGTGCAGGATGGGCTGCAGCGCTGTGGGCCGACCGCATTCAGCACTGAAATAGGAAATAGAAGAGACATAACTTAGGAGGTTACAAAGGTCGGCCAAACTGTTCTGAAACCAGAGCTTCAAAACATACTACATACAGGTTAGCTAAATTCAGCAGATAGATATATTGTTATTAACCGAGATTGTTCACTTGTGGGCTTTCGTATACCTGTAGTTCGTGTGAAATCCACAACAGTCTGTGTAAATTAAACGTATGCACTTTAAATTTGTTGCAGTCTGCCATTGTGTGAGCTAGTGAGATGTTCTGTAAAAACACATTTTGTGTGGGTGAGCCCTAGTCACACAGTCTGAAGGACTTCTTTTCATAACTTTAATATGCCAAGAACAAGCTTTGGACGGAAATAAAAGAAAAGGTAACATGAATAACCAGGAGTCACAGGGAAACTATATCATGGAGTGTACATTTGTATTTTCACTCCATGTTATAAACCTCTTTTATCTTTAATTTACATGATCTAAGTCAGTGCTTTAAACCTATTTGTCTTACCTCCCATCTGTTTGCAGACATTCCATGCTGTGGAGGTTCTTTCCTAAGTCCTGCTTAACTGTAATCAGACCAAACTGGTGTTTAAATCCCCAAAGGCCCATGGCTGCGATCGGCTTTTTTTGGTGCAACTACGTGAATAGCCAGCCAAGACTACTGCTCGGATGAGAAGAACCTCAGTCCACTGGCTACTATGTACTGCAGTGCATAGAAACATGAAAAGTCACATGGTATTCAAGACTAATGAAACAAAGTCAGGTCCCCATCTGAAAAACTGCATCAGATAAATGGATACCCAGCAGGGCGAGCGGTATTCCAGTTATCCTTTGCTCAGCTGTGTCTTGATAATACTGTAAAAGCACTTGCAGGCAAAAACAAGCTTCATCTTGTTCATGAGGCTTGAAATGAGACTATAAAACCCTCAAAACACAGGGGAAACGTCTTCCATCACAAGTCTTTTGATATATATCACAGTCATTCACTTAATGTTAAGTGAGGATTTTTCCTTTCAGAAAGATAAGTTATAGACTTCTGTTTAAATGAAAATAATGACTTTCTGGATTTCTGATGGATTTCTAAACCATCTCAACTAGTTTCAAAACAAATGAGCCTTTGCAAGAGAAAGTGGCCATTGCATATGCTTGTTTTTGGCTTTTGCCACACATGAATACTAATGAAAGTATTAGACTTAATGAAGTGTTTATCTGCTGAATAAAAAGGTACCGTGTGTATTTAATGCTCTCATTTCCTTTGGACTGTATTGGCCTATGTGTTAAAAGCAAGATTCTATTCATGTATTCATCGGAAAAAAAATCCAATGTCCAATGAAGTACTTTGGTTTTCACCTTCCACATTCTCTCCAGTTCTTCATTAAATACCTGCTATTTCTATCGCTTCTCATATTCCTTCTTCCTGATGTTTCTATCACTTGGAATCACCACGTGTCATCACTCATATCTATTCATATCTAATAGATATTGCATATCCAGGTCCATATGGTAATCATATTTATTGCCACTGTTTCTGGTTGGTGAGCCCCTACCTGTTTATCTGTCTGGATGTGGAAGTCCCACAGGATCTTGGCTCTGTTGTTGTCCACCACTTTCTGCGGCACCTCCCATTTAAACTTGGGAGTGTTCAAGCCATATTTTTGATTTTGGATGGAAGGCTCAATGAATTGTTAGGAGTTTTTGATCTTGATGTCTACAGCTTCCACTTCAGCTGGGTATCTGATGACTGGCAGTGCATATATGTTGATGGCTCTAATATTGTTCTTTCCATTCAGCTGGTTCTTTAGGACCTGTCTTATGGAATTTGGATCTTGTTATCGTCATAATATCTGCCTTATGGTTCCAATATGATTGGAGGATCCCCAGGGGCATGTAGTTGGGCTGCATGTTTGTTATATGGTAGTTCACCTCCCTCTGCCCTCATCACTTTCCTCACTTTTATTATCCTGCTGTGTTTCTCTAATCCAAACAACATTTCAATATCCTCACTGTAAATCCAGTTCAAATAGTTCCAATAGCACAAATGTCTGTTTCAGACTCGGTGTACAGCTTGTTGTCATCCATGTACAGAGGTGGCTGATGGTAGATCTAATCTTGAACCTGCATCTGTAACCACTCAGTGATGATCTTGTTGAAGAAGTTCAGGCCTATGCAGAACAGCAGTGGGGATAATGCATCTCCATAGTATACTGTATATCAAACTCTATGGTCACCTAGTTTGGTTAGGTGTGTATAACATCAGGCAATTTAGCTTCTATTTGTGTGGTCTTGGTGGGCAGCTCTGTGTAACAGTATCTGGTGTAATTGGCATTGTTTTCCATCTCTTTATGATTTCTGGCTATCATGCCTGGCAGGAGCTTCAGTGTTACTGGATGGTTCCCTTACTGGGGACGTTCATGACCAGTTCTGTCCTTCCTTGGGTTAGCCAGCTAGGGTGGAAGCCTGTCGTCACCATTTGGTTTATCTGTGCAGCTAGGCAGGTATGTAGAGCTGTAAGTTTCAGCCATAGGCATGGATCATGTCAGGCCCTGGATGACACTTCTTCATGTTCATGATTCTGACCTGCAGTTACGTGGCTCTCCCACTCTACACAGTTTTCAGCTCTTTTAACTGCTGTGTCTGTTGTGTGATGATTCTCTTTTGTTGAACAGTTTTCTTATTCATGGACTGGAACTCAAACCGCAGTAATACAATGAAAGTGGCAGATGAGATGCAATGCCAAATGCAAGATATAAAAGGACAGTAAAGTGAGATGGTTTAATGTCAGATTTTTCTGACAAGTGTTTATTGCATAACTTTCTGTATTCTTTTCAATACAACGAGCATGTATAACCGGGTTTACAAAAGGAAAATCTCTGTGGATGAACCCATGAGCAATTTCATAGTTACACAAGCCAACGGTGTATCAGTTTTGAAAATATAATAATGTCATCCTTTTAGTGTTGATGTGCATTTGTTGAACACTACTATACACTGGTGTTCTTTGCTTCAATTGCCTTGAATAGGAGGTTGATGAACTGCAAAGGAAAAGGCTTCTTTTAATAAAAAAAAAAAAATGCAATTGTATACACAATCAGCCAGCTTTGTGAGCATGTCAACTCAGACACGAGAATCAAGTCATGACTTCCGTAGGTGATGACTGCTAATATGGATCTGCACTTGGTTCTCAGGAAAGAAAGTGATGGCAATATACTCCATAAAGGACCTGATTCATCCAGAAAAGGTTGTAATAAGAAATGCCAAGCTCCCCTAAGCCACTTGAACATCTGTGTTGGGCCTCTTGTGATAGGCTGTATTTAAAAAGAGCGTTGCATAATTAGCGCTCTTTTATCGGCGCAGAGAAAGATCTGCGTTTTTTTTAAAAAAAATTTATTTATTTATTTATTTGTTTGTCTTGTTTATTTATTATGCGACTGAATGAAAACAGATGGCGGGTTTAAAACGGCCAGGTGTGACTGCCAGCACGCAGGGGTGACTGAATGCGGAGTTTAACTACAGTGACACCGGTTACTTAGAGAAGTTACGAGGACGATGCTAGCAATTGTATAAACAGATTGACCCGGCTGTGTGAACGCACTGATTTTTGTATACAGTCCGAATAGATCTGCTTCATAGATGGCTTTCAGCAGTTAAAAAACTACCTCTTGAAGTGTGAAAATAATTAAGTGGCTTTACTGGCCTTGTCGCGGTTCGTGTTGCTCACCAGTGCTGATATTGCTGCAGATTAGCCAGCGCTGATCATTTTTAAGCTTTATTCCACACTTGCATTTTATAACTTCTTTTGGTTTTCTGAATTTACAGATTACTCATCCATCTAGCTGCAGAAGATATCTTTATATTCTACAGTGGCTAAGCTGAGAATACACTTTCAAGTGATGCAAAATCTATTGGTTTTGCACCACAACATACCTTTCTGGGGGTCTCTTGCTGCTCAAAGCCATAAAGTTACTCGAGTCTGCTTCAGCACATCAGCAGTAAGGGAACATCGGAGCATAATAAAACACCACATCTAAAATTAACCCGGAAACAGCTTCGTTTTCAATCAGAACACTTAAAGGTAAACTTTTTGGACTTAATGGTCCATCGTATACTGCTAAATGTGAAATCGGTGCCAGAGTAAGACAATTAAATAGTTTGACTTTTTATTATAAAACTTGTACAGGTTTGAAAACATTGATGACCCTAGCGATGATGACCCTAGATGACCCTACTAACGTAAAAAGGAAAAAAAAAATCAGGATTTCATTGGTTCCTATATATGAGCTTTGCTGGCATTGTTAAAAAAAGTCTAACAATTGGAAAGTTTTTGAGAATGACAACTAAAAACGCCATAATCACCTAGTACTAATTAAACTTATTCATCAGTGCATCTTCCCCATCTCTTCTACCCAAACACTGTCAATCCGAAGGCATAAGTAGCCAATCTGTTCATCTCTGCTGTTTACTTCCTGTGCTCTGGAGACACTTCTCCTCCCGTGCAGCTCCATTGAGTCCTTGCATTCCTAAAGACACAAATTTTAGTATGTGCCTTGTGGGACCACAATTTCTGCCGCCAGCATCATAATCATCCTTGAACATATCCTTCAATAAGATAAAAGGATGCCCAGAAGGGACTAGAAGTCTTATTTACTTCACCTAATTCAACTTTTCATTCTTTCTCCTTTTTATCAGTTCATACCAGGCAATGTCCTTTATGTTTTTGTGCATGATAAGGATTATTGTAATATATTATATTGTGAAGGGGCTGCCAGGACGCCTTGATGGCCAGGTGTGGACTACTCTGGCCCAAACCCCAAGAAACTGATCGTTTATTTACACATCAGGTCATACCAGAATGTGTGGATGAGCTAGAACTTATTGGTCCAGTGGAACGTTCATCAAGCCTTCATGCCAATGTGCAGGCCCTTGAAAGGTGAGTAGGAGGGACAGTGGTCAGTCAGGACACACCGATGGACATAATAGGGTTTGGCCTGGGGTGGCTGTATGTCAGAGCCCATGATGCTGAGGCTCTTCTTCCCTTACTATAAATAATTCACCATCCTAAAAAATCCAATTGCCACACACGCTTCTCTGCTACTGGCATTCAGAGCTCATCCATAACTCGCTTCACCTGTCAGGACCCACTGTGCTTCTCCTCTCTGCACCATGAATTTTGTGTCACACACTGTTTATCTGCCTTTATACTATGCTCAAGCTCAGATCTCTCACAGCTGGCTTCTTACTTGCATCCATGTTCGGCTTTGGTGGGTTCGCTGTGTACGTTCAAAAAAGGCAGTTGTCTTTGCATGGATTAACGTGCACTAATATGCAATTGCTGGCCATTTATAAAATTAACCCTGTTTTATTTTTTAATTTTTTTAAACTGAAACACTACGTATGATTTAAAGCACATGGTCCGTATTAAATTGTCATTTTCAATATTTTGCATAATAGCCTCCAATGGGCTGGCGTCTTGTCCAGGGTGTACCCACCCAGGCTTTGGCCCATTGACTCCAGGATAAGATCAGGACCACAGAGACCCCGAGCAGAATAAGCAGCTAACTATAAATGATGGTTGGAATACATCCCATTTCACCTTAAATAAGGACATTAGCAGTAAATAACTTTTCAAAATACAGTTCACCATTCAATGAAGGTTTCACACATGATAAAAAGTGTTATTATATCAAAGTAAATCACTGTAACAGTTATATCAATCAAATGAAAAAAAACAAATGGGAATGTAAAAAGCAAAGAATTTATAAAGGCTGATAAGAAAGCACATGAAAATATGTAATTTTATGCATTCGTTTCATAAATACTAGATAGAATCATAATACATTTGTATCCTACTGTAATTATCCACCAGGAATAAAGATTGTCTCTATTTTGGTTCACATATGAGATATTTCAAACTTAATCAAACATCATACTTTCTTTTTTATTAAAGGCTTTCCAAGAAACCTATGACTACAGTATTACTTAATAGTTATTAGACTCGAAAAAGGCAAGACAAAAGCACCTTATCAGCATATTAAGATGTGTATGTTGTTGCTATCTGCATAGCTTCCTTTATCGCAGAAACGCTGAAGAATAATAATCACAGCAGTCCAATTAATTAAAACAGTCATAAATACCTTTCAGGTGAAATACAACTGGATCGTCTATTTAAATTTGACATGAGGTAAGAAGCAAGGTGCACACCATTTTGTAACGGAATATTAATTCTGTCCTTTAAGTGAGTATTGCACACTGGACATAAATGCAGTATTTTAACCAGTTTGTCAGGATGCCCCCCATTCGTATGGGGTACCTGATTAAATAACATTACAGTTCCGGGTAATATTCCAGCTTAGGGTGCTGCGTTAATGATGAAGTCTAATTTAACATTGCTATATACATCTTTTCCAAATGTGATAGAAAACCAGTATATCTAACTTTTACTACAAACTGGTATCCCATCCAGGTAGGCGGTTTCATAGCCTAGTGCCCATTGCTTTTAGGATAGGCTCTGGGCAACTGTGACCCTGCTCAGAATAAGCAGTTAAAGAAAACTGATGGATGGATGGATGGATGGATGGATGGATGGATGGATGGATGGATGGATGGATGGATGGATGGAAATTATTATCAACTAACCCGTTGCACCAACTCTTTAAAAGTCACTAATGGGAATTAAGCAGCAGTTAAATATATGAGCCCTGTTTTTCACAAATGCTTAAAATGTAAATTCTAGGCTAGCTGTTTATGCGCACAAACCCAGTAGGTTGCCCATCATTATCGATGAGGACCATCTTCTAGCCTTGTTTTTGGTGGTGGAAGCGTTGCTTGCGATGTTGATGTTATGTTATGTAGAAGGGTTTGCATTACATGGGTATGAAGGTGCTCAACAAGCCCAGTATAGGCTTTGAACATTCGTTCATAGTCAGGTCAAGTAATGTGTGCGGGGGTGGACAGTCATGTTGTCAGTTCTTTGCATCAGTCTCCTCTTGCTTTTCCTTGAGATCATGTATCCTTATGGTTTCAAATGATGCTGCCCCTGCCCCCACTGCACATCTCAATGCTTCTCAGTGTTTTGCAAGTGTTTCCCAGGATCCATGCACACACACACACACACACACACACACACACACACACACACACACAGGCAGATTCATGCTGGTAGGTCATCGTATGGCTTCACTGTGTTACCTGTGAGTACTAATCATCCCCCTGCAAAGCTTAAGCCTCCAATGTGACTCATCCCTCCATCTCTCTCTTTCTCTCTCTCCCCCTCTCTCTAAAGCTTGCTCCTACTAGACTCAAAGTGATAGTCCAGCCCGAGTCCACACCTGCTGTCTGGCCTCCCGTCTGTCAGACCTGCCCAGGCTTGTAGGCTGCATACAAACAGGAAAGAAGAAAGAGCTATTACATTAGGCAAAATTTGATTGAGGGCCTGAAATTGGACTACATTCCCAAGCCCTTACAAAAATTTAAAGGACTATAAATCTAGCTGCTCCAGAGAAAACGAACAGCTGGCAGACATTTCATTTAGTAGCCATGAAAGCGCTACTAGTCATTTGCCAGGCACCACAGTTTTAGAGGGAGGAATAGCTAAGCGGCAACAAAATGTCTGCATTTGCAGTGAGTGTGGTTTGGGTCAGGGTAAAACGGTTAGGGGGAGGAGGAGGAGGTGGTTATGGTTTTCCTGTATGGCGGCTGTGAACAAACCCGTTTGCTCCCTTTTTTTAATTGCAGCGCAAGCGATAAAACATACTGTATTTAGAAAATCTGTGGCCTGCAAAACTCAATCTCATGACAAAAACATAAGCTGGTTATGTTTTTATCTGGTTAAACGTACAATCACAATATTTTGTTTTTTTAACTGAGCACTAGATATGAATCCACTTTCATAAAATATTAACTATTTTTATGTTTTCAGTTTAAGAAGACATTTGCTGTTCTGGACCTTTAGATGTAATGCTTATGAGTTTTCTAGTAATAGTTACTACAGTGGTACAGTGGGCAGAACTGGGGTATCACAGCTGCTCAAGTGTGGTTTTGGATAGACGTTCAAATCCAGGTCAATCTGTGCAGCTTTGCATGTTCTTTCCATGTTCTGCTGTGTTTCCTTAAAGAGATCTGTTTCAGGTGGATTGGTGACTCTGAATTACCGTGTGATGGACATGTAAATCATCCAGGGTGTACACTAACTTACATTCTATGATTCCAAGACACACTCAGGACCACCATGACCTTGTATTAAAGCAATCAGTTATTAATAATGGATGAAATATTATTCTCAGTATTTAAATTGCTCTTTTATTAATGCTTATTGATTAGTATTTGTACACATTAATCTTTATGCAATGGAGAACAAAGCTATTATCCTCAGCTAGGAGAAATGCAGCTGCTCTTTTCTTTTGTTTTGGAACAAAAAGCTCCCAGGCATCTTTCTGGGCATGGAATACATGACGGCATCCCCCTTGGAAGCCCAAGAATGCAACTGAATTTATGTTTAACCCACTGACTTAATCTTGTCTAAACAAAATATTGTGCTCAAATTGTGACCAGACCCGCTCTACGTCACACTAGTCAGATCACGGCAGTTATTTTTCAATAGTTTTCTGAGTCACAGTAGCACAATGAAAAATGTTAAACAAAATGTGTCTCACAAGGGAACAATGAATTCATTCGTACAAAAAGCATAAATTAATATTAATTTGCGAAACTATTACTTTACAATGTAACACATTATCATTTATACCGAATCCTGAACGATTTGTATAATTTCAGTTTTGTTTTTTCAGATGAATTCACAAATGGGTTATTGCAAATATTTTGAATATAAAAGCATTGCTGTGTGATTCTGAAAAATCCATGTGGCACGCTTAATTTTATAGACATTAAACAGCCTTCACAAAGAAAAACAAGTACATGTATACACAATGATACGGTCACTAAAACACCTCCTGCACAGAAGGCCGTACTGTGTCCCCAGAACAATGCACTCCAAAGTTCCAAAGAGTGGGTGACGTCAAACACACAGAGCACAGAAGTGGTGTTAAATATATGCTTTCTGAAGGAATGTGCACTAGAGGCACAGTGATAAAAAAAAAATGCCAGGTGCTCTTTGATGCTGCTTTCTTAAAATATAACGCGATGATGGGCTTAAGTATACCCAGGTGAGATAAAGCAGCCTTGATAGCGGTAGTAGTGAAGGGATTTGAGGGCACCCAAACAAACTGAATGGAGCCTATAAGGGCTAAAAAACAGGGCCATTTTGACAGAGCAAAGCAATTAGATGTTGCCAGGGAAACTGTGCGTAGATGTGACTTCATCTGGCCACATCTTGTCTTCCCGTTTCAGGCAGAAGACTGGAAAAGGGAAGGCTTGTATAAGCAGCCAAGTCACATATTCAGCTCCATCTTCCTTATTATTGGGGCTGCAGCCTTCTAAGTGAACAGTCGTCTTCACCTGGCGTAAACACTGACGCTTAGGGGACTGTTTGAATTTACACAGTAGATGTGTACGTGAAATAAATGCGACCTTTGCACTGGAATCGAGTGTCACTATGAATAATAAATTTGTCTGGATGTTGGAATGAATGTGAGTATGAGATTTAAGAATCTGAAGCTCTATGACACTTACTCTCAGCTCAGAATTTGGGTAGCAGTAATACAGAGAGCAACATAGCAAGGGAAGACTCAGAAGATTTTTAGCTCAAGAGCTCACCTGCTGTTACTCAGTGTTTTCCATTTTAGTTGAAAGAGAAGCCAGATCCAAAGAAAACTGTAGACTGCTACATCTATGTAGGCTGTGAGCTGATCCAACCCAGGGAGAAGGTGTGGAACTGTAAAATTAAAAAAGAAATACTTCAAAGGGGGAGGGGGTGATGAACCTTGTTCAGTCCAAACCCAGCCGAGACCTGCTCTGGGTCAGAAGAGAGGGCGAGTTCTGATGAAGTCGTCTCCCAGAACAGCGATGGGCTGATCTGAGGACATGGAGGGGTTGCAGGCAGGTGGTGGATGACATTACTTTACTTCACTATCTCTTTCATTTTTTTCAACTTTGTGATCCAAGACTACAACCGTCAGTAAGAACCGGCAGCCCATGTGATCACATTAAATGCCTAGGAGGGCCTTCTACACCTCATTAAGTCAACAGTACTTTTTAACTACTGGAGATCAGAGAGCTCCTGGCAGCAGCTTTGTGGTCATATTGGAGCAGCCATGAAACCTTCACCCATCCCTCTCCTAGGGCAGAATCTTCATAATGAGATGCACTGCCTATTTTACAGACAGTTTAAAGATACGTCATTCTAAATCCACAGAATAAGAGATATGGTCTGCTACTTTTTTTTATTCATTACTGATAACCACTGGTCCTCATGCTGGGCTGTGGTGGTCCAGAGCCTATCCAGGAAGTGGTCAATGTAGGGCAGGGTAGGACACCAGTGTATTGCAATGGAATGGCTCACACATACACACACTGTTGGCTCAATTTGTAGTCACCAGGCACACACCCGAAGTGATAGCTCAAGGGCTGTGAGGTGCCAGCACTACCCACAGGATTGTCTTAACTGCAAAACCCTTAATAATAACTGCATGAATGTTATATTTCATGGTGTAATCATACCAAGCAGTACATGTAACAAATACAGCAGTGAAGAAGAAGAATTACAGCATATGTTCAATGCTTAAAAAGAAAGCTGATATCGTCTTCTGTTAATAATTGCATCTTAAACAGAAGATCTGAGTAGTACCTTTTTGAAGAGTTTTTATTTTTTATTTTATTTCTAACAGATACCTGCACACATATGAAAATCAAATGTAATTGGAGTAGATATTACCTTCCCTCCAGACACTAAATCCAAGGTCATTATGTCTTTGTGATGCCTTTTCATACCTAGATTCTCTTTAGTAATAGAAGGATGGGTGTTCCTTAGAATCCAGGGCTCCGATTAAATTCCTCACATCTCCTCACAGCTATTCCTCTCAGATAATGCCTGCCTCTGTTGGCTAAAAACACGTTTATCTTATCGACATGCTTATGAGCTGTGGAATGTATTTACATTTTACACTTTAGCTCTTTGACAAAGTCTGAAGGAAGAATGATTGCTCGACCTTGGCAAACTGTGACTTCTGCTGCCTTTGGCTGTGCTGCGCCGGTGAGGAATCTGGAAAAACAAAAAAAGCTGTGTGCAACAGTAAATCTTGCAAATCTTTTGTATTTCACTGCCTGAGCAAATTACATCTGCTTCGGTTATGTCTCTGTTAGTAGCTCCTTGGCGATTTCTTTGACAACTCCAGGCACCAAAACCTTTAATGGTACAACTAGGTCTACTTAGTGCAGTGACAAAAGTCCATCCATTGTGAGGAACTGGCAGTACCGAGGAGATACGTAGCTTCTCCATTCATTTATGTAAATTGCGAAACAATTTTTTTAAAGTGCACATTTGTATGGAATAAAAATCTCTTTGTTTGTGTCGTGGCACAACAGCAGAGTGGAGCTGCCTGCTTCCTCAAAGCTTCTTTCTCAGTTATTTCACAGACAATCACGCCATTCAACACTTTACTGACCGATATGCACTTGGAGACTCCAAGAGGCTCTGAATGATTTCCTAAGCTTAATGGAGCCAAAGGTATTAAGTTCATAACAAAAAGACTGATTACTTTTCTGCTGTTTGATGGAATTAGATGTGTGCTCAATAGTTTAAGCTTTCTACATGAATAATATGGCCCAGTTTTCCATTTAATAAGTACTGTCTATTTAGTCTCCTAAAGCTCCATTTTTGGGCATGATGTCTGTTATATGATCTAGTGTAAGGGATCAACATGAACCGTTAACTCAGTTTTGTGACTTAGCGTTGGGGAGTGCATGGATTTCACACAGCTGAAGTGCAGCCTGATGGGTATCAGAGTTTTGCTGATCATTATTTTCCCATGTGCATCCAAACATGAAAGAAACTGACAATCTCAAGAGAGGCTTTCAAAATTCAAACCGCAAAGCTTCAATCACATCGAGTAGTGTTTTAATGAAAGGTTTTGAAATGAACAATATGTATTATTTCGTTTTTTCCCCCCCATACGAACAGTCTGTTTCTTAAGCTGAGGATGACCTACTTTGTGATCATTTGACTGTTTTGATGGCTTGTATTTTTCCTACAATAAGGGCAGCACAGTCACATGGGGAGTAGAACAGATGTCCCTTTACACTCCATTCAGCATGTGTAAAGTCTTAGATCCCCAACACAGTTATGCAACGCAGGTGGGTTGGTGACTCTATATTACCTGGAATGTAAGAGTGTGTCTGGGCTCTGGAGTAGACTGGCATCCCATCCAGGGTCCGCCTTCTCTGTGTCCTGTGTTTCTGGATGAGGTTCTGTGCAAGTGGTTATTCATAGTCAGTGCTTCAGAACTTAATAGCATCAAATCTTAGAGCAGAAGAGAGGCTTTGTGTAATTTTACTCAAACTCTTCATCCTATTGCGTAGTGTTTCCTGACTGCTTGCTAAAGTGCTCATTGCAAATAAAATATTGATTACAACTTTCTCCCGACACTTAGTAAAACCGTGACAGATTCGAAGCTTTGTTTGTATTGTGGTGATTCCACAGTAAACATTTGTCACTGTGTGCACATTTTGATAGTACGGAGAGACTAACAAGCTTGGAGTAACATCTAAGTTTGTTTGCTTTACATTAATAAGTAGCTCCTTGAAAGTAGGTGCTAAAATTATTTTTGAATGAAATAATGAAAGAATTAATCCAGAACTAATTCCGAGATGCATTAAATAATGGAATCACTGTTGTTGCGTTCAACTTCACATTATACTAGTTAAATTTTCCCACTGTTTTGAGAGTTCAATTTTTATTTTCTTCTCCTCTTGATCAAATTAAAAAAGCCTCAGCCAAAATAGTCATCAAGTATTAAGAAAACTTTTTCATTCAACTGCAGAAAACTCTAATTGTACTGCCACACAGACCTGTAGATGTTTAGTTTTCGTAAGGCACAAAAAGAGGGAGCAGTGAGTAAGAGTTCAGATATGTTGTGTGTTGAGAACATAAAATTACATGCTTGCAAAAAAATAGACAAAGTTTTGCTCAAAAAAGGAAATATGAAATTGTGGGAGGGCAGTTTTCACAAAAAAAAGAACATTCAGTGACTGCCACTCTAGCTCTCTTTCTTTTCTCTCGCTCTCTCTCTCACACACACACACACACACACACACACACACACACCCAGAAAATATTATAAATTAGTTGCAAATGTAAATGCAAGAGACAAGACAAAAATGAGCTGTTGGTTTTGTTACAATGTCAGAAAGTAAAATAATTGTAAATGCATAGCTATTCACTCAGAGGTCTGTACATAAGCATATTTTCACCTAAAGTAGGAGTTCATTCTCTCTTCAGTTATTCAGAAATGACCAGGAGCCTTTGAACATCATAGGAGGATTATGTTGAGGGTGCCTTAAAATATATTTTTTTTCTTTAAAGGTTTCAACTAAATGTAAAGCACACACCTGCATTTCGTAACATTTTATACTACTGTTCAACGTCTTTGTCCAAGGTAGCTTAAAATGTTAAAAAGTTTATACAAGTAAGACCTTGTATTTTTTTCATCCATTTATACAGCAAAGTACTTTTATTGTATCAATGCAGGGAAAGCACCTTGATCATGGGTAGTACAGCAGGGATTTGATCTTGGCCTCCACTCTTTACCATTCAGTGCTCTACATGTCAAGTATATATTAGCGATACTATAGTATTATAGTATAGATAATATAATATCAAGGAGTTTCCAAATGCCAGTTGCAACTGAGCTGCCTTTTTTTAAATAGTATAATAATAATATATGCTAAATAGTCTAGATGTCCACTATATTGTACATTTTATGTTTCTTTTGAGGAAAATGTCTATTAAGTTAATAAATGTAATACATGAAATAGATTTCTTTTGTACCTTTTTCATAAATGCACAAAGATTTTTGAGTCAACAAATAGGTCTATAATTACAGCTTTGTTCATCAGAGGGGTTAGAAAATCACAGATTTATAGCTGCAAATTCTTTTCATCTGCTCAGAATACTTCACTGTAAATTTTTCATTCAACAAACAAAACTAATGTACTTGTACAAAAATGGACCACACAGTTATTTGGTGCACTGTATGAAATCTCTGTACGTTTGTGATTGAAGAATGTTATAATTGTGTAACTCAAACTCTGCGGTAAACAATAAATAACCATAGAGATTTTGAGAAGCCACCGAACGGAAATACTACAGTGAGCCTTGATGGACTGCAGACATAACTAGTCTTCAGCATCCTGCAAATACAGTGCAGAATGTCATAGTACATTTATGTGGACTATTTTTCTTAGGCAACCTTTTTTTAAAATAACTTTTGTTTTGACTTTGTAGGACATCATTGTAGCACTTCAGTCACACAGCTCCTGCAGAGATGCGCAAAAATGGAATCCCTCACTGTTCAACAGATACACCCTGTACACTCGAACACTCATCATTGGAGCCACATTTAATCATAATAATAATTCACAATAATTTAATCCAAAGCATTAATTGTTTGAAACAAGTTCAAACAATTTGGAACTTACAGCTCCTAAGAATCGCTCTTGCTTTGCTTGAGGAGACGTTTTTGTTGTGTTGACTTCTTATGATCCCGCAATTAAATGTAGTTATACTGGGCAGTCAGCTGATTCAGCATGTTTACCATACACATGGAGTACAATATGCACTTAATGTCTAAACATAACTGATAGGCAAGGGACAATATTGCCTTTTCCTGTCCCTTAAAGATAAAGAAACGAATTAAACATATCTGCTAAGAGGTTCTAATTTAAGAGGAGCAGTTTCAGCACAACATAAACACATTTAGAAAGAATATTGGCTCTTATGAATGAATGAGAATGTTATAGTGTGAAAGAATCTTTGGGAACCAGTCCTCGCTAGTTGAGACAGTCTTTAAAAAGAAGTTTTATTCAAAATGCAAAGTGATGCTAAAATTGGAACCATTAAGCCATACAGTAAAGGTGAGGCAGGAAAATGAAAGTGTAAACACAAAAATGAAAATAGAGCAAGCAACCATTGACAACACCTGCATCAACCTAGATGGAACACATAACGTGCAACACAGTACTGCTAACAGATGTACTACATCTTGGCCGAGATTCAGATCTTGAGTGGTACCTCATTTATGCAGCCCACCTGGTGAAAAAATATATATTTGTAATCGGTATCTTTACCATCACTGAGCAGCGTAGATGAAGATGAAGTCGCCCAACAATGTAGCTAATATCTGACTGCCTGACTGCACAAACACAAAAAAGTGTAGTTATGGGAAAAAGTCTGTCTACCCACTCAAAATATCTGCATTTCGGCATGAACGGCCCCTAAGACGTGATCTGATCATTGTCTGAGTAATAATGAGGACAGCCTTATTTAACAAACATTTTATATTCCCCTATCTTTATTGAAAAAATGGTTTAATCAAAGTCATCGACTGAATAAGTATGCAGATCCTTATATTTAGTGGAACCTCCTTTATTTTCTATACCCTCAGCTAAATGTTTTCTGTAGCTACTGTTCTGACACAGTTAAGTGCATCTTTTCGCTGTATAAAACTCATTTATATTTTCTGGATATCTTACCTAACTAAAACTGACAAACTCAAAAAAGTCCAAGACCTTTCATTCCACCCTCAACACTCAAACCCCATCATTCACTCTACAAAAATCTTCCCTCTTTTAAAGCTAAACTCTTTAAATTGAGTCTCTAATTAACTTTATTGGCTGAACCTCATTCCTATTGCCTTACATCTTCAGCCTGGGTGGTAAAAGGTACAACAAGAACGCCGACCTGCCATACTGTGTTTCCTCATATTTTAAATTTTACAAATTTTGCTGGAATAACTCAAATTTTGATCAACACCAACAAAAATGAGCCCTCAGCGAAAGCATTTGAAATGCACATATTAGCACGGTATTTGCAAGGGATCAAGCGTGCACAGGATTTAAACAATCTTCTTTCCCATTCCGAATGTTACGTAATATTTGTACAATTTCATTAGTATTGTTATACCATTAAAATGCTTATGCCAAAGAAGCATAATGTGATATAACTAGGCTTTCACTCAAAGCTGTCTGTATTTAAAACATAGTGTGGTGCATACAGACAGGAGACTATAATAAAACTGTTTGTGTGACAGCCTGGGCTGTCCCAACACTACAACTGTTCACAACACTTTCATTTACCACAACTTCACAACACTGCTTGTGGGCGCACACGCAAACAGTGTTAATTCATATCACCACCATTATTTGGACTGTGGGAAAAATTTCAGTCAGTGTTTTAGTAATGGTTGTTTTTTTGTTTGTTTGTACTGTAGAACTCATCATTTGTTCTCCCATAATACATTGAATTGTTCCTGCCTCAAACCTGCCAAATGGAGACCATCTTTTGAATGAACTTTATTGTCCTCCAACCCCCCCCCCCCCATTCTGGAAAGTACCGCTCATACATACTTGACAGCTAAATGTGTTTTGGCTTACACTGTTTTAATGCTCTGTCTGTTTTGGTGTTAAATCCTTAAGTTTTATGTGGTAAATGAATGTTTACATTTATTATATGTTTAAAAGTTCTGAGTTTTATGCTCTACCATGACCACGGTAATTTAATAACAGTGTGGTCTACAAGGGGAGGAGCTTCAGATTTATAAGGGGGCTCTGCAGGCAGTGAGAGGGGCAAAAGGTGATATAAGTAGGTGTATTATGTTTGTGTGGGGTTTTTTTTGGGGGGGGGGTGGTTAAATAGTTCAGCATAAATCATGTACCAATTTTTAATTCTGCATGTGCACCGTATTCCTGTGTCCGAGACTTTGCCATCTGAGAAATCTGTGGGCCCAGTGTTCACTTTTGGGCAACACTACCCTCACTGAGGAAAACTGATCTGACAGTCTGCTCTAAAAAAAACACAAATTACAACATTTTCTTTTGTACAAATTTAGTGTTTACAGGAATTTGCATCTACTCTTAAGGCAGATAAGATTTTTAAGCTCCTACTTTGTTATTGATTGTGCTTTTGAGTTTTTGATTTAGGTCTAAGAAAATAAAGGTTGTCCCATTAAATATTATTTAATGTTCAAAAAAAGCACTTTGTAACTTTTCTGAGTATTACTGCCACTTTTTTTCCCCATCCCCACAATAACTGACAAGTAGTGTCACCACTGATTTTGGACATAATAACCTTCAAAAAAACCAAAGTGTTATAGTTCAGTGTTAATGATTATTATCATCTGCCCCTGTAAGTAGTTCCCATATTTTCATATTGACTGAGGAAATACATTTGCATAATTCAAAATATGCAATGAGGTCCTAATTGACAATTAACCTAAAGAATCACTTTGTCTATGCTTATTGTTTGTCTTAATTTTACACCTTGTTGCATCAGTTATATGCATATAATTTCTGAATTATGAAAAAAGGCGTTTACAGACTTGTAAAAAGGTTAAATGTTGCATTTGGGTGCAAAAAAAAAAGAATCCATTACATACACAAGGCTTTTTAAAATATGCTTAATGCCTGTAATGATAATTAAGCAACTGTTTAGTTATGTCTGGGTGCACTTTTTAATGGAATGATGATGGTTTATCTATGCAAACACATTTTGAAAGTATGAGTTTCCTGCTTATGATGAATATCATACACAACACCTTATATTAAATTAATCAATGGTGATGTATCATTTCGTATTAAGAGAAGGGCAAAAAGAAACATTTTAATAGAGGGACAAATGATCCAACAGTTGTTTTGTGTATCTGTGTGCATAAACATGCACATGTGGGTTGGTGCTCTCCTGCGCATTCGTATGTGAATCTGTCAACATAATCTGTGGCCATAAAGTAAATAATAGCTGTAGGGTGAAATAACATGGCTGGTTATGTACAAGTGACATTGTCTGTACAAGTGACAAATCAATTATATTTATTGTAAATGAGTCATGCATGGCAGCACTGCTGGACTCGTGGAACAATCTCTTAACAGCAAGCACAAGTTCACAGGGTTAAACACCCAGTGAATAATTTGAGGAGCTATTTAAGTGCTGCTAAAGCACTAAATTGGTTTGCACAAGTGTATAGTGAATAATTACAGAATAGGTGAAGCCTTTGTTTCGATCATAAGGATTGATTTTTTTTTTCCATGGATTTTTACATTTTTTTGCATCAGGACTTTCAAGGTCTGCTCTATGATAGTTGTGCACAGTGGACTTACGCCACGTTCTAAAAAAGTCATTAATTGGATCTGATTAAAATTAATGAAGTAATTAAAGACCTGCCCAGCCTGTTTTTAGTATAATGCATTCACCCTGTGGTGATGGAATGGGGCTTCCATGTGACTGAGCAGGGGAGCCCCTGGCTTATGGTGTCAGACCATTCTAATGGATGCCTTCAGGCAAGGGTCCCCCTACTTCTACCATGGTGGGTTTTGTCCCTGCAGGGTCCAGACCATAGCAGTCTCTCTCACACACACACCTGCACATCTTGTACGTAACACTTAAAATTGATTGTAGACCAACAGGCCAATCCATCCACAGCCTCTTGAACTTCATTTAGTTATAATGCTGAATAGACACTTTTACATTAAGGTTTATAATGATGTCTATCATTTTCATATAGATGAATACTTTCACCATAAGGCACTTCTCACTTCATTCCTTTGCTGAAGATTGAGCATTTGTGTCAAGTGCCAAAGCCGCATAATGCAAATCACCCTTCTGCATTCATCTACAGGTGCAACACACCATCTCACCTGCAGCTAACACCTGGAGTGTTATCTATACATTCATCACTCCGACAGGTAAATTGTATGAAGGATAAAGTGTATTGAAGTACGTTTGGGGTTGGTATTTAGGGCAGTTCTGCTTGCCAAATGAAAATGCACAGAACCTCATTCAAGCAAGGCAATAGCTAACTCATCCCCAGATATTTACTTACACAACCTTAGTTATTAAAACGAAGTGTCCATGGGGTGTGTGCCACCCCCGTTTCTAACTGGCAGGAAGGAAAAGCACCAGAAGCACAGCGTTGCCTCATGAAAGAGGTGCTGATTGGATGGTTTCATAGCAGTTGCAGAAGGTTCTTTCAGCTTCTGACCAGTGTCAGGAAATGTCATTCCACTTCAGTAAGAATTTGGGACACCGCTTCCAGCAAAGCGTTTCGCAATAACTGTGTGTCAAGTTCGGGGAGCCAGGCATGACTTGACAAACCGATGGTTGTAATATCAGAATCTAAATTAGTCTGCAAGACTCCGGTGTCAAGGGAAAGAGTACAATGCTGAGACTGAAAGTGAGCGGATGCGGGCAATTCATTCAGACAAGTTATCAAGTTCGGCGTGAACAAGTAAATTATGTATGTGATGCTCGCAATGTCACAGCTTATGGATTTTAAATCCCTTTTTCTGAAAGACTAATATAATGAAAATGGATTAAATGTCAATTTTGTCAAAAAAATACTCCATTTATTGCCTTTTAATTTTATATTGTTACCTATATTAAAACAAACCTTTTCTCATTTTATATTAATTATTTTTAAAAGTTTTTGACAATACAAAAAAATTTACTGTACAATTCCCTTAACTAGAGAGCACTATAAAGACACCATAGACTTAGTTGTAATTATTCATTTCCCCCCCTTTATCTTCAAGTTCAGAAGCTCTAATGCTGTACATACCCTCCTGAATACAGTAAGTGGACCCCTGTACTATTCACTCAAGATTCTAGATGAAGTCATCCTCCTTCAGAATGCTTGGCAGCCAAGTGCTGTATAGTATTTCTCCAGTCCCCAAATGCCACACCGTCTTGCTCTTGACAATGTCACCATATTTCAGCAGAGCCTTCCTTGAGAATACAGAGTGTGGCTGTCCCACACATGTCTAACAGATAGGAGGCATTACTGTGCTGCTTGGGCTTCACAGAGAGAGGGAGGAAAAAAAAATCATAGCTGTCAAGAAAAACACAGCGTGGTTTGGCTTTCACCCCAAGACAGGTTAAAAGTTTAAGCAGTTTCGATGCAATGAAAAATAACTAACAAACCTATTATAAGGTGATTATTGAGCACTGGGCTCAAATAAAGGTACATAACTTGGGATCCTCAAATAAAAGGGCATTTTGCAAAAATACTTTGTGACACACCAAGGCATATTAGCCTCAGTACAGGTAGGAAAAGACGTTGGGTGAAATTGTCACCTTTTGGAAGCTTCTTAAGTAACAACATCTAAACCAAGCCTGAAATACAAACATTAGCATAAACTTTCTCAAATTCTATCATTAGCCACACTCCTGCGGCACTTAAAGTTCAAACCTCTATTCACAGGTTGGTCTCCTTTCAATGGAATCTACCCAAATGGCTGCACCTGGCACTTGTTCCCTAATAACAAGCCCACACCAGGTGTAGCTGTGGGTCCTGGCAAAGAATAACCATAGACAGGCTCCTGCCTGCCACATACCAATTAAAATAAATGTGTGAGGTCTTTCTTCATCGTCAACATCAATAATACAAAATAATCCACCATGCATAGTACTTATGTAAAAATTTGCTTGCTGTAAGTTATTGAAAAGAAAAGCATGAGCTACATGAAACAATGCAACCGACACAAGGTTTAATATACATGAATGATTAACGTATACGTGGTGGATGCTTGTAAATGTAACATTTTTCACCAATAATTTTAGTTCATCTCAGGGCATTCAGTTCCTCAGAGCAAAGTGCCAGAATCTCATTTTTACAATGTATAGGATATCATGAACGCATTGGCTCACTGAACTTATTTGCTTCGGCTCATGAAACCTCAATCGTGACACACCTAACAATGTGCAAATGTGATAGTATGTAATGAGCGAACCTTAAAGGAAGGCTGTGACGGACTGAACAGGAAGCCATGGTCCCCTGTGACTCATTTATGCAGAAATGGTTACATACAAGTTATACAGTACATCCAATTAACTTGCAGAAGAGTTTAATGAATTAATTTATTTTTACCATACACATCCATCAGTGACATTTTTCTTGGCTCTTTCTCAGCTGGGCATGCATATTTCACCCAGAGTGCCCCCGACCATCCAAGCCGTGACCGCAGTGCCCTTCGTTGGCTTACAACGCTCAGCCGCGGCACGTTTGGTTAGGACACCAGCAGTAAGTAAGTTGACTGCAGAACAAACAATTTCATCTTTCCACCCTGACATCTTTCTGCTGGCCTGCAAGTCTTTCATTTCAAAGTCAGCTTTCTTTCTCACTATTCTTATAGCTGATATACTCATAAAGGTATTGTCTTATTGCTGGGAAACAGAGTTCTTTGCCATGTATTGCCCCATTTTTCTCTTGAAATGTATACTGTTAACCCTAAACTCCTTATTTTTGGGCAAAACTTTTAAGAAAACATGTTCATTTAAGAAGACCTCATTTGCATCTTAGCACAGTTATTAATGGTATTTCCTTTAATTTTATTGTAATGCATAGTATACCGAAATATCACTGCAGTATATTTTGACCTTGGAACAAACTGTCCTTCATTTAATACCTGAAGCTGTAATTACTTTGAGCTAAAAAGTCGGCTGTTGCAGAGTTGATGCAATGGAAGGAAACACTTCCAGTAGTTGTTAAATACCTCCTGCCTGGAATATTAATGAAACCAGCTGACCACCTGTCTGTTTCAGTAGCACTTTCCACACTTTGGTGTCACATATGCTTGTTTAAATGCTCCACCGGTGTCCCACTGTTTACCACACAGCTTTACTAGAGAACACCATGCCTTAACTGCATATAATTATGTCAGCAGCTGTTTCATATATGAGGACAATTTTAACACATTGCCTGCATCAAAACATATGTCAGGATCTCATTTACAGCTCTCTGGTAGTATTTTTTCGGGCTCCACTTTTGCTAGCCGCAGGAAAAACCTCAGAGCGTAAATGGCAGGAATAATAATTGTCATCCTGCTGAAAATGCGCTCATACTCTTAGAGTCCCTAAGACGTTCAGGAATTCAGGAAGGGGGTTTGAGAGGAATGGGATTACAGTGACAACTGGCCAGGTAAACACCTGGAGATCACTTTGCATTTGCTCTCCAAGTGGGAATCTGCCTCTCTAGATGCTGTAACCCCCCGCATCAGCTCAATATCAGCTTGTTTGTAAAATGCTGGAAGGGAGTCCAAAACAATTGCCTCTCAGCTGCAGACTCAGTAGAAGAGACACTGGATTTACTTAGCAGATGACATCCACACTCACAACCAATTTAGTAGGGGGTTGTTTTCCTTTTTTGTTCAAATTGTGCTCTTAAGGATAAATTGAAGCTCGACTGGTGCCAACAAGTCAAAAGTAGGTTCGAGCAATTATTATTTGTCTAAATGCTTTCTGAAGCAGTGAAACTGGACAGTTCAAAGAATTGATGGATACTGCACCCATCGTATTTTAAATGAATATATACAAAAGTAAAAATACCTTTTAGTCTCCGTAAACTGTTGTGTTTTAAATGTAGACCGCAGTGATTGTGAATCTTTTTTTCTGGTGAAGAGCAAATTCATGCGATGTGTGTCCTGGTTGTGGTTGGTTTCGGGTTGAAACCTCACCCCTGCTGTACTACCTTTGGTCAGTATACGTATGCTGAGTTGTTCTAGCAAGGATTCAGTGCTGTATAAATGAGTCAACTTTATTACATTTTATTACCTAATACTACAGATAGGCACTTCTCACCCTAAGTGATGTTTTCACATAGCATAGTTAACCCCCCCCCCCCACACACACACACACACACACACGCGCGCACACACACACACTCAAAGGCAGCGACGTAGGACACACTGATGCACATTCTCTCTCTCTCACACACACGCAGCACTGCGTACATTAGTGACATAAGTGTAATACAATGAGGTTTGTATGTATTGTTTTCCCTTTTCTACTTGACTACATCATGCTCTGTGGTACCCACACGGCACTAACAATATTTATGTACTAAATACAAGCATTTTGGTGGTTATGTGATATATTATTTCTCTTTACCTTTCCACCGCTACACCTTTTTGACTCGAGCATTGCCAGTAACACAGCTAGAAGTAGTGGAAATTGTTTAAAACGCAGAGATGTACCATTGCGTGAAATCTATATCTAAGTTTATCAGAGCAAATGATCAGGGACAAAGTCAAATACCATTTGTACAACCTGTTCTCAGAGAGAATAAGAAAGTGTTGAAATATTTGCGAGAACATTGGGCACAAAGAAAGCACACAATGCGAAAAGAAGTGCGATCGAGCTTCATTGATTAAAGTTTGTCCTATGATGAGGTACGGCATGAATAAGTGATGGAGATGCTGATTGAGGTGATAGAAGTGATTTCAAGGCTAATCAGTGAGATGTATATGTAAGACATGGAGTGGACGTCCATTGGGGAGACTAGAGTGCTCGGCTTGGCATTTGTGGCAGCTGGAAGGGAATGAGTGTGTGCCTCCAAAATATATGTTGAGGTAGATGGATGATTTAAAAAGGACAAAGTGTTTAAAAGTGCATTAAATCGATGGCAATGCACTCATTACCAAGACCAAAGAGGCATGCAATAGGGGCTTAAGTGATGAAGATGGAATTTGGTCGCAGGCGCAAGACAACATGATGGCTATCCCTGAATTTTGGGATTTTTCTTTTAATTGTACATTTTCTCTAACAGCTTTGACTGTTAATGGAGTAAATCTGCCCAAACTCTACATGAAAACTGAGATTTAATAATGCCAAGGATAAAATCAAAAGACTATTCAAGATTTGGGTTCTGTACCCATCTCTGCCCAGCTTTCCTCTCCTATACTCCCTCCTGTTCTTTCTTTTCACTTGGGGTCATTCAGTGGCCAGTCCCACAGCTGAAGAATAATAATTCTCCTCAGTGTGTTTCCTAGGGGTGCAATTCAGTGGTGTTAAGTGCATTTGTCTGTGAAAGCACTGAGATTACAGGAACTATTAACAGCATTGCAGAGCTCATTAGGTTTGGAGCAGATTTCCATTTACTGTGGTCAAAACATCAGCCTAGAATGATAGATCAATTTTTTCCTTTATCACATTGGCCCATATAGCTGATGTTTAATGGGAAGGGAGGTGGCAGGGGCCATTATTAACCACAAAACAGTAATTGGACAGGGACATCATGCAGAAGGTTTCCTTTTCACTTAAATAATAGAGGTACTTCGTTGTCTCTAAGATGGATTCAAGTACTTGTACTGTAGTAGAGTTATGCAGCGACTTAGAATTCAGAACATTGAGTCATTGATTTAACCATGTCATTGGTGGCACTTCAGTGAAACTGAGAAATATTCACGTGGTATGTCATAGTAAAAGAGACGATCAAGACTCCTTAAACTTGAACTTTGCGGAAAGCAAAGGTGAACTCCTTCGAAGCGTTGTTAGAAAAAAGTTTCACTATTTTGCAGTAGATGAAGTCACGAAGAGGTTCAGAAACAGAGCAGCTGTGTAAGATCTTTGGTTTAAAAAGATGTAATAAGCTTCTTCTGAATGCACACTTTGTCATTGAAATAAAATAAGGCTATTTGCTAAACCTGCTTTAGTCAACAGATTACCTTTCTCTGAACTTTTTGCTTTTCAAAAAATTATCAAAATATTATATACACAGCATATATTTATGCATGTAGAATAAAAGAGTAAAATGCATAAAATACATTTTAACATATTTATATTGTGCCTACAGTTGCGGAACTTTGATCTTTGTCTGGTGTCAGCATTAAAGAGAGATTTTACATCCAACTCTAGGTATCATTACAGAAACTTTAGCAGCTTTGTGAGCAATAGAAAGGTTTTAAACTACATTTTGAAGTTCACCATATTTAATGTAAGCCCTTGTTAGAAAGAAAATAACTGGAGAAAGGCAACACTGTCTTGTATCATGAACCAGCAACAAGGGTCCAAATGGCGGGTGGAAGATGACACCACCAGGTGCTAAGAAGATTCCCACAGGTCTCTCTGTGTGGTCTGAGGAAGACAGAGCTGGGAGGCGCCGCCGCAGCGACTCATCCGGAGGGGCCCGCTAATTTTAATGGCTCCACATTTCTGACATATTTGGTCAGGGTGGCTGCAGCCTGCAGCTGTCCTTCATCCTCAAGTTACTGCTCTTTGGAGGGGAGCACAAAAATAAATGAACGTGAGTCAGTTGAGTGGGAGGGCATGGAGAGCACACATTCGGGCTCAGGGATGTAAGAACACAGTAGCGACGCCCAGGCTTGTGTTCATAAAGGTGCCAAAATGGCAGCCACAGTTCAATGTGTTTAGACTGTGTTCCCCTTTGTTTTTACACGTAAATCATATATGTTAATCTAATTATATTGCGTCTATCTACAGAACTGGGCTTTTAACTTCCATTTTTAAAAAAGAAAACGAATACAAAGGAATTTTTTTGCGTGCTGTACATATCATAGGTTAATCTTAGACGTGTTATAATGTAATACGCGAACAATTCTAGGGCTGGTGACTTTTGACTTGTGTTCTACCACACAATCATTTCTGATTCTTAATATTGATCATTATAAGTTGCAGGGCCCAGACCTCTCCTCGAACATAATCGTTCTGTTTTATAATATCTGTATAAAGCAGCACGATTGGTCGAAATGTCAGATAACATGAAAATGCACACAAAAACATCAGAATTCATACCTCTAGGGTGCCTTTTGTTGAATTTATCTTGTTAAAACATACCAGACAGCATAGCATACTGCTCATGCCATATTGTGCACAATTCCGTCTACGAATTTTGCACACTGTAAACATTGCAACAATTTTATTTAGCATCTGACTTTATCCTGTTATTTGTAATCTGTGCATGAGTAGTTGGTGAAAGCATACCTTTTATTCACGACATAGATGCACTTTGTGAAGGTTATCAACAATATCCTTTGACTATGGAAAATTTTTCAAACTTCTGAGAATGACAGACAAAGGGAAGACTGAATATATTCAAGTAGCAAAGACAAATTTAAATTGATTTAAGAGCACTGATAAAACTATAGATCCAATGCTTACAATGACAAAACATGATATTTTATACAACTGCTCTAAAATGAACCACAGTATTGCAGAAGGAACGTCTGCACATTTTATTATTTCTACTACTAGTATCGTTCATTTCTGTATATGCAGTACTAACAGAAAAGGTTCATAAAAAAAGAGCGCAGGAGAGACTATAAATCTACATTGCAGATAATGTTGGAAAGGTGAATTTAGGGAGTTTGGAATCCCAGAACAGCTAAATCCTGCCCTCAGAGAAGCAATCTCATCTCTTATGAGAAACATTGCACATACTGTACTTAATTTAGACACAAAACAAAGATGTTATGGAAATATATTATTGCAGGCAGCCACATTGACCCACAGAAAATAGACTGTGAGGCCATTACAAATGCCTTGTTTATATGAAATGTCTGATGAATGTTATCTATCAAGACATATTTATAGGATTTATACAGGCTAGGAATGTCCAGAGACTGGGATGATGGGCAGCAAGATGTCTCTGTCGGGCACAGGCGTGTTCCTTGGTGACTGGTCTATGTGAGGATATGAAAGGGAGGCTTTTGAAAAATAAAAAAAATTTTAATAATAGTGCTGGCTAACATTTGCCTTCCCGAACCTGCCTCGGATGAGCTGCATCAGAGGAAAACAGTCATCAAAGGGAACGAACACTTCTCCAAATTGCAATTCAATAAATATCCGAGCGGCATGATATTTGAGGAATTGTTATGCACCGCAGGATGTTTACCTTTCAGGAAAAAAAAAACAAAAAAAAAACAAAAGCCAGAATAGCGCCGTGTAAGTGGAATGAATGGAACGGAGGAAAGCGTGAGCCTAGAGAAAGAGGGGCCCAGTGGCTGCAAGGTATTTCACCACCGTGTGCTCATAGTGCCTCTGAATGCCCTGTCTGATATAATTCAATTTATTGAAAGCATCCATTGCCTGTGAGAGCGACTGAGCGTGTGGGTGTGTGTGTATGTGAGAGCTTGTGTAGAGAGTGAGAGAAGGTCGGCGGGGGGGGTCTCCTGTGAGGGTTTCTCTTCCTGTCAAATAAGTCCGTTCGCTGTCCCACCTTTTGATCGGTGGAAGGAGAACGCAGAGAGTGAGCTGATCCCTAATCCGCTCATCTTCCTGCTCGAAGTGCCCACATCAAGAGCAGGACCGATTAGTCTCTGTGGCTCTGTGATCACATGAAAGGGAGCTGCCACACGTCTCGGGAGATGACTTCTTTGTGTGCCAGTCGGGGCAGGGCCCTCTTGATCTATCACTATTAGACACTACTAGACAACCGCAAACCAGCGGGACCCATCACTAGTGGTGTTTTGGTTTACGTAACTGCATCTGTGTGAAAAGCTACAGAGCGGCATTAGAGTCTGCAGTTTATCGCTTTTTGGTGACGGGATTGTCACTCATCAGCTACGCGAGTGATATTCAGAAATCCCTCGTGTGCCTCTGTGTAATAAACTTGTTTCATTATTATTTACCCTTCAAAGGCCTTAACAACAGATGGATTCAATTTTAACCTTAAAACACCAAGGGCTTTGTAATTGTGGTACTGTTATGTCACTGGTGTGCTTGGAGGGATTGCCTGAACTTGTCGGAATTGTGGTAGGTGAATTCAATTTCTGAAACAACGACCAGCCTTTTTTACCACTTCTGGCTCAGGGGGCTTTCCTCAGAACTTAGTCTCTCTTCCCACGAGTAAAATTAAAGGCTGCATCATGTTAATTAGACCTAATATCATTATAAACTCATATTTTTAATGATTATTTGAGGCCAGGAGAAGCCATGATTAGTCTGCCTTTGCGTGGCAAAAGTTGCATTCGGGGGATTCGAAAACACACGACAGTAATTGACTGAGCTTCTCTGCAATTTCCCACGAAGACATCAAAAGGATGTTCAGTTGCTCTAATTACTTTAAAATTTTCACGAGGTGGACATATGAAACCTAATGACCTGACAAAAATAAAATGTCATTAATAACTTCCACTGCCCTCGGTAGGCAAACCGAACGAAATAGACACGGCTCTCCAAAATGCCGTACGGCTTTCAGTCTGCGGCTTTTCATTTCTGCAGAAACACATGCTGTATGCATAATGTGTATGAATATTCAAATGGCAGGATGTGTATAAAACTGGTGGTATGTTCTTGTGAAAATATATTTAGAGTATTATACATTATTACTCACTAAGTACGTATTTTTGTCAGCTTTGAAAGTGAGTTTGCCCTTCACTGTTTTCTAAATACTTTCTATAGCAACAGAAAATTCGATACTGGTGTCAGGTTAATTATCAAATACTGTGTTACACAACCAAAGCGCATGCTGTTATTTTTGTCATACGTGGGCTGAATATGTAAATTTAAGGCTGACTATGCCTTGTAATAAAAATTTTAAAAATGGTCAGCATCAGAGAAATATTCCAAGATATCGGTAACAAAAAAAAAACAGACGGTGAGGTCTTAAGTGACACCAGTTGAGGCAGATATTTTGGGGTAACCTGCACTTTTCCATGACTCTCAGAATGTCCCATTTGTGGTGCCTAATCATCTAGGATAAGAACATCTATGGTCCCCAGCGGATTTCTGCCATTTGGTCAACAAGCTGCCACTTCAGATTCCATTTCCCAGGGTGTGAATCACACCTCAGCATTGTTGGGAGACATATTTATACCCAGAATTCTCATGGGCCCCATCAACATATGTGAGCATCTTTATAACGTTTAATTGATTTAAACCAGCTTTATTACCGTGACGAAACTTAGCGCACCAATACAGTAGCGATCCATCCATTTGTTAATATAGAGGTTCTTAATATATTGTATTTAATGATTTGCCTAGAACATTCAATTCATCTTTTTATTTACACAAACCAATCATGAGAAAGAGGAAAGTGGTGGAAGAGAGGCAACTACAGGAAGCATAGCACAGAAGGTGGGAAAACTTGGCCAGATGACCAGTGCATCGCAATGTACTCTCTCTCACACATACACACACACACACACACACACACACACACACACAAAAAAAGGTCAATTTAGAGTGACCAGTCCAGACATATACTTGGGCTGTAGGAGGGAAAAATGAGCATATAGAGAAGATTCAGATAAGCAGGGATAACATGTAAATTCCATACGGAGATTCCACGGCTAATCTTTACTGCATCTTCTGCATGCCACCCTTATCTACTTTAAGAACACTAATACTTACTCTAAAGAGCAGTTATTATGCAAAATATGTATTTTCATATTTTATTTTTTCACTTGTTTCCAGAAACCATCTGGTGTTCTTGCAGCACAGTTCAGGGATTGTTTGAAATTTGTTTCTTCACAGTGAGAGTAAGCAAATCAGACCAAACTAAGAAAAATATTTTCCGCTAAAAAATTCCTTATTTCTTTATCAGAAATAAGCATAAACTCCGATAGTGCCGTTTCAGACGGCTGGTTATGAAATGAAGATTTTGACCAAGACCTGACCAGTGCAAGAAGTTCATGATTAAAAATGCATTACATTTCATAAAAGTGTTACATTTAATGCTCAGTTATTGTTGTCGCAGCATTTTTAATTAGTTAAAGAGTTCATGGGGACCTTTTCTCCTACGCTGCTGCACTGCTCTATTTAATTTTGCAAACGAAACAGTTTTTTTAGTGTGAAAAAGGCTTTTCATTAAACTGCACCCAGCTAGTTACCAAAACACTATTTCTCTAGCGTACATTATATTAAGCCTTTAAATTTAATCCGAATCATTTTTTTTCAAAATTATTATTTTCAATATATTGTTCCACTGGCAGAAATAACAAAAACAACAAGAACACAAAAACCTGTGGAGCACAGTTAAAAGTGGAAGAATTTGTACAAAACATTTTTTTCAGCGTTCTTCAACTATATTGCCCCATTCTTCTGAACTTACAGTTGGCCTCGAAAGTGTTCCAGCATTTAGTGTTTAACAGTTGCCGGTACCAGCAGGATCACACATGATGTCTGGAAAGGAACAGTGTCTGAACTGCCATTCAGAGACAAGAATATGTTGGACATTTGCTGTCTGGGGTGAGAAGGACACAGCAGAGAGAAATGATTTCTTGCTAATAGCTGTGATTATGTTGCTGTACAAATGCAAAGTTGCAGCTACTGTGAATTTGAGTGTATAGTGCATATGCTGAAATTATATTTTTAAAAAAGTACCAAACAAGGATTCAAAAGTATTTATGCAAAATGAAACAAATCAGGGGGCTCTATGTTACTTTATGCTTTGACCGCTATTTATGCGTTTTATCATTTTCAGTGGAAATTATAATCTGTAAATAAATTCAGTTTCATTCAAATGAACTTTTGAGTGATTTTGTACTTTACTGTGCTTATCTATTTTTCTTTTCTTTTAATTTGGAGGAGAAAGGAAATCTTAAAGTCCTTACTTAATAAGACAATAAAATAATGTGCTAATGTAAAATGTGCTAAATGCATAACACGAGAAATCATGGTAAAAATGTCAGCCCATAAGTCTGACTTTGTCATAACTCCTTTTTTTTGTCCCTGCAGACAGCAAAGGATTTAATGTGTGTATATGGATTGCTGTCTCAAGCATCTCACTTCTTAGTGTGGTGAACCAAATGCAAATTTTAGAGAGGTACATTTTAATGCCAGGAAAATGACACACTCATATGTCAGTTGCTGTAACTGTTTAAAATTACATATGACTCAAGAAAACAAATAAATATAGCCACATCATGTTGAACCCCAGAAAAGAGCTCATGGCTGTTACTGAGTGACAAAATCTTTGTTTGTGTGCGCTGGGTTTCTCTTTAGCACTGGCACATGAATGGCACTATAAATGGGTAGAAAAGAAGAGCCGTGAGCATTCTTGTACTGGGTTTGGTCCTGATCCATTACAAAGCAACTTAGAAATCCAAAAAAGAAAGCATATGAGATGTGTCATTTTAAATATCTTACAGCTCATCACATTGCCAGTAATCTTCATTAAATTATAAAATTTCAAACTAGTGGTTAGAGGTGATGTCTTGTGCTCATAGGACCCAGGTTTGAGTCCCATCTCTTACTGTAGTACTCTTGAACTTTGCCTTGTTCCAGCAAAAAATACTCAACTGTACAAAGGGTTGAATTGTCGTAACCTAACACTGTAAGTCACACTGGAAAGAAGCATCTGCTAAATAAATAAATGTTAATGTAGATTTAATGTGTGGTCCAAAAGTTTGAGATGGTGTGGAGGGTGAGTGTAGCAATATCGGTATTATTAAAATAAGATATAAATAAAAATAAGACATATAATGTTAAAAAGCAGGGCAATATACATCTGTCCTGCTGTGACAACCTAGACTTGACTGTTCATTGTTATTATGTTTTGATGTAAGCATAAATGTCCTTCTCTGTGAAAAGGCCACAGTGATGAAGTGTGCATCGGGCTGAATAAGCGTATCTCAAGGAGCCGTGCACGACGGAAGAAAGGTGAAGCGGTCAGGTTAGCGAGTGCCAGCCGGGTTGCGTAGGTGGGGACAGAGCAGCTCAAAGGGCTCGGATGGCTGTCTGCAGCACCGGGGCAAAACCGCTGATTTATGTGATGGACAGTCCCGTGTGCTGTTATTAATGTGCCCTCCCTCACCGTTTTAATGCCCTTGCTGCTAGTCAGGAGCTTTATAAAATCTGGACGCTGTCACTGTCAGGCAATTAACCCCCTCCTGAGTCCTGCCTACAGACTTCGGCCTGCAACCTTGTTTCAGTGTAATTCCGCTTGGTATTTTCTAGTAACGTTCTACCCAGACACCGTGGTATATCACCAACCTGATGATGACTGCCAGGGAACTGCGATCAATGCACTTGATTTATTGAAATGCCGAGGTGGAAAACTGAACCTGTGGTTTGCAGATCGTTTATTTCTGTTAAAAAACACCGACAATACGAACCTAAAATGCAGTTGCAATTCATGCAAACGTTTAAATATTAGAGCCAGCTTTGTGAAAATGTAAATGAAAAATCTTGCATTACTTTACACCCATTTATCAACCCCGTGTTTGTGAAATACAGTGAAAGACAGTGCAGTATTTCTTATCGATATCAGTACTGTCAAGGTTGTTAACTTACATTATGATATAAATGCATACAGACAAGATGCTGGACCTGTAGGGAACGAGCTAGTTTTAAGAAAGGAAATATAGGAAATAAGCAAGTTTTGATCACCATACGCTGAATCCTGAAACACAAGCAGACGACCAAGACTCAAAGTCGCCAAAAAATAACTGCTTAATTCTACTTGAGAAACAAATGAAAAATAAACCCGTCTGTTAATAGGCTGAAATGTTACATCCGTACAGTTACTTAAGGTATAATATCCTATGACACTCTTTTTTCTGCCTTCTTTTGAAGTCAACTTGTACACTTTTAACAAAAGAACATGACGCCTTTTTGCACTGACATTAGATTTGGACACAACTTGTGAGTGTGTTGAAAAGAATGGTATGTCTTACATAATTTTATGTAACAACATAATTAAAGTGGAGTAATATCTGTGGGAGTCCTTCGAAGTCTGCAGTCAAAGGTTGTGCTGAATCCCTGGCAGATGGTGGACTGCAGATTTGCTTCAATTGTTATAATTTACAGACAAATTGTGAGAAAGGTGTTTTCTCTTGGTTCGTGTGTAGAAAAAGGCACCTAGAGATGGGTAAGGCAGTCAAAAACAATACTGTTACTGGCACTGACATTACTCAAGTAAAAGTACTGATCTATAAATATATTTAAGTAAAAGTAAAAGCGTGTGGTCAAAAGACCAATAATATATAAATTGTCCCTTTTCAGCCAACTTTTCCCTGTGGCTCTTCTCATTCCTCAGACTTGGGGCTCTTGCCTGGGAGTTTGAGGGTATAGCGCAGTATTTTTGCTGTTCCAAGGATTGTGCTCTTCTGGACTGACACTGATGTTGTCATACGTGGTTTCTAATGGAGCTGCTCCATTCCAGCTAGGGGGTCAAGGCCCCAAGTGCTCCTATCACCAGTGGGACTACCTTCGTTTTCACCTTCCACATTCCTTATACTTCTTCATTCTTATTCAAAGGAACCTGTGGACTTGTTCTTTTTCTGTTGTTTGTGGCCAGATAAGTTTTCCTGTGCTATAAGCCCATAGCTCAATTTGCTGAAGGGAGTATGTTCTGTGTGTGTGTGTGTGTGTGTGTGTGTGTGTGTGTGTGTGTGTGTGTGTGTGTGTGTGCATGCGCGCTCATATCGTGATAGTCGTCTTTGATCTGGAGGCAGTTTGTAGTCTTAGTAAATTATTAAGAGTATGGAAAGACAGGGAACTGTCGAACACCCTGTTGTCTGTAAAGTGGATCAATATTACATTACATTAGCAAGAATGAGCTGCAGCCCAGGTGCAATCATATACCTGCTCGAAAGCTGTGCTCCAGAGCTGCAGTAATAAGGGATCAGACCTAAAAATAAATTCAGCTTGGTATTGATGCAGACATGTCAGAGAAACATATTTGTGGCCTTAGCCAAGAAGGTTTGTTTGTGCTCTTGGAGTGAAATAAAATTAATCCCCTACTCATATTTAATATTTACAAAACCTTGCTTACTTTTTCAAGTACCTTAACAGAACCTGTATAATGAAACTATTATGTATGGTTAGGTGGCATGAACCTTCATTGTAAGACTGCCAAAATGCAGAATAGCATCAGAATTCCATGTCACGGTATAGTCAAGCATTTCCCATATGCCCCTTAATAACAATGGAAAGAATAAATGCAAAATAGTTTCACAGAAGTCTGTTGTAGCAGTTCATGTCTCTGTTTTAACACAAACAAAAAGATGTGTGTTATGACTACACCTCTGCGTGTACTAGAAGGTCACAGTCTCAGTGTACAGCAATATCTACAAGTCATTGCCAAGGAAGGAAGGCATTCACATGATGTGTGCTCTACCCATATAACTCTGCAATGAAGAATACTTTTTTGGTATGCACACATGGCCTGTAGCCTTGAAACTTTTTTTCTCATTTGCCAACCATGAGGCTGGCGGCATTGCATTCAGCGGCGGTGTGGACCTGAGCACAGCAAAGGCGGATACCACTGAGTCAGTGTCCCTCTGTCTTCATTCTGAGTCCATTTTCAGTCCCATAAATGTTGTCAATTCCAAAAGAAAAGATGGCTGTCTTTATTTACCCACTGCTTTTTAAACCCCAGCTGCAATATCCCCTTCGCCGATGAGGAGCTATCAACAATTATTCTTTCCTCCGTCAACTACACACAACCACATGTTTACTTTTACCTGTTTTGTGTAAAATTTATGTGATTTCCTGTTCTCATTTAATTGATACATACAAGTTTTATTAAACCAGCTTTTTTGGCCAAGCTTTGCATAATATTAATGCTAAAAAAATCAAATTTGATTTTCTAGTGGCAAAGGTGTTGACTGACAGCAATCATTCATTCAGTTTGAATAGCTACCAACGTTTTGCTGTGAATACTTGCCACGTAAACAATGGGAAAATGTGTTGTTTGACATGATATACCTGACACATTTTTCCAGGTTTTGGCGTTCCTGTTTGTGGAATTTATTGTGGAGGTACGCCTTCATTCTGTTCAATGAATCAATAAAAAGTCTGAACCCAGCATTTTTTAAGCAATTTGGGGGAGTCTCATGTTCAATAATAAATGAACACTATCTTTCACTCTATAAGGAATCTTATTTCATTTGCCTCCACAATCTACAGTCATAACAAAACTGAAATAACTGATGACTTTTACTGCGCAAAGTCTAAAAGTCTAAAATCTGTCCGTTTTTTTTTTTCCCTTTTTTAAAGTTTTTTCAGCTGACATCAAAATTGCAGTTTCCCATTACACTCTTGGGTATATCTCTCCCACAGTTATTGGAAAAATATCAGCTCTAGGATGAACGGTTCCTCTCAGCTACATGTTGAGAACTGTGTCCTGTACTTGATCCTTTACACAACTCTTTGACCCTTGATCAGAAAGGATACCGGGGTTATAATTTTGTATAATAATAATAATAATGATATATTGTTGATTATTATTTGATTTAATCCAAGAGCCCATTAGTAGTTAAGGTAAAGAGTTTAAAGGTGTTGTAAAGATCAGGAAGGCAAATTTAACTGTATGCCTGTATGTCAAACATTCAACACAAATTTTACAAGCATCAGTTCTTCATTTATATATTATTATACATTATTTCTGGTTCGTGCTGTTTTATTGCACCTGTTTTTATTACATTAGTGCATTAAGAAGCAGTTTCAATTAAACTTTTTTTTAACTTTCACTTTCCTCATGAAGCTCCACCCCGCTGCTCTCCAGTCTTTGTCTGTCGCTGCCTAACAAAGCCAAACAGTGTCAATAAGTAAGGAGAGTGTGAGAGAAGGATCTTATCCTACCATTCAGCAGCTTGACAGCTGTCAGAGGGAGGGGTGAGAAAGAAATTCTCTGTCTACACAAATCTGCTGTTAAAAAAAAAGTGTGACCTTCAGTGCACTAGGCCACTATAAGATGACTGCAAATTCTTCCTTTTTTATATTATTACTATTTTATTATTATTTTTCTAAGACTATAACAAGCACAGTCAAGCACACTAACTTTAAACTGGTACTGGTGACTGTATAATCCCTACCCTTCATTGTAATGAAAATGCTCCTGTCTCTGTAGGGACTTCCAGACTAAAAACTGTTTTTAAAGCACGTTCATTTATAAAATGTTTATTAGGAGGACGGAGACAATGGTTCTAATTACGCCGAAGATACTTTGTTCCCTGCAGTGCTGGAGTTGTTACTGAGACAAGGCCAGTGAGTAGGATGTGCTATAACTGGTCCTCAACCCTGGCCCCATTCAGGTGAAAGCCAGGTTCAAGATGATGCAAAACGGGTAAGAGAAACACAAGAACAGAAAAAACAGTTGAGCGTATTCATGAAATCGATGAGGCGAAGGTTATTCTCAGAGCTACTGAATTGCGTGAGCCAGCCTGACGCCAAAAAGCCACTTGCAGACATTACATTCGCATCTCAGATTAACACCACCGAGGAGCTCGAACCATATGGAGGAGTACAAACTCTTCATAATTTTTTCGCTCCTGGTACTAATGTGAAAACAGTGTGTTCTATTATCTTTCCTGCCTTTGGAGTCTGTGGGTTGCAACATTTGATCAGCGTTTACCTAAGGATAACAGTTTTAGCTACGCCTTTCTTATGAATTAATTTCATTTTTTATTTCTTCGCCCATATAAAGGAAGCAAAATAATGCAAAAAAACATATTGTCAGCATATAGAACTTTTCATATGATTCACTTTTCTATATTAGGTCATTTACTCATCAAGAAATGTAGTTATAGCTATGTGACAAGACTCAACTACTCTTCACACATAAAGCTTTATTATTCTGGATTTAACATTCGAAAGCCTCAGAATATCTACTCTAAATGTCAAGGGTTTACTGTACTGTACTGTACTGTAAAAAGGTGTCCTCACTGAAGTCAGCCAAGGAGCCATTTAATGTATCTGGTCATTAATAAGGGAACATAAAATGTATTTCATATTAATGTTATGTATTTTTAATGCTGACAATTAAGGAATATGGCCAATGGTGCAGAGGAATATTCAGTGCTGACTGCTCACTGTGCCAGGGACAGCTGGGAGAATTGCGCATGCCTTCCCTCAGGCCGTCTCGTGTTTGTCCTCACCCACACAGCTGCACCGAAATCAAAGCTTCCTCCCAAGAACTGTGTTCTTCGCACTCACAGAGTGGTGGGGTAAGGTTGTGTGTGTCGTGCCCTTCACTGTGTGTCCTGCAGCAAGTGTCAAAAGCAGAGACAGCTTGTTAGAATACCACTAAAAGCTGTGTAATGCTATTTCTCCTGGCTGGACAGACAGGCAACAAATAATTAAGAATGTCTGTTAGACTTCCATTACAAGTCATTCAAAATCACAACAGTTGCGTGGCTTACATTTGCTGTATCTGTTTAAGCTGCAAAGAGGATTACACATCTAAATCCAAACAAAGTACCTGCTGTACGAGGACCTGCTGTGTCGTACGCCATAACATAGAGCTCCCTTAGCCAAAACCTAATACAGAAAATAAAAACTTTAGAAAAATGTAAAAAAAATATAAATTGATTTAAAAAAAAAAGTGACAGACACCTGAACTATGACAAGTATAAATTGCCTTCTAGTAACCGCGTAGGTGGTCGATAACATTGCTGGCTCTAGCCAAAGTAGGATTTTTTTTAAAACAAAACAGAACAATCAGATCTCTACATAATCTGAGCGTTTATTAATCCATTATCAATTTGTATTTATTTACTTTGGTCGCCCAGAACCTAGCTTGGAGGCATGGTGTGTGAGACAGGGTATAGCAAGGATGTAATAGTCATCCATCCAAGGAGAATCACACACCCATTCACCCACAAAAAGGGAAACCCTTTGGCTGCGGGAGGAGATACAAACCCCATATAGACTGAGCTGGTTATAATGCCTTAAACTCAGGAGCAGTGAGGCACCAGCAGCACATTTAACAATACCTCATAATTCAAAAACGTTGCCTTTGTTTTGTTTTTGTTGCAAACAAAGTCATTTCAACGATAACTTAATTATACAACAAAAATCTTCATTATTGTAAATCTGGAAATATTTTAAAGATTTCTTTGTCCTCTATAACTGTTATCTATAACTGCTTGCCCACAGGTGGATCGTAGAGGTCTGAAGGCAATCCCAGATACATGGGGTGCCAAACTAACACTTAGAAGTTTCACAAACAGCTCTCCTTTTCTTAAATCAGTGACAAAGTGATTTAAATCAGACTATTTCTCCTGTCCACTCTGCTCAGTGATACAGAAGGTACTGGTTACTGTTACAGTGCAATGATACTGTAATGATGGTAAGAATCTGTCTGCCAGTGTGCCATAGGGATGGGAAAGGGAAACTGTGCTACACAATGAATTGAGAAGCCCCCTAATTGTCCAGCCCTGGGCCAGGGCTTTATCCTGCCACAACTGCATTGTTTTCTCTATCTTTCAATCTGACACTCCATCCCAAATCCCTCCTACAGCTACCGCAATGGCAGCTATCCAGAGGACGAGAATAATAAGGACTATAAAACTTCAAAGCCTTTGAGTTAATAAGTTGTAAAATTGAGAACAGGGTCTTGCACTGTGTTTCATTAGCATTAAAATCCCAGTAAGATATATACCCCACCGCCGTTGTAAAAACAAAACACACTGTAAGCTGCTCTCAATGAGCTATCGCTGATACGTACAATTAGTCACACTTCAAAGCCTCAATCTGCTTCGAAGATTGGATTTTTCAAATAAAGTATTCTGGTAAAAATGAGACCGAGACCCTAAAGATCTTATATCCAAAGAAACAGAAGTTAATAGTATTATTGTTTACACAGCGATAACTGCTGAGAGGTGAGTATTCGGGTGTGCGAGTAGGAATGTGTTTAAATAATTTCTTATAAAAAAGCTTCTTCGCATTCTTCAGCTGCTCATATGACCACTGGCCAGACAGACGAATAGCAGGAATTATGCAATCGACAGCTCTTTAAGACTGAGGAACAAATTTTCATGTCATCTGGCAGCTACGCTAACAGACCAGCTGAGCCATGTCACACATTTTTGTCTGCACTAAATTGGCCCACCTTCTTCTTCCTGCTGGCATTTATTTTTTACTTATTTATGTATTTATTTATTTTGGTTTTTATCTAAAAAGTTAAATCCTGTAGAGTAAAAATGAAAATCCCTCCCTAAGAGAGGAAATGTTTCGACAGCCATCTCCATAGCTATACCGTTCGAAAGCTTGTACTACAACTGATCAGATCACTCAGTTGAAAGCAACATGTATATCTGCAGCTGTCTGCTCCTTTATGTCGCTTATCACCCTGCTGTGTTATGTCATCTATGACAGCATTTTTTTTTCTTTCATCTAATCTGACCAAGAGCCAAAATTAGTGTCGTGTCTGAAAACGATGACTTGATACATCAAGGTTTCACAAGCAGCCCAACTCTGGCACCTTTTAGAAAGCTGCTTGACTTAAAAATAATTCACCAAAATGCAGATCTTTATTTAAAAGGTGTTAAAAAAGTGTCAGCTAAGAAATAAAACGTTATTCAATAAGAAATGTTGCATGCGTATAATAATAGTATCATATTATTCACAAACAACATTAATTAATACATTATATCTGATATGCTGTAAGCCTTCCTATGAACTAACTGCTTTTGATATTAAATTTTTAAAAAAAAACAAAATTACATACACTGCAGACAACTGCCCAAGATATCCACTAAGCTCTTTTTTCCCCATCTATCTATTCATCCATTAATTATACTAACCAGTTGTCCTAGTCAAGGTTGTGCAGATTACTTTTCCTTAACATGAGATGACTTGTTAAATCCCTGCTATGTGCCAAGTTTTTTGGTAGTTATGGATTTGCTGGACTTTCAGCAGGCTTTTTGGAAGAGTTGAAAGTCTTCATCGAAGCCTGTTGCCCGCTTGCAGACACTGTTCTTGAGTCAAGCCGACAGCCTTCTGACCCTCTGCTATCAGCCCATCTGCTCTGCATCACCAGATATCACGCCATAAATCACACCTGCACTGGGTGTGCTCCCTGCAAGCTTCTAGCTCCATTGTCCAAGTTTAGCACAGCAAACGGCTTCCATACTGGAATCCTTACAATAATGCCTGGGAAATAAATGGGGACAAAAAAGAGCGTTCCCCTGGCAAAATATAGCTTATTTTGTCTAAATTCCATTATCTAAATGACTAAATTCTTGGACCACAGGATTCAGGATAGGTTTATGGCAACCTAAGATTTAAATACAAATCTTAGCAGAGTTTGGACACTACGCAGAGGCAAAGTGCCCATACACACAAGCGAGCCAGAGCGAAAAAAATCAGCCCCAAGTTTGAGGGGGCATGAAGGTGAAGAAGCAGAGAAAGTGGATAGAGCACATAAGCCCAGTAAAGGAATTAAAACCTATGTCACCCATTACACATGCACATCAGAGATATATCAGCACCGGCCTTTAATAGTTCAACCCATTCACCTTAAAAAGACTAATAGAAATAATAAAAACCTCCACATTCCACGTTTCCCCCTCTCTCGTGTAAACAGCTGTGCCGAACAATCAGCCTCGGTTATCCACTTATCTTTTGCAGGGGTTCCCTTTAGAGAAATCAATTAACCACTTTATTTGTTGTTAATTTGGAGCAGCTGGTTCAATGTCTCGGGTGACAGATATTCCCATATTGTACATGTTAAGATGGTTTCCCTTCACAAGGTAGCCTAACAGTTTGTGTGGTTGCTGGCCTGAAGCCCCTCTGCTTATCTTCCCAAAGAGCTGTCTGAGATGTGCAGCATATCACCAGTGAGCGGATCTTCAGTTGACCACTCTGTACTTAACACTCAAGACAGAGCTGAGAGAAACAAAGGATTTTTTAAAAAAAATTTAAAATATTTTAACCCTTCTCTTTTTTATTCTAATAAACATAGGAAAATTAATCAGATTTTGCTTTTTGCTTGGTTTTTTTTTCCAGAATTGTTGCCTGGGAGCAATGGGCAAGAGACATGCAAAAATAATTAATTTTTAATACACTGTGGTGCAAAATTAATAGTTCTTGCTGTCGTGCTGGCGTGTGCATGTTAAGCCAGGCCAGTATGCATGGTTGTGATTTTCATTTTAAAGCTTGTCGCCATGATTACAGTAGTAATTTCCTAATTTCTGAGGTTACCACATGGCTTTGACAGAATGTGTATGTCAAGAGTGCTTCATCGTGAAGAACTCTTAAAATTCTAATGGCTGCTGAAGTAATAACATATATGTATTTGTGTATGTATGTCTTATGAAACGCCCACACCCTTCTGCTTTTTGTCAATTTGTAAGCATTATCTGTTGTGGCAGTATGTCTTGATACAAAGACTGTAATGTTGACAGTTAGTTACAGCTGAAAACCAAAGCACGTACTCTGAAATACAGAAATCAAAAAATTATTCTTCTTTGTATTTTGTTACAGAACTGATTCTTTTACCCTTTAGGGTATGATTTATTTAGTTGAGCATTTAACTGTAGTATTTCGGGGTAAGTGCTTTGCTTGCATTTTAGAGTATTAGGATGGACTTCAACTGCTAACCTGCTGTAATGTCATCATATGCTAGTCACACGATTGCAGTCAAAGGACACAATCCAGGAAATAAAAAGCTTAGAAGAACATCAAACTGTCTCCAGGAAATGGATTGTTTCCTCGCGGTTCTCTCAACCAACCTACTTGTCATGAATTACAGATTTTTCTGCTCTTGTGTGTTATTATCCTTGTTACTTGTGTGTTTTCTAATGCTGGTTTTGGGTGGAAACCACTAGCTTTGGCAGCTGCATTTGTGGAGCAAACTGTGTATGTTGGCCTCCCTGATTGCTTTCTCTCCATGACTGGGTTACAACACCATGCTATAAGCTTGACAGAATGTCCAAACCTGTAATTAACCCAGGGGATTTCGCAGCCCTTGCAGGATGAGGTGACTCGCCTAAATGGCACAGTGGAAGATTGGTAGACTGCACTGGGCAACATTTCATACACCATTAACTAGCTATCAGTGGCCTTCCTCCACCTGCAGGGACTACTCGCATCCCGGACCCCTGGGATCCCTGAGCCACGTATGGGTCTACGCGAGAAGTTTGATGGCTCGGAGAATTCGTGTGAGGGCTTCCTCACCCAGTTATATCTTATATCACTGAGCTCCAGCCTGAGCGCTACCCCACCAGCTGGGTGCAGGTGGCCTTCCTGATTTCCCTGCTATCTGGGCAAGCCCTAGAGTGGGCCTCCGTGCTCTGGAAGTCCAATGTGGCCTGCTGCGATGTTTGCTACAAATTGCACATACTCCGGAGCATATTTGACCATCCAGCCAGAGAGGTGTAAGCTGACTCCAAGCTGTACCACCTCAGGCAAGGGTATCAGTCCATGACTCGTTACGTGATGGAGTTCCAGATCCTGGCANATGGGCAAGCCCTAGAGTGGGCCTCCATGCTCTGGAAGTCCAATGTGGCCTGCTGCGATGTTTGCTACAAATTGCACATACTCCGGAGCATATTTGACCATCCAGCCAGAGAGGTGTAAGGTGGTGACTCCAAGCTGTACCACCTCAGGCAAGGGTATCAGTCCATGACTCGTTACGTGATGGAGTTCCAGATCCTGGCAGCCGAGACGATGGGGGGACCCACCATGCTCCAGACTGCAGTATACGAGTGGCTGTCAAACCGCCTCAAGGATTAGCTTGCCGGGCATGAGATTTCCAAAGACCTGGAAGGACTGGTCCAGCTGACCCTGCACCCAGAACAGGGCCTGATGACCTGTCCAAAACTGACTCCTTATAATGTCTTCGCACATCCGCCAGCTGTGATAGACCTGCCTAACCCTCCAACTCCTGCTGTGCTGCAAGGAACGACAATGGCATTTGTGGACTCTGGGGTGGAGGAGAACGTCAGGAACTGTGTTCATCTCTGGAGCTTGCACTGGAAGCAGTACCCCATATCAACACCTCTGTGGATGGCAAGCCCCTCACATCCAGACCCATCACACCAGTGAAGTTCACATGTCCCTGGGAGAACACCAAAAGGAGATCTGTTTTCTTATCACCACTGCCACCACTACCCCCTCATCGTAGGCTTTCTCTGACTTGCCAGCCACGACCCCCACATCTCCTGTTCAACCAGCTGTGTGCTGCAGGGGAGGCCCATGTGCCAGAGGGTATGGCTTCAGCCTCGAGCTGGGGTATATTCCAGGCAGTCCAGAGCCCATGAGCTCATTCCACAGTATTAGGACCTGGCCCAGGTTCTACAGGAAGAAGGCCAGCCAACTGTCACCTAACTGACCATATGTTCTTGCCATTGACCTCTTGCCAGGGGCCTTGCCCCCTTGAGGTTGTCAGTTCTCCTTGTCCCCCAAGGAGAACAGGGCTATGGAGAAGTATATAGCAAAAGCCCTCCATAACAGCTTCATCTGGCCCCGGTGGGTTATTCTTCCTGTCCAAGGAGGACGGAGGGCTTTGGTCCTGCATAGACTACCGTGGGCTCAATAAGGTCACCATCTAGAACTGTCACTCTCCCCAGCACTTCCCTCTGCCAATTTTAAGACAGGATATTCTCTGCAGGAGCTATTCTCTCCCAGCAAGGTTTGGACTAGAAACCCCACCCTTGTTGCTACTTCTCCCAGAAGTTTTCCCCCACTCAGCAGTGTTATGGGACAGGAGACTGTGAATTGCTGGCTATCGAGTGGGCCCTAGAGGAGTGGTAACATTGGCTCCAAGGTGGCTTGGAGCCATTCCTGGTTTGGGCCAACCACCAGATCCTGCTAGCCATCCAGCAGGTGAAACAATTCAGTCGCCAGCAGGCCAGATGGGCTCTGTTCTTTGAAAAGTATAACTTCCACTTTTCTTACTGTCCTGGCTTGAAGAACACTAAAGTGGATGCCCTCTCCCAGCAACACACCCACCTCGAGTCAGGGGCATCCCCAGAACCCATCATTCTGGCCAACATTCTATTAAGCAGTGTTGGCCCTGCTTCACTGGGAGATCAAGGACAAGATTAGAGGTGTGCAGCAGCAGGATAGATCCTCCACCATCAGAGACACCCCCCTCACCGCCTCTGTCCTCACCATCTGCCGGTCTGATGCTTTGTAGTGGATTCACTTCTCTGCTCTCTCTGGCCACCCTGGCGGTGCACAATGGCGCTTTTGATGGGCTACCATGACCAGAGATGTCAGACTGTTTATCAGAGCCTGCTCCACCAGTGCCCAGACCAAAGTCCCCAACACTCCATTAGCTGGAGGTCCTCAACCCCTGCCGGTGCCTTGACAGCCTTGGTCTCATATCACGGTTGACTTCATCAGTAGCCTCCTGGATTTTTATGGCAATAATGCTGTTATGACAACAGTCAACCATTTCTCCAAATCTGTGTATTTTGTGGCCTTGACCAGACTCCCATCTCCTCATCGATGGTGGCTCTACCTATACTGTTTGGCAGATCCTGGATTCCTGATGGTGGAGCTGGGGAATTCAGTACCTGGTAGACTGGGAGGTCTTACAGCTCCTGGATCCCATCCCATTTCATGTTGAACTCTGATTTGGTGAGTGATTTCCATCAATGCTGAGTGGACCACCCTTTGTCTGGAGTTAGCTTGGTAGGGGGGGAGTACTGTCACATCACGCACGAGTCATGTGATTGCGGTCAAAGGGCAAAGGATACAATTCCAGGAGATAAAAGGCTCAAAAGAACAATGCGCAAGCATTCGGACATGGAACTGCATCCAGGAATCAGATGTTTCTTCACCATTGCCTTAACCAACCTACTTGTCAGTCCCATGAATTACAGAAGATCTTTCTGCTCTCATGTGTTGTGATTATCCATGTGACTTGTATGTTTTCTAACACCTGTTTGAGTGAAAACTGCTAGCTTTAGCAGCTGCTTTTGTAGAACAAACTGCGCGCATTAGTCTCTTGGGTCGCTTTCTCTCTGCAACTGGACTGTGACACCGTTACAAGCTTAACATGTAAAGGTCAAAGAGACAATTAAATTTTCAAGTTAAAGTTAAAACAAGCTCAGGTTGGTTTCACTTAATGAAAGGTCTTGAAATCTGATGGCCATCATTTTTTCTTCACGATTATCTGTTTAGAATGAAGCCAATGGGATGGCGGAGCTACACATTAGCAACAGCACATCACCTATTACTATTTTTCATTGTAAACTTAAAAACTGTAGTCTCCAACTCTTATCATCATAAGGTGACAATGGTGTTTAAAATATAAGGATGGCCTTAATACAAATTTTATCAGGGCAAAAAAATGTGCTGGTACCCCCCCCCCCCCCAATAGAATGTTTCTGTATGTACTAGCCCATAACAGAAAACTATTCAACATTACATACTGAATTTCTGCATTGAACTTAAAGTACTAGAAGGTATTACTGATGTTCATAATATATATTTTATAATAAAAAGGTGGGCGCAAATTTTGAACCAATGGTAGGAAAGCAGAATGTGAGCTGGCTTGCAGCATAGCTTTCTGTGCTCTGGACTAATGAAATGTTGCTATGAGGGCTGTTATGCATAATTCCCGTAATACTACCCTAGTCTTTTGCTAGGAGATCAGCTCAGCCAGAGAACATGGTTGAATGGGGACTGAAAAGAACACTAGAAGCTTATGAGGAGTATTCAAAAAAAGTCCCTGCACTCCAAAGAGCAGAACCTAGAAATGACAGTAATGTACTACTATGTTCAGCTCTACTTCCAGCATTGCTTATGACATCACTTTTACAGTTTTTTAGAGCCATAGCAGTGCACACATCTTAGGTTGATATTTTTATCAAATCTATTTCTTCACACATTATTTTGATTCCTGCCAGAAAGTAGTATCTTAATAGGACTACATCAGTAAAATGTTGTCTTACTGGAATGGACATACTATAGTTAAACTATGGTAGGAAGGGGTCTCTCAGGTGACGTGCTGTGCTGGTTCTGTAGCCCTGTTTTGGTGTACATGGTGATTTTTATTTACGTATTTGAATTATAACTGTAGTATGTAGAGTATTTTATTGCAGGCATGACAAGTCAACACAAATGATGCGGTTTATGCATATTATTTAAAAGAAGAGTGCAGACAGAAGATGATGGCAGATTATTAGGTTCTTTTTAACTGCACTAGTATTTGTAATAAGGATAGGGAGTGGCTGAGAAATAACATTAGTTTCACACCAGCTGCAAGTGATCCCTCAGCAGAGGCATTCAGCACATTTTTAGCTTCAGAAATCAATTGTACTGTAAGGTCATTTTCAGTACGGAGAAAAATATGTGCAGTGCCTCAAGGGGTACTAATACAGAACGCTATAAATAGAGTGGCCTCTGCAGTTGAATAATAGAATGCCAAACAATCACCTGTATTGTCACTATCAGTTTGTGGACAGGACCTACACATCCTTTGTTTATGGTGATGAAGGCTTAAATGGAATAAATTTAAATGTCACTGGTTTATTTTCCCCCTGCTTATTTTGCAGTAACTGTACATTCTTACAGACTGTGTGAAATACCTGCTGCTCTTTGGAGAGATAACTCAAATGATTGAGTAATTTCATTTCCAGGCCCTTGTTTGTTTTTAAATGAAACGCCTGACTTGGGGAAACAAGTTACTGTTCCCTAAATATGAATAAAATTGGCAGCGAGAACTCTGGGCCAGCGCTGCGTGGTGACAGGATATTCTCGGTTATGAAACTGTTCCATTAGTCCCAGCACTTCTTCTCGTGCCTTAAAACTGAAAGAATCAGCAGTTTTTAATGGCACCCCTATAGGACAGCAATAAAGCTTTAGTCATTTGAAAAGAGGCCCAGTTCTCAGTGGGTAGTCTGCTCTGCTTATGGTCTCTATTGTTCAGGGAGCATGAAAGAGTAGAACGCAGCACAACTGCCTCTGTGGAATTTGTTTATTATATTCTGTCGCAGCTTCTAGGTGGAGATGCACAGATTTCCCTTTATTTAAAGCTGACATTAGCATGTATGGGAATCGCACAGTAGAATTTCTAGTCCTTGGGGCTTGGAATCACACATGAGATCCATCTCCATACACCTAGGAAAGGCTACTGAAAAGGACACTCCTCATTTAGGACACAAGAAGAGGAAAAGCCGGTCATACTACGGTTAACAATCCAAGCTGAGGGAGACTCCAAAAATGATCTAATTAATTTGACAACGTAACCTGGGCATCTAAAAATGTTTTGAGATAGCAAATTATAGAGATACATGAATATAGGCAAACAAAAAAAAAATGGATGCAGTTTTCAGGGACATGTTATGGGATGAGGATTAGTAAAGCTGCGCAAAAAAAAATCAGTTAAGCCTCTGCTAAGAATTGTGGTGGCAGCAGCAGCAATGAGTGAGGGGGATCAGAAGGACACAGAAGGGAGCCACATTAGTGCTATAAAGTTGTCACCAAGAGCCAGATAATTGGTGTCATAACTGGAGCTACAGTTTGGTTTAATTGCAGGTTCAAGGGTAGATTTTATCTTTTAAGTTGACTTCGAGGTTATGAATTGACCTTTAGGCCATAGTAATTATTAGTGCTATGAATGTTTTATTGTATTTTCTACAAAAAAAGGAAATAATCCATTTGCAAGTACAGATTAAGAAATTATCCAACTTTTATAAATGCTAATGTTGATACTTAGACATCTACAGCTGTTGCTATGAGTTTCAGTCAATGGGCAGCCCCCTTTCTCAGTGTGAAAGAATATTAACTTACCATCAATAGAGTTGTAAATGCAGCGTCGCACAATTGATTTGTCATTAGCGTCCATCTCCCATGGAGGACGGCACACAGTCATTTGGATTTCAAATGGGACACTTCTGGCTTCACCTCTCAGAAACCTCATTAGACTGAACATAAAAACGTTGTAGGAAATGTACACAGCCGAATCAAAGCGATCCACCCCATTTCCACGCTCATTACCACCACTGAGGACCATAGCTTTGAATCTGAAAGACATACTGGGTCTAGAATCAAAGTTTGCTTCAAAATAGAGAATACTTATAGTTAAAAGTCAGCTGTTACAGACTCGCATAAAGTAGTGTGATACATTTAAGTTCGGTAAAATAAATATATAAGTATAGTGTGATTTTATTTCAAAGTAATTTATTTCTTATAAGGACACAGCAGTGTCTCGTTGCACCTGAGTTGTTTGAGTGTGTGTTGTGGTGGTGGTCGTGCGAGAGAGAGAGAGAGAGAGAGAAGCTGCCCTGTGTCCTGTCTACAGTGTAGTTTCAAAGCCTTGTGCACAACAATTCTGGGACAGGCTCCAAAACATTGAGACCACGATTGGGCGGAAGTGGTTAATGGTAACAGATGGATGGTATTTCTTCTAAATTCAGAGAGTGCAAATATCTGATTGTTTGTTGCCAACATTACCAAAAATGATCCGTGAAAAGAAAAAAAAGACATTTCAAGGTAATCTGCATGTAAAACCACATGAACGAATTCAGCACATTCTGAGGGTCTGTCAGCGTGAAACATGGGAAGTACACAATGTAATGTTTCAGTCAAACAGCACTGTTTGTGTAAAAAAAAAAAAAATGTCAAAACATTATTTTAGGTAAAAAAAAAATGTATAAGTTTGTTAAAAAGTGTATAAAAACCACTACTGTGATGTTTCTCAGCAGACACTGACAATTTGTACACATTCATAACATTTGCCCCAAACAATTATTTGCTTATGTCAACACACAAATAAATAAATAATGTGTATATATATTTGACTTTTCTATATCAAATACAGAAAATGCTATTTCAATGACTGTGCAATTTAACTTCAGAAAACCAGGAATCTATACCTATGGTGCGCAATCGCTGTATACAGAATTGCAATTTTCTAGAAATCTCACACTGGACTTTTTATATGTATGCATTTATAGAAAACCTCACCTTCCTAAGATACTGAAATCATATTTCAGGCCCAAAAGTTTGTATGTGACATGTATGTGTGTACAGCATGAACAAAGTATTTGCAGTTCGATTTTGGTATGTGTTTGAATGTAAATTCTAGTGCTGATACAACAGGCAAGTCAAATAAAATAAAAATAAGATTTTTTTTCTCCAATAAATACAATGTGACAGCTTCCTTCAGACAGAGAGGCTGGAAAAAAATCATTGCTGTATGTTTTGTTACAGATTCCTTTAGATGGACAATAATTGGTCACTTTGCATGAATTAGAATGGTTTCATAGCACACAAGTTCTTTGCACTGAAACACTTCAAAACAATATGTGACCCATAAAGACCAGCTAAGGGCAGAAATGCTCAAACTGTGAACCCATCTGATTATTGTAAAGTGTGTAAACAAATATTGACATATAAAAATATGAAGGGAACAGCTATATGTATGCCTCAATGTAATATGTCTGGAAATTCCCACTGACACCATTTATATCCCTTAAAACTGTGCTTATTGAGCAGAGATTCCTCATGGAAAATGACTTGTCACCTTGATATTGCATACCATTAAATGAAGTGAAAATCGATAACAATCTTGAAGTTGTGGGGAGAACTGTGTCCAGTATGGTTAAACTTAACAGCATAGGTTTGGTATGAGACCATTTCTAACCTCACCTTGTTTGTGTATTACACTCAGTACCAGTGTGTTGGTAGAAGTGCCATCAAGTGACGTCCCACTCATAGCAACAACCTGTCATGGATGTTGCATGGTGTTATAACCCAGTCGCAGAGAGAAAGCAACTGGGGGGTGAACACACACAGTTTACTCTACAAATGCCGTCTGACAAGTTTAGCACTTCACACCAGAAAATGGCGTTGGAGATCACACGGCACAAAAACAACAATGACGCACGGGAGCAAAAAGAAACTTCAGTAACTCACAATACCAACACGAGAGTGGGTTGGAGCGATGGTAGAAGTTGGCAAATACCAGGAAGCCCTGGAGCTGTTTTAGTGTTGTGGTCAGGGGCCTCTCACAGATGACAAACCCCAGGAACATAATGGATCGCTGGTGGAAGATGCACTTCTCCAACTTATAGTACAATTGGTGGGCAAGCAGATACTTCAGCATGGTCCGAACATGGTGGCCGTGGTCTTTTTGCATCTTCGAGTACACAAGGTACATCCAGGTACACAAAGCATGTCACAGAGGACATCATTCATGAAATGCTGGAACACAGCGGGGCTGCTGGTCAACCCGAACAACATCACAAGGTACTTATAGTGGCCAGTAGAGGTGAGGAATGCCGTCTTCCACTTGTGCCCCTCCCTCACAAGGTTGCAGGCATTTTCTCAGGTCAAGTTTGTTCGAAGCCCTCCATCCTTTTTGGAGATGAAAAAGAACTCAGCAACTGCAGCAGAAGTAGAGGACTGGGTGAAGCTGTTATGGAGAGCCTTGGCTATGTACTCCTCCATACCCCTGTTTGCCTCAGGGGACAGGGAGAACAGGCAACCTTGGGGGACATGGTGCCTGGAAGGAGGTCGATGGCTAGGCCATATGGTCGCCGCAGTGGCAGTTGGGTGGCCACCTTCTTGTTGAAAACCTCTACCAGGTCTCAGTACTCAGGTGGAATGGCCTTGAGGTGGTTGGGTTTGGGAGCTCTGGATTCCCTGGAACATATACCAGCCTGGGATTGGATACATACTCTCTGCTATAAAGGCCCTCACTGCAAAACAGAGCTGGTTGACCAGGAGATGTGGGGGTCATGTCTGGAGAGCCAGGTATAGTGGTGCCACTGGTGACAAAAAATTGATCTCCTCGTGATGTTCTCCAAGGGACATGAACGGCACGAACACAGTGGGTGATGGGTCTGGACATGAGGGACTTGCCATCTACAGAGGTGATAGTAAGAGGCCGGAGCATTGCTTCCACAGCGAGCCCCATGAAGGAACATAGCTCTCAATCAGTGAGGTTCTCCTCTGCCCCAAAGTCCACAAAAGTCATTGCTGTTCCTCGCTGGGTCCTCTGCTGGAGCTGCACAGGTAAGGTCAACCGAGCAATGCCTGGGGTGGGGGTGAGATGTCAAGGCATGGCAGGACTTCCCCAACGCCTACCTTGTGCCCCTGTTTTCTGGCCACTGGGGGCACCTCGTCTGTATGTGTCCAGCGGTGCTGCAATATGTGCAGTGGTGGTTCCTCCATTGGCATTCTCATTTTGCTGCAGTTAGATGCAAATGGGCCATCTGCATGGGTGTCTCGGTAGAGTGGACTAGTGGAGAGTTACACAACACTGATCACTGAAGATTGTATAAGGGGCAGGGTCAGCTGGACTAGGCCTTCAAAATCCTTCAGCATCCCATGTCCTGCAAGCTCATCCTTAAGACGGCTGGACAGCCCCTCTTATAATGCAGCGCAAAGCGCAACAGACCCCCACGTCATCTTGGCGGCCAAGGTCCAGAACTCTGTTGCGTAGAGGCTCATAGACTGGTTACCCTGCCTCAGGTGGTACAGCTTAGAGTCAGCCTCTGCCTCAATTCCTGGGTGGTCAAATACACTCCAGAGCTCCACTTTGAATTCTGAACTCAGAGGCCTAATTCAAGGGCCTCCCCAGACAGCGGGGTAAATCAGGAGACTGTGTCTGGATAATACAGTAATATGCAGGCTGGTGCTGGAAGATGAGGTTCACTGGCTGGGTGAGGAAACCCTGGTACAAAGTCCCCAAGCTGTCAAACTTCTTGGGCACCCCACATAAGGCACAACTGCAGGGAAACCAGAGATGAGTAGTCCCTGCAGATGGAGGACAGTTGAAGATAGCTGGTGAACGGTCTGTGAAAGGTTGCCTAGCGCGGTTTGTCAACGTTCCACCGCCTGCCCCAGACAAGCCACCTCGTCCTGAAAGGTGACGAATTCCGCTGGGTTTATTGCGGGTTTGGACATTCTGTGAGGGATTTAGCATGGTGTTAAACCCAGTCACAGAGAGAAAGCAACTGGGGGGTGAACACATGCAATTTACTCTACAAACGCCGCCTGACAAGTTTAGCGGTTTAGACCAGAAAACTGTGCTGGAGATCACACGTATCACAAAGACAACAATGACACATGGGAGCAATAAACATTTTAGTAATTCACAATATTGATCCGAAGGTGGGTTGAAGCGATGGTAGGTAAACAACTGATGCATGAATGCAGTCTGATGTCTGAACACTTGCGTGTCATTCTTGTAGCCCTTTAGTTCCTGGATCACGTCCTTTGCCCTTTAACCACGATCATGTGTCTCGTGCGTGATGTGACACAACTTAAGTGGTTTTTTTGGGGGGGGCATAAGTGGCATGTTTGAGGGGTACAAATGCAAGGAAAATGTGCAATCTCCATGCACCTTGAACTGGACCCAAACTCCACATCACACAGGCTGTCCGGGAGCTGTGAACCACCAGCTTAAGCTGCTGTGCCAGAGTGTTCCCCCAAAACCACTGGCACTACCATCAACTCTAAAAGTTTAAATTCACAATATTATGACCTTATTAATGAGTAAGAATCTAAATTAAATGAAAACCTTCTGCAGTCCTGGCAATGTAGTTAATTTTCTGTACTTCTATGGTGAACAAGGTATTTTTTAATATGTTTTTTAAGGAAACCAAACATCTTCAGAAAAGCAAACATAATTTGTTCTTAAATGAGGGCCATCAACTGTATTATTTAATATGATTAAGTCACAAGTTTTCCAGCTTTTCCAGTATTCCAATTCCAAATTCCAATATTTTCCTATAGCATTTCCAGTGAGTCCGACCTAACAATCACAGCTATCCAAAAATACAGTTTAGAGTTTCAATAGTTTTTGATATTTTCACATAGAAAGTACTGTCAGTCAGTTGAGATTATCAAGGGAAAATCAATGCAGCACAGAGGTTTGTCAGAGAGGAGGGCCCAAACCGAGATAAAGTAGTACTGGTTAAAAAAAAAAAAAAAAACAGGGAAAGGATTCGAATAACAATAGCCCCCGAAAAGCTATCTTTATAGTGGCGGGCAGTGGCACCCAGCCAGTCTCTGCACACTTTGTAATTACACAGGGCAGAGGACTTTGGGTAATTACCATTGATCCACTCACCCAGCCGATGCTATTGATCCGACCGAGTGAAGAGTGAGGAAGAGGAGAAAGTCTACATGGCTGGGCATCTGTCCTCTGTATTTCCTACTGTATCGACTGCCCCAATACTCTGTTCAAGGTGTCACTTCCATAGAAAGTCGTACTTTTGCTCTACGTTCACTCTGGACACATTAAACAGAGGTGGATGTGCCAGAAGGGGAAGTTGCCAATGAAGCGCCTTGTGAAATACCGACAGAATTGCGTGAGTTGAGTTCGATCTTGAGAACCTGAGGCAGAATTACTTAAATGCCAGAGGCTAAAGTATTCTAAATGCCCAAGAATTTTTTCATTCAAATCTAGATGTTATTACTCATGCTGCATGGTGCTGGGTTTATCAAGCTCTTAGGCAGGATTTTGACTGAGGGGCTTCAGTAAAAATGTCTCTTCCACTGTGTGTCTGGATAACTGGCTCAAAAAACACCTGGTTGTGCATACTTCCCATGTTGAGTGTTCAGGGAGCTACAGGTCAGAACCTGCCCAAACACCATGTACTTGCTTTAATGAAAGTGGGCTAGAAGGATGGTCCCTGAAGGAAGACACTTTAAGTTTACAGATCATAAATATTTTCTTACCAGGTGTAATAATGGAATAACAGAATAACTGTTCTTTCACTGTCATTGCTCCTTGTCCAAGGACATTGTTTTTGAAAGGAATCTGGATGCACTTCATTGGTGAACAGAATTGAAGTAGTTTAAAAATGTACGTTTATCATAATTATGGATCTGTAGCTCCACAAACAGTGAATTCTGATTTAAAAAGTCTTTATTGTGCACCATAAATGTAAGTTACTTTATTACTTTGACAAATCTCAGTGTTATTTGTAATTTACATTTTCACACAGCCTGGGAGGATTTCCCTACTCAGAAAATCACAAAAAAGTTCTTTCTACTCTCTGTACTTCTATGATTATGTGTTTAAAATTACTGGAAATCAGAGTACGAAAAAAATGATCATTTATGAAGATCATACAGTGCAGTGTTCACTGTGACCTGCTTAATAGGACTCACTTCATACCTTTACATAAACTTTTTGGTTTAAATCCCAACCCAACTCTACATGCATTAATGAAGATGATATTTTGAACCTTTATGTCAAGTATATGCCCTAGAATTAGTAGGGAAATAACACGTGCCCTAAAAAACCTTGCTGGAATATCAAACCATCACCTCAGATGTTTGCGTATGTGCTGAATAATACGGTAGTGATTGCTGTTACACAGACTTCTACCGGTCTATCCCTTGATTTCTCATTTTGGCTTGCATCTAGCTTTGTATAAATTTGTAACAATACACAATTCAGTTCATTACAATAAATAGTATCCTTATTACAGCACACTGTATTGTATTTATTCATTTATTGTTTAACTTGATTTTCATTTTCGCTTTGATTTTTTTTTTTTATTATGGATAAGCTTTGATAAAATAAAATTATTGCAACAAAAGTTTCTGTTCGGAAAAGATATATAGGTATTAACTTTCAAGAGCCATTACAGTGAAAAGTGAAATTAAATAAATATACATAGTTAGGGAACCAAGGGATTGCTGTATATATAACTACACATATATTCTCTTGTTTTCCTTTTGGGTTAATTTATAGTCATACTGATTACTTTCAGTTTAAAGCCTTTCATTGCTTTGTTTGGACGTATGTTTGTGGATGAGATTTTTAAAAGAAGTATAGTGAGTCATTAAAGAATGTGGTAAAATTGATTTTTTTAATTATTTTTGAGGTAAATGAGCCAGAAATTTTATAGCACTCATGAATCTGAAACTGAATCAAATCTAAGCAATTATGTACAGGAGGGGAAAAAAATGAGTGGCTAGTAAAAGAAAGGTGAGTGAGTGCAATAAAACCAACAGAGTGGTCCTCTTCTCCCCCCCGGCAGTGTCAATCACCGTGATTGCTGCTCCAGCTCCAGCTGGGTATTACACCGTTGCCAGGAGTCAATCACTTGGAATTACTTTTTTGATTTTCTTATGGCGACACTGGAAAATAGCAGGAAATATCGAATAAATGTGCCAGTCATAAATAAAATCAATGAGCCGCTCAACAAAAAAATGTAGAATGCAATGTAAAGTAGAGGCCTCTACATTTAAGGTGCCACTTTAGAAAAATAAAATCGGGAAAAGAGTTTTTCTTTGCTGACTCGAAGCAGACATCTGATATGTATCCTGCAGCTGCGAAGGAATCTGTTCTCAGAAACATTGCGATGGTGTTTGTATGGCGACCAGATAAAGTGTGACAACTTTTTTGAGTTTTTTTTTTCTTTTGTTATTATTCGGGTGTAAAAGCAGAATAATTACATGTCGACATCATTTTGTCTAATTAATGACTGTGTTTAATGCGCTTAATGCAAGGTGCAGAATGTCAGTGTAAACTATTCACACGATACTGCAGGAGAGCGAGTTTATTTGGTGGCCCCCGCCAAGTTCTTCATTTGGTCACTGTAAGCTCAGATCTGAGTGCGTCACTGTGATCTTAGGATCACCGGCTGATCAGACCAACACAAACAGCTGCCAGTCTGTTTAAAATGTCATTGTGAGACAGCAGCCATCTAAAGTGCTGCAGAGAAAATGTTTAAGTACAGTCCCAAAACAGGGATAACTTTTAAAGCAATACAATATTTTTTCTAAAATGCGATAAACATGAATTTAAACTAAGTTTTTTTTTTCATTTGGAGGTATATGCAGTATTTAGCTGTAAACTGCAATGTGTCTGAAACTCCACATTTGGAAGATATATCATTACAATTTGTGATTAAAAACAGCTGGCAGTCATTAAAAAATTTTAACCATTTCAAGAAAATCACTTTAAACTTGTTGAAATGTAGCTTGTCAATTGTAAAAAAAGTATACCATATGCTTTGATATTGAAACAGAAAAAATCAACAAATATACACGTGGGATACAAAAAAAAATCCTTAAAAAACTTTAATCAACTTTATTTTGGTGACAGTTAATGTATTTGTTATACTGATGCATTCATAATGTGTGGAGGTGTTTTTTTAAAATCCAATGTTGAGTATAATTTTTAATGTTTCTTTCAACATTCAGTATGTATGTATTGTTGAATCTAAAGGTGGCGGTAGCACTTGTAATAGCACTTCACAGGTCACAGTGAAGCCATTAAAAAATTGTTTTTAAGCTTCCTCAGCAGCTGGACACTTTGGCTTCACAGAATATTATTTATCATACAGCAATGGATTTGGTGCTAGTAAAAATGGCATAAAGGATTAACTAGTGGTATTTTTTTTCTATCGCAGTTTACCACGTGGCTTATTTAACAAATAGTAAAAATGCACCTGGATTTTTAAAAGAAGATTTTGATGACATAAGCAAAAAGTGAGAGGGTGAGAGATACATCTAGAATGAACAGTGACAGTATTTTTCCACATGAACAATGAGCATTATCACAAAACAGCGTAGGTATCCTTTCTCCCAATTAGCTGAGACAGGGACAACATTTTTTATTTCCATTCTCCACCTGCAATTACCCTAGAATGCCTCCTTAACAATAGGCCTTGGGCTTTGTGACCCAAGAGGTGTTTTTGTTAAGGAGTTTTTTTTCTTCTTATTTACTATAGGGTCGTCTGGGTGACTGGTGGTGAAACAAAGGCATTCCCTGCATCTTTACTATGGCTTTCCACCCCATCTATCCAACCCTAGAACCAAAAAGGGCCTCTTTTTGTGTTTAGAGGTAAATAAGTCTCTTAAGGAAGGAATGTTAGATCAGTAAGGCGAGATGTTCCACTTTGTCTTGCCATGCTATGGAATCATGGAGGTCTCCAAACAGCAGAGTCGTTGATTGTGGTTCTGTAGTCTCTTTGTTACATCCTTCAGACAATGATGGAGAGTGGGGAACTTTAGTAAATTTACAAGACAAAAGATCAATGGCGTGACTCTCTGTGTTTTCCGATTCAGGGACATCAGCCACCTGTCTGGGTCGGCCTACGGGGATGACATCACAGGAGATAAATTAGTCTGTTTAATGTCTTGAGGCTAGAAAAAATAAGGATTATTCCAGGAAGAAGAGCCTTGCACTGCTTTATGTGCTAAGAAATTGAGAAGGGAGGTCCTTGTATCCATGCATCTAGCAGCAGGAGGTGTTTTAAATATTTATTTTTTATTGAGGACATGCCATAGGTGGGGCAACCTATTGCTGCAATTCACTGCTTTGTTCATATGATCCTAGGCCTTGTGTCTTTCATTTGCCAAAAGGACAGATGCCTGCTTTGTACCAACTTGTCATCCAGATTCTTATCTGTTAAGGTGGCTAATCCAATCCTTTGTGGATGTTTGGGGGGAGGGTCACACAATTACTTACTGACAGTTTGTCAAATTGCATCTTACATGTTATGATTCCTGGACACCTGGACTTCAGATAGACCCCCCTACCATCTGACTTTTTTTAAAAAAAAATTTCCACTGTAGGGAATGACAGAGGGGACAAGTGACTAAAAGGACCACAGACAGGTAGGTAAGCACATTCAACTGAGGTAATCATGCCACTTCTGCTTTTGTCTTCTCCACTGTTTGTTCAGCTGCCTGGCTGTGGACATTCTGTTTTCATGCAAGTCTCACGTAGTCTATATGAAACAAAGCCTTCCAAATGCATTTTAGCTCCAAACAAATAAATAAATGTCCTTAACAGATTCCTAGTTTAAAAGCTACAGCTCATTTTATGCTTTTCACTACGCTCTCCCTTCATGCTTACAAAGGATACTGTATCTCCATCTTCACATGATGATTAACTACTGTTAGCCATCTGTTTGTTCCTTCCATGTGAAAATCCAAGGCAGACACCCACGAATTTTCAGTGCAGTTTCTTCAATGTTAGAATAAGCCTCCTGCTGCATTCATAAATGCAAGGTCACTGTCATTATCCCACCTTCCTGAACCTTACACCCACAGATCCTTCCTTCAATTTCGCTGCACACCTGCAAACTGATCTTTACGTAGTTTGAGATGTATTGGTGATGCATAATATTTTATTGATTTTAGAACTGGACAGTTTATCTTGGCTTTTCAAGCACTTCAAGCCACCCAGAATGAAGGCCTCTGTCATGTAAAAATTGATGGTGATCACAATGATCCATAAACGGGCCTGGCTGACTGCAACTTACTACAAAACTTTAATAAGTATTTCTGTAGCCTTGGGCATTTTGCTGCTGCTGTGTCTGCATTACCTGTCAAACACCTGACTTCAGACCTTAAGGTTTTTGTAATATCGGTCGTTTGTTCTTGCTGTACAAACTGGGCAAAACGGCCCCCAAAAGTACATCAACAAATACAACGTGACACATCTTTTGAGTAAAAATGATTTTGTGAGACTGTGACAGAAATTTTTGCACTTATAGTAAGAGGGATAGTTATCTTCAGACAGCAACAACATTGTAAAGATGCTTGCATTAGATTGTGCAAAGTAGAGGTATTAAATTCCAATGTAAATCTAGCATGTAGAGTCATATGTCCTTTTGATAGAATCTCTTCTTGGAGGTACATTCAGGGGTTGTGGGTAGGTTGGTTGTTGAGATGGTGAGTTTTACTTTCCCACAGGACTTTTTCCTTTCTTTATATCAACCCCCCCTCTCAATTATAGGGATGGATACCTCAAGGTTATCTTGAGAGCCCTTATCTTGTTGGTACTTTTATTCAATGTAAGAAGACAGTTTTTATTCTTAAACCACTGAATTAACCTCTTATTTCCCTGCATTCACACTGGACTATAGAATTTCCACAAGGGGAACAGTTGTTATCTTAGTGGATTTTTTGCTAGTGCTGTAATCCAAGATGATATGCACTGAAGGTTACAGATGTAAGGCTAAATTATCCTGGACACTCTGAACAAATGCCAGACAATGCAAGCAAGTACATTACAGCATCTACCTGTAAAACGTTAATTTGCAACTTACTTATACATACTTACTTACTTATACTTTATATATATAGACAAATTAAGAGCATGTACTGCGGAAAATAGGTTTATTAAACTCTAATGGTTTCATAAATTCCATATTTACAATATAGTACTGAGACTGGCTGTCTTAATTTAGCAACATGTATGAAAAGTGCGAAGACGTAAGATGTAATTTGCAGAGTTCTTTGTTTTAAGCCTAGCAACAACTTGAATAGTCAGATAGTTTGGCCTTGGTGGAGGATGTCTTTTTTTATTCTTTTTGCGATTGTTTTATTATGAACTCAAATACTTCTACCATGCAATATCATTATCTCATGTTAACAAAATTAATTTTGAATATCCTACTACACCTCTTGAAGAGAAACTTATTCTGAAGCTAAAAAGGATCTTTTTACTTTCTCACATCCCATTTCCCAGGCTTACGTGTAAGGAATACATGCTAGTCCGCGTTCAGGATAGAAAAATCACAGCTGAAATGAACAAATTAAAGCCAGTTCAATTTTAACGTATTGAATTGCTTCAAAAAAGTCTCAGTTATTTAGAACATGATTCAGCAAAATAGTCAGTGGCTACAGAATAATTTGCATTGACCAAAAACAACACCCTGGGTTTCAGCTCCCTTTACCATCCTTTGTCACATTTATTTTCTCTTGCATTAATGAAAATAGATGTCATGAGTGGTACAAGCCACTGTACAAAACATGACCTTGAAACAAAGAACACTTGTGCGTTTGTTTGCTTGCTGACAATGGGTAGAGTGCATGTATGAATGTATATGTCCCCGAGTTCAGAAACTTATCAAAAGTGAGACACGGCTCACTTTAATAGGAAGAGGCCGGGACTTGTATAAATTATGTTGCTGTGATGGTTTTCAGCCATCCAAAATACAAGAAGTGATTGAGCACCCAGGGTCCCTTTAATGTGCTGTAATCATTTCAGCAGTTTGGCTTTGATTGTTGACGCGATTGTCAAGAAAGCCATCCTGTGAAGTCAATTTCAATCACACTATTCAAATACATCCTAGCGTGACCTCACAGAGAGAAAAGAAGGATGGGTGCTGGCAGTAGTGATAATACAATTTCTAAACACAGCAAGTTATTGCCCAATAGCGTATTTACCCAAACATGCAGTCCCAAAAGTACGATATACAACTGTATTTTGTGTAACGTTTGTCAGAAAATGTGTGATAAAACCAATAATAAAAATATTTTTCTCCATCCTTCGCTCCTAAAAACAAACTAAAATAGACTTTTTAAAAGTGCATCGGTGTTGGCCAGCAAGCTTTACTGAGTAAAGAGGTAAAACACTGCTAAAGGGTGAAAACTGTTTTGCTTGTGAAAATATATACAAGATAATTTTATTTATGTTATTTTTTGGAAATATATACAACACAATTGTATTTACTAAGTACATTACATTGTGAAATGATAAATAATTGTATGTACCAAGGCTGAAAAATCAGTTACAAGGGCCTGACATAACTGAATTTCAATAATCCTGCTGACTTGAGGCAGAGCATCAATTTTTCAAAATATGAATAATAACTGTATCATTTTGTTGTTGCCATTTATGCAAAAATTTTGGATTTTTGTGAGCATCAAACTGTCTTTTTTTGAAGAAATTGGTTATCAACTGTATATTGCTGATTAAAAATAAAAACACTTTTAACAAAACGTGACAATGATGCTACTAGCAGTACATATACCATATGTTCCTACACCTTATAGTAATAAAGAGAACATGAAGGGTCAGTTGACTGACTTCTACACATGAATAAATTCACTGATCAGATTTAATCACTTCATCTGGATTTTTTTTTATTATAAAGTATGACATGTTTGTACACAAAAGCAATCAGCTTCCACAGACATTTTATGCCCACTTCATGCCATGAAATTTACATGTAAACTGCATTTCAGTTCAACTTGTAATCTCATCAAAGTGTTCTGACTTCTTCCATTTCCAATAACTCTTACAGTGTCTTGTCTCTTGTTTAGCCTAAGGGAAATATGAAACATTAATCACATGGCTTTGTAATCCAAAATATTTACCTTCTGCTTGTTTAATTAAAATTCATTTATTTATTTCTTATCTAGAACTAGGACACCGCTACGACATAAATGTTCTATTAAACAGCAAATCCCATTCGATTTCTACTGTTCTAACCAACTGATGTGGGTTAAAAGCCAAATTTTGTCTCTTGAAATGTTCTACTGGGTAATTGTGTATGCAAAACAAATTAACAGTAGATTCCTTTGAATACTGTCTTTTTCAACATTGTTTTAAACCAATTTTTGTATCTCTGTCCTGCACACGTTGTTTTGCATCTATTACTTCTGTGTAACAATAACACCAGTTCGCATACTAAATAATTGCAATGCCTTGATTTTCAAAACACCAAATCTTGGTAAGAATGGATGCACCTGACCATTTGTGTTAATATTTTGGTACTGCAAAAAAATAAATAAATAAAAAAGGAAAAAGACAATGTATATTTTAGAATTAAATTACCTTTAGACTTTCTTTACCTATGCAGTCAACAGCATGTTCTGAAAGTATGGATTATGCACATCAGGGACCCTAATGTGTGGACATTACTTAAATGGTTTTAGATTAATTTGTACTGAGTGTGAGAACCATACCTTTATCATAAGAGGCTTGGATTTTGATTGTGCTTTCAGTTTTGGTGTATCCTGCTGTCTGATCAGTGCCATCTGGTCTCAAGCTTAGAGATCTCCCCTGCAACTCAGAAACTGGACTTCAGGCTCTATCAACAGTATTAAGTTCCCCAGTATTATACACTCAATCCACCTACCCCAGTGGTGCTTCAGCATTCGGCAAGTGGACAACTGGCTATAACAGACATCGTCCCTTCAGGTCCATCTAGGACTGAGGGACTCATGATCATTCTCTGCAACTATAAACACTGTTAGGAGTACTTCTTAATGCCAGCCAAACTCTTCCAGGGGTATGGGAATAATGAAAATTATTACTGGCATTTCTACTTTTTTTCTGTTATTTGATTCCATCTGGAGAATGTGAGCTAAAGCAGTTTGTGACAATTTGCCTGTAAAATGTGCTCTAACATAAAATTTGACTGCAGTGTCACTGCATAGTGCTAATGCATGTTAATTTAAACGGTATTGATATCAATATCAGTGTGCCATTTTATGAGTGAATCCTACAACAGTTCTAGACAGAACGAATTTTGGATTTAAGGGTCTCATTTCTATATTCATTATTATGGCTGCAGGAATGTAAGTATAAAATAAAGACCCCTGAAAAGCTTACCTGTATTAGATGCATATCTTTTGCGTGTCTCCTCAAACTGGCTCCAGATCACTATGACCCTGTCTGAGTAAACGGCTTATGAAAATCAGTGACCCCTTGATGAAGAAAAAAAGATGTTTCTTTTCCTGTCAGTATTTGTGTGAAGTTTAAATATGCCATTAAAACAGTACAAAACTTCAATTACATCTTTATCTTTTGTTTCAAAAATAAAATAGGACCAAACTACAGAATCAAGTCACTTGATCTTGTCATAGATACACTCATATCTATTAAACAGATATTTAAGGTATTCAAGATACATAAAATGCATTTATTATTTGTTGCATTTCTCTTACAGGTCATATTTTTATTTATTTCTAACTCGGGTACGATTGTAAACTCTAACCTAATTAAAGTAGACCCTTATTGATCTGTACGGTCACTCCATCTAATCCCTTGGAGAGACCAGTTCATGTCCAGAAATGATTGATTTCTTGAGTCTAGTCTAAAGTACAGACCCTTTGTAATATCATCTGGATCCTGGATTGTTTTACTTGTAAAAAAAACAAGACATTCATTGAATTAAAAAGTAATACATGTGTAATTATATCATTCTGAATAGCTGCTGAGTGGATACAGCATATCATTTTTGTTAATCCCCTGAGGTAAGTATAGTTATTTTAAACTTGCTACCTGTTGCATTTCAATAATGGCAATCCAAAATGGAACTTATTCACATAAAGAGGTTGTTGTAGTGGTGCAGCAGATAGCACTGCTGCCTCGCAACTCCAGCGCTGACTGTGAATGTCAGTTCAACCCTGCTCATTCTGTCCAAAGTCTGGATGTTCTTGCCACATGTAGTTTGTATCCTGGCTCACATCACCACAAGCCTACAAAGGACAATATGGCTTATGAATACAGAATTCTGATGTAAACATATGCAGAAAAAAAAAACATTCTGAAGTACTCTGTGAAAACAAAAAGTGTTAATGTAGGGAAAACATTTGCTTTCTTTGTCATATCTAGTAGGATCTTATTTAATAAATAAATAAACAAATAAACATCACAGATTAAAAACTATACTATATGCTAAAGAAAATATTGTATTGTAAAGGAATCCACTATATTATAGTGGATATTAACTATTAATACTCCAGTATTATATTATAGAGGAATATTAACAACAACAATATTATATAAAAGTATAATTATTATTAGAAGCATAAGAAGAAGAAGAAGAAGAAGAGGAGGAGGAGGAGGTGGTGATACTGCTTACAGTTGTTTCAGCATAGGAAACCTGAACAACACACTTTAAAATACACGAAACAGTTCCTGGCAGTGCTTTACGAAGGCCATGCCTGTTAAAGCGAACTATTTGCACATTTCGCACTTCTTCGTGCTCCTTTCCCACAACTACTACAACAGTGAGGCCGTCGAACTGAGAAAACAGCCTCAGCACCACGGTGTTCCTGGAAATTTTTCCATGATGGTCGGAAGGCACGAAATAATGAAAAAAAAAAATAAAAAGAAGCTTTTTGTTAGACTGTCATGGCAACATGGTCTGGTTAGGGAATCCAAAGGGATGGGCGTGTGCCGGGACGAAGGCAGCACTTGTGTTAGAAACCGCTCATTGTACCTCTTCCCTGGAGGAGGGAGACCAGTATGGAGAAAGAGAGACGCGATCTTGGAAAGGAGAGAGGGTGAGTATCTAGAGGATATGCAATAATAATAATAATGTAATAATAATAATAATAGCAATAATACGAGGGAGACGGCTGCCACAGAGCTGGCTGAGTTGCTGGAGGAACTGACGACGGATGACTAATTTTAAACTCACGCCGTCTAAGATGCAAATAAGGCGTCTCCCCTGGTGGTTCTCATGGGTACCTTTTATGTCATGTACTCGTAAAAAAGAGCAAACTGGGAGGAAGGTGGAGGAAAGTGAAAAGGGGGTGGAGTAAACGGAGGGCGAAAGATAGCCGCCTCTCCTCTCGTTCACAGCGAAATAGGTTACGGGGAAGTGGAGGTTCCGAACTGACGATAGCCGCTTAGGAATTTAAACACATTTGAGCTGTTTTATGTAAAGCTCTTAACTATTCTGGACAGCTTTAGGTTTAATAGTTTTTGTTAACGCCGTCATGTGAGCGCCCTTGCTTTTCCTCTCGCTTAGTTTTCTTTTCCCCTCTCGTTTTCTTTAATTCCCCCCTCATCACACAGGGAAAGTAGGACAAGTAATCAAGCGCCGGTGCTCCCCTGACTTCGGCGTTCCTTTGGCGGATCTATCTTTCGGGAAACCGACTTTAGTTGTGATGTCCCCCGGCTTGAGCGGCCACCTTTGGCCGTCCTGAGCCACCAAACCCAACAGCTTCTAGGTGCTGGGCCGGCGATGCGCACACGACTAGCAGCGTTGCTAACAAGAGGAGAAAAACCAAGTCGCGTTTTTTTTATATATATTTTTTCGCGACAGCAAACTGGTGGAGAAGTGAAACCAACAAGTGTAACGGTCAGTTCTCTTTTTATTTGTATTTAATGAATCCGCTCAAATGTTGTTGTCTATGTGGCAGGGCTGTATCTGAGTTTGACTGGTCGAGCCTGTCTCTGCTCTAATCTCTGCCAGTGAAAGTGTTCTATTTGTGGCGAGAGAGAGAGAGAGAGAGAGAGATAAGGGTGGGGGGGGGAGGTCTGCGCCTTGTCGGTGGACCCAAAAAGGGGGCGAGAAAAGCCAAAGGCGAAGCGGGAATGAAGCGGCATTGAGCGGCCGTGCGAAACTGACGTTAAGGGTAAGGGTTTGATGTTGTGTGTGAGGGTGCGCACGGCTTCGCCCAAGTCTGATTGACGAGAATGGAAAAAGGAGGGTGGTGTGTGTGTGTGTGTGTGTGTGTGTGTGTGTGTGTGTACGCGCGCGCGCGCGCTGAGGGGGATTGCTTGCTCTTGGAACAGGTGCATTCGGAAAAGAATCGGTCGCTTTGCGCAGAACTTGGTGTGAGGGCGGCCGACGAAGTTATCGATTGAGATTATTTCTCAAATGCAGCTCCTGGGTCATTAAAACGCAGGATCCGTTGCGTTTTAAATGCGGTGTTGGGTTTCTGTAGCGGTTCATATTGCACCCCCCCCCACCCAAAGCCTCCGTTCTGCGCGCATGAGAAGCGGCCTTTGTGGAGCCCCGGGCGCGCGGAGCTCGGTTCGCGACTCCCAGTACAACTCCACGCTGGCTGCTCGGCTTGTAGTTGACGGTTTGTTTATCATTTTTGAGGGGATAACGTTTATGAAATTATAGTTTTTTTCTCCCTTACGAGTCATATTTGAAACGGAATCGAGACTTTTAAAAGCTTTTCTGATGAAACACACGAGGTGCTGAAGGTAAAGGTGCCCGTAGCTCCTCCCCAGGTCAGCAGTGTGTCTCGCAACTTGAACAAGTTAACTTTTTATTTTCGTTTTCGTTTACAGATTTTCTTCATTTAAACGAGACCGCTGTAATTTGTTGCAGTTTTGCATATATGTAAAATATTCTGTATTTATCTTTGCAGCAATTTTGATTTAAAAACCACTTTATTACTCTAGTCGTCACATTAAACGGTGTATTTCGGCTGCTCAGATATTTTCCGTTTTCTAAAGCAGAGGTGAAGCCACAGTCAAAAATAGACAGGGTGTGAATATCAGTGTCACGTTTTTCAAAAAGCACTCGAGTCTCAATGCGTGAATAAAACCATGTGATTTGCTGTAATAATAATATTTTCTTCACGTTCCATTCTCCATGGAAACGTAGCTTTTAGCTGGTCGATAAGTCCCAGTGTGGAGAATGAATTCTCCGAATGAAAACGACTGCTGGTCTGAAACCCCGCATTTTATTTGCGTGTTTATTAATAAGAGGGCAGAATGTCCGGTGCTCGTGTCAGTGGCGGCTGTCGATCCACTTTAAACAGCTGGTTCGGTGTTCGTGTTGAAGGTTTTTATCGCATTGAAAGGTAGAATTCACATCCCTAAGGAGTTTTTATGAAAGAAAAAAATAGGTCAGAATAAATCAGAAGGGAATTTTTGAGAAGTTGGAAAATATACTTAGAACCCAAAACCATGAGGAAAATGTGATTTTTAAATTTGGGGATTTTTGTGTGTATTTTTTTTGAATCTTTAGTCCCCCCCCCCTGCAAACCCTGACTTGAATTAATTTGTACTGAATATACCAGGGAGTTGTGCACTTTACCATTGTTTATGCAGTCTTTGCCTATTGACATCTGATATTTGATCATCATTAGGTTTGGCTTTAGGGTTTTATGCGCACTTTCTGTCTTATTATTACCAACTCTCTGAAACTGTTGGAAGAGATATCCAGTTTTATTAAAGCCTAAAATTGTAACATTTTTAGTAGTTTCTTATGGAAACAAATTACACGTGTGGGAAAGGGTTTATGATGTTGTTTTGGTGAGTTATTGGTAAAACATGTTTATATCTGTTCTTTTTGCAGACACTTTTTCTCACAGGAGTTGTACAACTTGTCGCGAACAGAAGTGCATTCTACAACCAGCCAAGATTCTGACACGGGACACACTTTTGCTGGCCCACGTAATAGGAGTAGTTCTGTATAGACCTGTCTAGGAAACACAAAGGTGATCGTGATAGTGTGCTGCAGCTTTATGAATCTGTTAAGAGAAAAAATGGGTCCAAAACAGATGCATTCAAAGATCCTGAATGATTAAAGGGATTCAGCAGTTCTGAGGGAGTAAGGAGCTTATTCCACCACATCAGACCTAGACCCCAAACCTGTGGACATTCGATATAGTGGTCTTGCTGGATGTTAGGGAGTGATCCAATCTCGTAGGTATAAGGGTGCAGATCCAGTGACCATCTCATAAGCCCTAACCAAAGTATTGATACTGGAAGCCAGTGTTGTGAGAACAAAGGGGAATGCTTTGATAGGTCAAAAACAGCATTCTGGATCAGCTGTAGGGGCTAGCTGTAGATGGTAGAAGACCAGCCAGGAGGAATCTGTTGTATTCCTACTGTGATATTACCATATAAGCTGTGTACTGTACTGTGAGATATGGATGTTTTTAATTGGAAAGAATTAGAAACGGTGCTTAAATATTCCATTGATATTATTAAAAGCAAGCCATAACCTATCATTGTGGAAGAACAGCTCATTCAGGTGTTTGACTTTTATTGTCTACTGCCACTGATACACTATTAGTGTTGCAGTGGTCCTTGCACAATTTTGGTCTCAAAATTAAAGTCTGGATGTTTGTTGACATTAGTTGACTTTTGTAGGTTTATTTGCATCCTACAACGTCAGTGTGGGTTGCCAGAGGACAGGTAGTCATAGTGCCTCGCCTTTTATAGAAAGGTTTGGTCAGATATGTCCTGAGTTATGTGGCACATGGGTGGGGGTGTTGGAATGCAGTTCAAAGACCCCTGTTTCACCATGGTTTCTCCCAGGGAACAAGAGCTATGCTTTGCTTTGATCTCTCATTCAGACAAATCACATTTTTCACCCCCCCCCCCCCCCCCCCCCCCCCTCACTGGAGAAATCCCACATCAGCCACCAAACATTCCTACTGCAATGTTAAAATGTCCATNTTTCCCCCCCCCCCCCCCCCCCCAAACACTGTCTGGTTTGTGGACTACAGTGATCTTACTTCACAACTAACTTTTGTACTTGCTATCATTATTTATTAATAAACCATTCCACTGCTTGATATTTGGTTACATATGCCACTTTTGTTTGGGCTACTCTGCTTTATTTCAGCACAGTTTACTCCTATAATGTCCAGTTTGGCACTGCTGAGAGAGAATAATCCGCTTCTGTTAAATACAAAAATGGGCAGCAACATTATTGCAAGACCCTTCCCCCATTGGTAGCAGAAAATGTAGAGATTTGGACAATTGTTGCTGCAGTGGTCTCATTCTGAGTGATTAATATTCATGTATTTAATGACACCGGCTTCCAATTTTAATTATTTCCAAGACTGATCTCTATAGCACCCTCTGCTTCTTGACTTTCACACCAACCTTATTTTTAGTTTTTTATTTATATTAATTGATATTAATGATACGTTCAATGTTAAATTTTTCCCCACTAAATTTCTTTCTGGTTTCTCTTTGTTCTCACTTCTTTAATTCATTTGTACACATTGCTTTTGTCACCGGGTTTACGTTTGCTTCCAAAAATGACTTTGACCCAGCATTGTCCCAAGTTTTTCCACCTAAAACCATGACATAAGTAAACAAAAATACAGTAGCTGTCCTCTGCCTGCGTGGCTAATGCTTGTGACCAGCTTTCTGTTATGAGATGCAAAGCTGTTTCGTATGATTAGAAATGACTGCAGGTATGAACACTGAGGTCCAGGGTTTTCGTGGACGAAGTTGTGCAAATAGCATGAACGGCACCTTATGCCTTCATGGGCATATTTATGTTCTGGCACAACCAGCTATTTGAGATAAGGTACAGCTGTTTTTGCCCCTTCAGTTTGGGAGCAGCCCAACGTGCACTTTTGGCATGTTTAAACCTAGACTTCTGTTTTTCAGGCTGTCAAAGTCAGAATGTAGCTGTCTTTTATTTTATAAAGTCTACAAATACTAGCTGCACTACGTTGATATGAATATATATAATAAAATTGATAAATATTTGAATAAGCCCTTTGCTATTCTTTAATTTCACATTCTTCTATGATTAAGTTTTATGACATTTGACATATATTACCAAGAGATTTGCCAAATGAAATTGTATGATTGAAATGTATAGTCTCCCGTGCAGCTGAACCTCCTTAGTATGGACTGTTCAACACTTAATTTGACTTAGAATTAAATAGGGAGCCCTAATGACATATTTGGTTCAGAAGATTACCAAGAGTCTCCTCAAAACACTGCACCCATGCTGGGAGATATTCTTCTGCTGGGTGCACAGATTGCATTTCTATATTTCTGCAGTGGTCAGGAAGCCCTCTTGGACCATGACACGAAGCTGACTGCAGGGTGTAATAGCACAGAATTTAACAAGGAGGTGTTGGCACAGATCAACCTGTCAGGTTATAGATGGCAGCACACAAAGGCTGAACAGAGACCACCTGCAAAAGCGTGTTAATTCATTAGCAAACATTAACGTAGGCACCAAAGGTGAACAGCTATCCTTTACAATCCCAAACCAGATACTCTGAGGACGTTTTTTGTTGTACCGATTGTTGCAGGAATGTATCTGTTTGCTCAAAGTAACCCTTGTGTTTTTCCTCTCGGATGCAAACTCATAAATGCAGCAACAGAAGAAAACAGTGCGAAATGTTACATCTGCACTTATTGGCAAACCTTGTTAACATAAAGCAAACAGCTTTATTATTCAGAGCTCATACTTCTCGTCGTCAGCTCTTGGCGAATGTTGAGTATCTCAATTAAAATTTTCCCAAATGCTGAGGTGCTTGAGAAGCATTCTTTCTAATGTGGGGGACTGGCTTTTTGGCATTATCATAATTATATTTCCTTCAGCTTTTTATCAGACATGGAAGAGTTTACCACTTTAAACTGCACATATCACATAAGCAGCTGTAAAATGATAGTGCAAGTGTTATAAAAGGAAAAAAATTCAGACATATAATTTCTGCTTCTTTAAATATTATGTACAACAGGTGGAGACATGGTAAACAGCAGGGTGAAATACGATAGCCCACACCTGGCTTGTGAAATACGTGTTCTTTTCTTCACTTGTTATCCTCCAATACTAACACTGTCACCTCAGTGTTTAAAATTTTTTCTAGACTGTAATCTGTAGACTGCAGAAATGTTCAGGTTTATATGTGGAACATGTTTTGTTATGTACGGTATGAAGCAATGGGCTACATAGGTACACAGTACAACTGGTGTGATGGAATGTTTCTCTAGAGGTGACCTTCATAATGACTGATACGTATGAGACTGATGACCTTGAAATGTATCAAGACCTGTGTTATAAGGTATTTAATGTCTCAGATTTAAGTCTTTAAATATGATTGTTTTGGGGGGTGTGCATATTAAAATAATGATAAACCAGTTTTTTATTTGCAGGCAAAACACAGATAAAAGTAAATGGTTGAACTTTGATGTGGTTATTAACCTGATTATACAATAATGTAACAGAATTTATCTCCCTTGCATAAGAAATAATTGTAACTGCCTTCTCCAAAGATCTAAGGAAAAGTAGTGAGTATTGTGTAGTTATTAGCTTATTTATTTAAGTCCTCTTGATGGAAAAGGGTTAAAAAGTAATTCAAGGAATATTACTGCAGTATTTCTTGTGGCTCCACCCCAAAATAAGGAATAAGCATCTTTCTGGGAAACGATAAAGTGTTTCCTCAATATGCTGTTTTTGATTCATTTGTGACATTGCTATGAATAACTCCACAATGGCTTGTAATTGTAAGAATAAGAAATGTTATCTTGAAGGAAACCATAAAAAGTGGTATTCTCTCAAACTGTAGGCCGCTTTCAAAAGGTGCCATGTGGCTGGGTATCCAATCTTGCATGTTTTTCATTTGCCTCTCCATGTCACATTGGTGGCCTGACTGGCAAAATTTCAGCACAACCTTGTGGCTGCGGGATGTTTACTGCTGAAGACCAATTCCAGAGGAAAGGGGAAGTCAAGGTGTCTGGTGAGGCTGGTTTCAGTTTAATGAGAACAAACAGTGAAATTTTCCATCTGGCCACTTAGTCCTGAGAATGTCAAACTTGGTAAACAGTGGGGTCAATGTGGGGAGAGAGGGAGATCTAGCGACGGGTATCCTGAGGTCTGCCTTAATGCAGCACTGCTACTTTTAACATGTAAATGCAATACTCTATTTCAAGCTGTGCAGTAACTTTGCTTTTGAATCTGAGCCATTGAGTGGGTAAAGGTGTCATGTACCAGGCCTGTATGTCTGCAGTTTTGTTAGTGATTGACCAGGTAGGACTGCAATGAGTTAACCCCCAAAATGCTTTTTATAAAGCTTTTTTGATATTCATTTAATGATCATATTTAATCAGTGATTCAGGATTAAAGCTATTAAAGTGGATAATGATTAACATGTATTGATAATGCAAAAGATAGTAAAGTTTATTGTGTGTATGGTAGGATGCATAGTGGTCACAGTTAGAGCTGTCTTCTTGCAGTCCCGGTTCGGTTCCTTGGTCCTGCTTTAGTATCACTGATGTGTTGAATTGATACAGTAAAATTGCCTGAGTTAATGAGTAAATCTGTCAGTGACTTCATATACAAATTTTATTTGCTCTGGAGCAAAGTGTGAGTCAAATGAATACAAAATATTTTAGTTATTGTGTATATACATTAGGCACCTTGTGTGTTTTTTGGTTCTTTGCCCAAATTTAGTCCAATTACAGGATGTGCCCTTTTGTAATATCTGCATCTGAATCCTGCTCTCAAGTGGGATGCTGGCCTGTTTAAGCTTGTCTTTTGCAGCCTATTTGCCATCTCCAGGGGAAATTTAAACATGAGACTTTTCAGCAGCAGCGACGCTAGTTGGCGGTCCACAAGTGTTTTTTTTTTTTTTTTTTAGGTTTAGCTAAAGCCAGAATCTGACAGATGTGTTAATTTGGTGTTTTGTTGCAACGGTCTTTGTGAAGCCATCTGGCATTCAGTGAAATAGGTGTTGGGCAGTGGGGTCTGGGTCATTGCCACTGCATAGTACCCACTGTTTTGGGATAAATGGTGCTGCATTTAAAAGGTAGTTTTCTTCAAACCTGTGAAATGGAAATGGAGCAAGCAGCCCAGTTTTCTCTGCACAAACATTACTTTTCTTTGAAGGACCACGACAATTGTTTGCCTGACACCTTCATTGTTGCCTTCACTGCCTTTTCTACACAGTTTCTCACACACAGCCCCCATCCTGGCCCATCTTTGCATTGAATTTGCTCCTAGACAGCAGAGAACAGTACAGTGTTTCATTGAGTCAGTTGCCCAGCAGGTCCGAAGAGGAAAGCAAAGCAATCGCTCCTCTCGTTGTGCACAGTGCCACTGTCCTTCTCTGGCCCGAAGGAGACGTGGCTGGTTGCTGCCTCTCTTGCTTGCAGATTAGCACTACCATTTTACAAGTCTCTGTGTAACCCCTTCTGCAGCAGTCCTGCTCGCTCCCCTCTGTTGCCCTCGTTGGAATCTCGAATATAAGATGGCCGGGTGGAGTGTTCCCACTGCTGCAGTTTAAGGATCTCCCCCGAAATCCGCCACCCAGATGCCGTCCCAAAAAACTTAGCCCTTACACAGCACATGGCTGACAAAGATTGAACAAAAATACTCTGTGTGCAAACAACTCGCTTTTTTATTTTTATCTTAACTGATGCAGTCTTTCACTCGAGCAACCTGCTGAAGTTCCTTGGAAAGGTGCCGATTTGGCCTACTTAAAAATCCCGTATCACTGCAATTTATAGAAACTGGAAAAAGTGAGTACTATGTAAACAATAAGTTTTTTTGTTCATTGTAATACCCCCAAGGACTAAGACTGTTCTGTTGCATGAAGAAATATCTTGTCTCGTTTTTGTCATTATTCATTTTCCCAGATATCTGTATTACTATTATCATGGCGATAATGCATAACCAAAGCGTTGTCAGGGGGAGTTTGTGCTTGTGATTTGACCTTGCCGGGACTATTTCTGTCCAGATATGTGGAAGAGAAGGAGGGCCGGGCATGGGGAGGGGGGAGAACAGGGCATGTATTTATAGACCAACTCCTGATAAGAAAGTGAGAGCAGGATTTGCGGTGGTGCCAAGAGACATGGAGATATATCACTGTGTTCATCTGTCTTCTCCCACTGTATGAGCTGGGTATCCTTACCTCTCAGTGCAAGGAGTCAGGTGATGCAGGCTGGGGTGGCGTCCGAGTAGGGGTTGTAAAAAATCCAGATAGAAAAGCGTAAAATAACGGGCTCAAGATTGCAGCAGTAGCAGGGCTGTGAGTGTTGGGTAGCAGCTGGGTTGAAAAGGTGCATTAGCCATAAGGGGCGGGTTAGTGGGCACTTGTTGGATGGGTGCTGCATGCTGTGACACGTAAGAGATCCTGGTCTGCCAGCTGTCACTGTCACCACCCCCCAGCTGTCTGTCTGTGTCCCTCCAGACACCAGACAGTGTTGGGGTCTGCAGCTGCAACCATCCTCAGCCAGTGGCGATCATATCTTGTTGCCTTCTAGTGGCATATTAAACTTTTTTTAAAATTATTCAGTTGTGCATTGTATTTATCCAGTATGATAAATGATTGTTAGTGTATGTGTCAACAAGCTAAATCAGACTAAAACAGCACTGTGGATTTAAAGCAGTTTTGACCCATATGGTGTTAATAGCCATTTGTTTGCTTGTTTTCTTTTTCTAAGCTTTTGTTTTTCTCTGTATTTCCCACAGCAACTGTCTTCAGAGTTCTGGGTTCAGCACACGTAATTAAAAGCAACAAGTCCTTCAGTGCCTAATGTCTTTGACTACTTTATTCCTTTTTTGGAAACCAAATTTTGGGGACGTTATTAAAAAGAAAACACTCACTGTGTGTGTTCATAAACGTTTGAGGTGGACATTTAGTCTGGGGCTAAAATTACCCCCTCGTCATAACCAATTGGTTTTTGTGCTGTTGTCAAACAAGCCGGAAGGGTATAAAATCTGAGCTACGCAGAACATAGTTGAGTGATTATTTGCGGGGCATCAGACAAAAAAAACCAAAGCAAAATATTGATATTTTCTGTCTAAATGTAAATTCTCCTTCACATTGAATCCTTAATCTTGAATTTGGAAGACTCGGGTCAGTCACTGAAACAATACCCGCACAATAAGTGCGCTGCAGAGACAAGCTGAGAAGAAATGTACAGATAATTACATTTTACTAAAATTAGACATCGTGCCTACCCACATTTTCTAAGGGTCTGAAAAATAATTAAACCCCTTTTGTGCCTTATTTTTCTGCCTACTATGTTGCAGTGATATAATTAGAGACTTAAAGAACTGCTGTACAGGAAACTAAAATGGGGCCCAGAAGAGTCTTAACTTGTGGGGAGAAGGAGCTGATGGTACTCAACTTATGAGTTACAAGAGTGTTGATCGGAAAGCTTTGTGTTCAGCTGGTTCTGTGTCTTTCTACTGGAGGGTCTGCTTGAAAATAGGAAAGGGTATTAGGCAGTACAGTTACACTGGTTGTGTATTTTTTTTTGAGAGTTTTTATGTCATACTATTGTTACTGAATTTTAAATACAGACTGGTCTAGCTTTATATGTTAATTAAATGTGGCTGCATGTCATGGCCCTTTGGATTTCACAGCGTTAAAGATGTTTTACCATTCTTCTGCATGTAAGGCTCCTGCTCAGTGGTACTAGCCGTGACAATTGCAGCTCACTGGTGCACGTGTCTAACACCACAATGGTGGAACAAATGCATATATTGACGAATGAGAGCTTATCAAATGATTAATACAATAATGCTTTCTAGTGACCAGGAAAGGACTCGTAAGAAGCTGTTACACCCTCATTGTTTTGTCTGCTGCATGGCATAAGGAAAATGAACAACTGACCTTTAGTCTTAGTTCAGTGGTAAACATTACAGCACGGTTGCTCCACATAGCAACCTGATGTGCGCTCTTGGTCACAAGACAGGTAACTGGTAATTGGTCTCCTTTTTCACTATTCACCTTCTAGTTGAGGTGGCTGTTTTTGTACTCCTGGGATTTTTCATGCAAGCTTTGATTTGTCTGGCTCACAATCTTTTTCCTTCAAATGTTGAAACTGATGAAAACAAATTGACTGTAGATTGGGGAGAGGGGAGAGGTAAATTGCTTGAGTTGGATGAAGCACGGCTATAGTTGCTGTCAAATGTCTGATGGATGTAAAAAAAAAAAAAAAAAAAAAAATCTACAGTAAAAGCAATATATGAATACTGGAATGGAGGTGGAGGCAAGGTGCAATTCAGTAGAGTGGTGTGGGGGGGGAACGGAGAATTTAACACATTGTAATAGATATTTCAGCAAGTTAACTAGGTGTGAAAGCCACTTTATTATTTTGTTCTTTCCTAGTGTATCGTAAATGACGGACCCATATTATAGGCTGAAATTTGAAGGTGTACGTTTTTGGGGACGAATACAAAAGACGAAGAAAAAAGTGTGTTTTCTAATTCTTGAAACTTGCATACAAGAAGAATATGGACAAAAAATCCTGTGGTACCCTTAAAGAAAAAGTACGAATTTTCAGGTCTCAATTAGTTGTACAAATGGGGACATTTAAACAACCACTCTTCCCTTGAGGTGAGAAGTGCTTGATCAGTTCCAGAGACCAGGGCTGGAGCCATATCTTCCTCAGCTTCAAGTAAACCCAGGGCCTTATGTGGAACGACAGGTTTTTGTCCCTGATGCGTTGCAGTATGAGCGCTTAAGCTTTTTTTAGGCTAGTAACAAACAAGCTGAACTTAGAAGACAAGACAAAATAACAGATAGCAGTGCTGAAAAAACTGGGACATTTTCTCAAAACCTGATTTAAAGAAGCAACTGTACTAAAGTGCGATCATCAAAAAGCAAGTGCAAAAAAAAAATGAATCCCCCTATATTGGTTTGAAGTGCTTTATAAATTGTTGAAGATACAAATGTAATGTTTTTGAGCATTCAAGCCAGTATTGCAGTGTAAAGGTTTGTGCTGGAAAGCTGACCAGCATTTTTCACTGGCCACTTCATTCATCGCTTCCTGACAGAGCAAAAACTAGCACTTAATTCACAATGGTGTTGTTCTAAATCCTCCCCTTCTCCTCCCATAGAATTGACCCTGTCGCTCCCAGTTATTCAAAGTTGCTTTGACATGCAACATTTTCCAGTGTTTGAAGGTGAATAATGATGACAATTTTGCATAAGCTGCACGCTGTGCTTGGAAATACACAGAACATTCTTTTGTAAGCAAAGAAATTTTGCTGTAAGACACTATGGACATGTTATTGAAGACCTAAGGATCTGTAGCACTTGTTGCTATGGAACAGTGTTTTAAATTCCTTTTTTTTTTTTTTTTTTTTTTTTCAGCTTTTTTGGAACTTTAATTCCTGTGGAATAATCCTTTGAGTTTGCAGTTTTCACATATAGAAAACCTTTAATACGTTCTCAGCATGGTTAAAGAAGGGCTTTTGCAGGTTTCTTTTTAAATGTTTTTTTAGTGTATTTAAATGAATTCGTAGCATAATTGCACATAGTTATTTTAGCTTTTTGCCCGTGTGTCTGAGTTGTAATATTTCTTTGACCTTTTCACTTTTTTATTTTGTGACATTACTCCAAGTCTTCTTTGGTGGTAATCTGTCATGTGCTCTCCAGTCATGCCAGTCTTCTCTAAATAAGAATGGGCCCTGTTTTAGAACGTGTCAATCCTCCTGTGCGACTCCCCTGCACTTGCCATTTTTAGCTGTATCAGTCGTGTCAATAGGTGCTTAAATAGGCAGCCTGTCGCTGACCAGGGCTTAGAAGGCAGACTGCTGCTCATAGGCCAGCTGGGAAATTGCCCGGTGCCGGACGTCCGGCAGGCTCTTCATGGGTTAATGTGCTGTCAGCTTTAATGGACGTTGGAGTGAAGCTGTGAATTGTGCAGGGCACGCACCAGCTCCATTCCACTTGCCAAAATAAGACTGCAGCAACAACCCCAAACTAATGTTAGTGTCTGAAGCCATCTGCTAGCTTACTTTGTGGGTAAGTTAATGTTGACAAAAAAAAATCCCATAAAGTTTACTATTAATGATAAATGGCAGATGATCGGCACTGGTTATATCAACAAAGTAGCCTCATGTTGCACAAAACATTTATGCTGGAGTGAAAAGGAATGACTTCTGGTGTTGCTGTCGTTGGTAGGCAGCAGTGGGAGAACTAGACAGATCTTCAACCAGTCAGTATTTAACCAGTTACGACTGGGTTATGTCATAAAATTACCTTTTTTTTTTTTTTTTTTTTTTTGAAGTATGACANTTTGGGAAAAGATCCTGAAGATGGGTGTCGGAGTTTCTCTTGAGCTCAGAGGTAGTGTGTTTTTTTTTTTTTTTTTTTTTTTTTTGAAGTATGACATTACAGCTGCAATTGTAACAAGTATTTGATTCAATGGTTTGTTTGGAATGGTTGTAATGGTTTAGTGTTTGTAGATTTGATTTAATGTGAATTATAACAAAAGGCAAACTCCTCCAGTTTGGACTTCTGAAGAACCCATGGCAGACAAAATTTGGCCATGCTTCTGGCTGCTAAAGTTAGTATGTTAAATAAACACCTGACAGTGTAAGTGAAATGTACTGTTTGTTTTTTGTGGAGGTGCAGCATTGCAGGCAAGCTGTGGCTATGCTGCTTTAAAGTTTGAGATGCCGCGATGGTGAATGGCAGCAGTTTACTGTGGAAGAGACAATGAGCTGATCTTTGTAGGAGAAAGGACCCATATCAACATGTATTTGTCCTGTGGAAGCTTTGTTTAAATCCGTTTTTAAAAACTGCTCGCTTATGTGTCGGACTATGTCTAAATGGCCGACTGGTCATTTTCCAAAGCCCGGTATGCACCAGGCCATCTTTGTCTCACGGTGTGTTTAACTTTGGTTGGTTACATGGTTTACATGCCAGTGCCCCCTCAGTGTACCATTTGTGAGAGACCAGATGCAAGCTGTGATAAGGCAACTCCTGGCAGAATTTGCTTTTAGGATGAATTATTCAGATTGAAAGCTTGCCTTTGTCTTGTACGTAGGCTTGCTACCCACTTACCCGACCGTGACATTATGTGTAAAATTCAGGGTTAGCTCCAATTATTGTTTGATTCATTCATTCATTCATTGCCAGTATAAAACAATTGTCACTAATAGTGTCAAGAACAAAGTACTTTGGCTGCTTCTATTTTGAATAGTTATGTTATGAATTTTCAAACATGGACATTTTCTCTTTTCATAGAAATAGTGCCGTTAAAAACATATATATATATATATATATACACACACACATGTGTATATGTGTGTATGTATGTATATATGTATACACACACATTACATTATATATATATATAATGAATGCGACTGGTGTTTATTACCTGAGCCGATAGATGGTAGCGAAATGTGCCCATAGTAGGAATTTTGGGGCACCTTTGTTTAACTTTCTGCCACAGAGTTTATAGCTGTGTGTGGTATTCCTGAGTGACTGTGGTCCATGTTGAGATGATCAGTGTTGCACATTCATGATATCAATTAAATTGATTAGAAGTCTGTGGAGGTGCAATTTTATTTTCAGTTTTAAATTTTAGTTTCAATGTAACTCAATTAAAATGTAAGCATTTTTTAAAAATTATGTCTACTTCCAACAGTTTTACAGAATCCAACCTGAAAATAAATTGATGGATGACTAAGTTTTTATTGATTGTGACAAATTACAGAATTGTTGTCCCAGTTGAATTTGCAAGTTAAGCCAGTTAAAACTGTTATAGAAACAGTTAATATTTGATACATATATCCACGAGTTTAAAAATTCCTATAGTACTCCTGTATACTAATATATTACAGTGAACATTATTTTTCTGTTGCCTATTTGTTTTATAAAAAGCATTTGTTTGACAACATTACCTAAAGCTTTGGAATCCATTAGTGCACACCAAACTTTCCTCTATGCCTAAAGCCTATATTTTGCTGTAGTACATATTGCATACCAAAGATTATACTGAAACATACATGAAATATGTGAATTTTTGCTGTGCCTAGTCACATCCTGTTTTATGTGTTCTGAAGCCAGGTGATATGACATTGTTGCCATTGCCCAAACTGTTCTTTGTATGATTTAGTTTTGAAGTAAAACTATTGATTTATAAAGAGGAATTTTAACCTCATTGTTCACCTGATTGTGTTATATCCATATTTCAACTCTGAAAATTGAAATGTCACTAGAGTAAAGCAGCACAGTGTTCTGGCAAAAAGAAATTGAGGCCCATTAGACTGCAAGACAGATGAATATTCTTACTTTAATCACTGTGAGCTCCATACACTCAAAATTAACTTTGAGGGTACCGACTCTATGTACCGTGCTCTCTGAGATTGCTTCACTATAAAAGTGAATTATCAAAGTAAATTACAAGTAATACGGTTTTCAAAAAAAAAAAAAAACTTTTACATTGCACCCTTTGCCTTGAGCCGTTTTATCAAAAGATGAATGTTAAAGAAATTTTAAAGCAGCTCCTTCAAAATAAAACACGATAATCTTGTTGCACATTTTGATGCCGAACAATTCGGTCAAAAAAAAAAAGATGTCTTTTGAATACCATGCAGTTCAGCAGTGCTTTATTCTATTCCTTTCCCTTTGCTGCAAATTGTACCTCTCTGGACTTCATACATGGCCTATTTTCTCCTTCAAAATAACTTGAAGAATCAAGACTGGTGATTGTCAAATCCAAGTGAAATCTCAGCCATCTTCTCGCATGTTCAGCAAGTGAAAAATTACAAAGCTGCAAGATACTTATCCTCCTCTGGTTGTGCTGATGTAGGCTGCAACCCGTCCAATTAAAGTTAAGCTCAGCATGTCCTCTTGTGCCAAAATTCACCGCCCTGCATAAAAACAGGCAACAAGTGTGAAATCTCCAGCACCTGGTGTGTACCCTTCACCAGCTGGTCTGAGGTATGCCACAGGAGTGCTGTGCTAAGACCAGGACGGCTTCTGTGGGATCGGGCTGGCCTGTTCCCACGACCCAACCGAGACCTCGGGGTGTCTACGCTTTGACCCTTGCTTCTGTCGCTTAACTTTCATTTAGCAGATTGTGCTTTGTAAATTGGCACAGTTGTTAGGCTTTAGTACAAGTTAAAGATGATGCCCATGCAGGGTTTTGACCCACCACGTCAAGCTTTCCCTAGACAGCCTCTGCTCACCATGGCAACACTTGGCTACTCGGTGACACACAGCTCTCCTGGTATTCTTATGCTTTGTTGAAATGATACCACTTATTGGTTATCATTAAACCGTCCATGCCAACTCAAGCTTACTGGGCTAACTGTCTTGCGAGGGATGAGAATTATAATGGCTTTTTGCTTGTGCTTTTGCTTGTGTGACTGGGCCTTGATATCTTTTTTTTTTTTTTCTTTCCCCCCTCCTCCTCCTCCTTCCTCCCCCTCCTCCGGGCAGTGAAAGGAGGTCTTTATCTATCACCACAGACAGCTTTTTGACGTCTTTGCATCGGCACTCCCGACTTCATCAGGCTCATTCCTTAACCTCCAAAGGAATGCCTTTTTATAGAAGAGTGCAACCTCTCCCAATTACCGTTTCCCCTCAGCAATACCTGTGATCTTTGCTAAGGGGCTCACCAAAGGATATGGCAGAATACTCACCTTAAACTGTTTGAGAGCAAGTAGTGTTGAATGCTGACAAACCTGCCTAAGCCAGAAGACATTTTGCCTTTTAATTATCACTTGTTTGTTGCCAGGAATTGATTTCTGAAAACTACCTTGTTCTATAAACGGTGGGCGTAACATGGTTGTTTATTTGCCATTACACGTACACACTGTAACAAAACAAGCTGCCTCCCCATCCTCCCTTTAACATGTCCTGCCTATAACTATGCATGTTTCAACAGCTGAACTTTTTCAGTCTCAGAACTTTTTTGTGATTGTTTTTAGTTTTAATTCCTGATAATTTGTTGTATGTGTTGGTGGTTTCCTCCCCTTCATACACTGACCTTAGACATTTTTGAAACGCACTACTTTAATTTGTTCTGCTAGCGCTACCCTGGGCCATGCTGCCGTAGCTCAGCTGTGGAAGCCCCAGACTGCACTATGTCAATATCACAGGCCTTTCATCACTGCCTCCATGGAACCTCATTGAAATTGCCTGCAACCTCTTGGCTCTGAAGACACCTTTTTTGTCTCCACCTCTTCTAGAGGTTCTTTCATGCATAGAGAATCCAGGAATTCACACAAATGTTTTTGTTTGCATGTCTTAGTAGTTCTGCTGCATTTCACACAGGTTTTTTGTTTGCCTTCTGTTTTGGACAGTGGTTGAATGAACATTGCAAAGACTTGAATGCAATATTTTTCACACTCATTCAATCCTCTGAACTGAGTTGATTGTTGGCACTGGGAGACTGAGCTGTTTTGTGCAAACTGGAGTAGCTCTTCCTTTTTTTTCCCCCTCTTCATCGGGAAATTGAGTGAGCAACTGCCCAGGGGTCATTCTACCAAAACCTGGTGTAGTGTGTTAAAATCATGCACACTCAGCTCAGAAGTTCAGTGTGGTCTTGGTGTGTTCACATGCCAGTTATTTCCATCATCTGTCTGAGCTCTTTTAGTCAGTTGCAACACACATTGTCAAAATACAGTTTAAGTATTATGTGAATACTAAATGGATTGCACTTTGCAGCCTTTCTCTAAGTGCTGTAGGATATTGACAAAATAACATCAACACAGCCTGAGGGCTTTTTCTTTTTTACAGTGATTATTCTAACCTATTCTTTTCCTCCCCCCCTTTTGACAGGACTGAAACTGACGTAGTCTAACAATGGGATTTCAGCGCTACTAAAGCATACTTAAAGAATTACAGGAACGGGAAAAACAGCTCTCCATGGACTAGTGCTGAAAGGGGAGTTGGTTCTGCAGCCAGCCCTTGTGCATGCTGCCCCTTGACAGCCATTCTTGAAAGTGTTGTGAGGACTGTCGAACGCGGACATGCGTGACAAACGGGAGGAGCACAAAGACTCGGTGCCCTGTGGGCCACGGACAAGCTGGACTGTCTTCCTGGTCCTGAGCCTCATGATGGCTGAGGCACAGGGGGCATGGCCTGCAGGACAGATGGAGATCCTGGGGGATTTGACCGGGCAGCTGGAGGCCTCCCTGCACTCATCTGTCTTGGCAGACCTGCAGGAGGTTTCTACTACCGGCGACATTACAACGCCTGCTGGGTTCCCAGACTCCTCAGCAGTTGTGGGGCGAATTTTCCAGATGAGACTTCCTACGAAGATGGCAGATGCCAGCAGTGCACTAAAGGTGAGGTTTAGAAACCTACTAGGATTTAGACACACACACACACACACACACACACACACACACTTTATTTCTGCAATGCAAAAGGAACCTGCCAAACCCCTCCTACATAAATTGAGTGTTCCTTCTGGACCAGTTATTTCACAGGTGGCACCATTACAGTAACAAAAGCATTGTGAAATTAATAAACAGAATGTAGTCCCACATTTTCATTGGCCTTTGCAGAGTAGTTCCTTGAAGCCTCACACCACAAGGGTGGTGTGAATGACCACATTTTAACTACTACAGTTCTGCTTTCAGGAAAATACTAGGAAACCTGTGTAAAATTTTATTTTTTGAGCTCTTCATCTGATCTTGTATGAACCATTTTTTATTGTTAACTGTTTATGTAATCTTTATACCATCAGTAAATCTCTTGTAATTTATTGATGGTATAAAGAGTAGCAGGAAAGACAATATATGATGTATTTTCCCCACTGTTTTCACAGAAATGGAATGCCTACTAAAATTTTGTAAAATGAGCTTTAATGGTTTGACACTTGGGCCAGTTTATTCAGCACCTCTCAATGATTGTCATCTTTTGCTGTGTGGCTGTGTTCCCTTCAAATAGTTCCAAGGGGTCCACATGCCCAGAATGTCTTTACGTTGTGGGCAGCACCAACAAGATGCTTCAGAGGCTCCAATCGTTGAACGGCTGACCCCAACGCATATCCTGCCTGTCTGCCACTGCCCCAATCAGTTTGGGCATCTCCCCCACTGCCTCTGTAAGCCTACATCCAGAGGATCATTTCTGCCCTGTCAAATACATTTTTACGTTGCAACCAAGCGCCCTTTGTGCGCGTTTGGTAAATCTCCCCTGACAGCTGTGGCCAAAGAATGCAAAGTAGTTTTCCATTGCCATGTTTTTCACAAGGGTACAGCTGTTCTTCCAAAATATTTTTCTCAAACCCAACTAAATACCATTTCCACACTCTGCTCCCCAACAGGAATGTGTTTGGACAGGCTTTTCAAAAGAAAATGCAGCACATGTAAAGTTTTTACTTCACTTGGTCTCCTTTGCAGTTTACGAACCACAGCTTCTCTCTCATTTGCTGTGACAGAATTCGTCAGCTCGTATAAACTCTTTCCAAAGAAGAGACCGAGTGTGGCTGGGAGTCCAATTTTGATAGAGGCATAGTTTTAATGTAAAAAGAAAGATTTAAGCACTCAACCCTGCGGAGATGCATCATTTTAAAGCATTTTGATAGGCCTACATACAGTCTGCAGAGCTTTCATACTGGTCTCTTTGTGGTGTGCTATTGAAGAGTAATGAGACAGGTGGTCACTCATGCCATTTCGCTTTTTGCCGTAAATGCACCATCTTCACAGAATTAAAACAATTATGCTAATACAGAACATGTACTGTATAACATGGCTATAAAGAATGAATATGCAGTAACTTGCAAAATTATTCAAACCCCTGTTATCAACATTGCATGAATTAAAAATTTCACTTTCACATATTTTTGCAATCACTTTTTGAGTTCATATGCTCACACTAAATTGTCATAGCAAGAATTTATTTTTATTTAAAATAAAACAATGGAAAAACTGACATACTGCTTGCATAAGTGTTGAAACCTTAGTCAATAATATTTGGTAGTCACCTTACGCAGCACTAACCAGCTTTAAGTGTTTTGGGGTAAGTATGCACCAGCTTTGCATACTGTTATGGAGCTATTTTTTTCCCATTCATCCGGGCAAATCTGCAGCAGGTTGTTGGTTGGGTGATACTTGTGGACTGCAATTTTCAAACAGTGCCACAGATTCGCAAAGGGATTGAGATCAGGACGTTTGCCTTTTCATTTTTGAGCCACTGGACCTACCAGTCATCACTGTTGGATCAATGATCGTGAAGCCGAAGTTGCATCACGCCACCCAGACACTTCGTAGACGAGGTGCTGTGTTTTTGGTTTATAAGGTTTATAGTCCATTTATGCATTTTTGATTTTGCTGTTTTACTTTTTGCTGCTCAAAGGTAAATGATCCATATTAGTTGCTTAAATATTCCAGCATAGAAACTTGGTTCATACCAGTTATCCCATCTTTTCTGCTTGGCAACGATGCAAGATATTTTGGCGACTGTTTTGAGTTTCTGTGAAAAATCTGTTTCCAAGAATGAACCATTTGAAAATGAAAACAAAGGAAAGCAGAATACTAATGTGGAAAGACCATAAGTAAATGCACATTATTTGCTGGAAAAAATGACCCCCCCCCCCCCAAAAAAAAAAACCCACAAGAGAGCACTACCATTGTCAGGAATTATTCTATAAGGCTGTGGTTACCATGATTACATTCCTTTTAATTGTACAGAGACCCTGAAAATTTACAACTAAAATAGAAAGATGAATAAATATAATTATTCATTTTGGTCTACTGTCCATAGAAGTTTTTTGTTCAATAGCACCATTAATTGCTTGAATCCAAATGTAAGTGTAATTTAACATGTCAGGTTCCTAAACTAGTGAAGTGTAAATATGCATGAGTGATGGAGAGGTCATTACATTTTAAGTATTTTCTCTGTGTGTATGTGTACATACGTACAGATGCCCGCACTCCTAAATTTTACATATCATTAATATGTTTTGTTTGGGGCAATGTGTGGAACTTCACAGGGCCAGAGCTACTTGGCATTGGAAACCAAGATCAATATTTTCATCTTTGACCAAAAGGATTAGTTACTGTAGGGCTGTGCCTGTCATTGAATAGAGGCAGACTGGTTTATCTTGACAATGAGATGAGGAAAGCAGAAACAAAACTCTGCCTTACTGTAGAATTTCAGCAACATACCTGCCAGGACATGGGCTCTGTATTCATACTTCCCTTGTTCAAGGGCTCCTTTATTCCAGAGCCTTTTTGGCTGCAGGAGGAAGTATTTTGCTTTCTTTTGTGTACGAATGCCTAATTAAAGGTTTTACTGCAAAGTACCATTCTTTAGAGGAAGGCCATAAGAACTCTAAAACCTATGATGCTTTAAAACCAGGGCCAGTTTTCCTGAACAAATAAAACTGGAACCAGTGAAATTCTGAATGAGTAAGCACTTAAGGATTTGTCTCTGCTCTTTTTTGTTCTTCCGACTACACTTTGTTGTTTGTGTTCAGAGGAAGTCACATTTCTGAAATGGATATTCTTAAAACCTGCCAAGTTGCCCATTTTTCTTATTTTGTAAACAGTTACATTAAAATATAGTTAAAAGGTTAATAATCTAAATATTCCCGTATGGCAGTTGACATGACGGATGGTGGAGGTGTTTTTAACGTTTTCTTTATGTATATTTTGTAATTTCATAGGGTTCATTTCTCAATGAAAGAAAACGGTGAGGCATGTGGCTTTTTCCTTCCCCCATATCCTGCTCTAAAGTCAGCAGCACATTATCAATTTTTAACCACATAAAATGGGCTTTAACACCAGACCTCAGTCAGTATCTGCCTGGCCATCCTGCAGCTCCCCTCCCTACTTCCCATTTTTCCAGTGGAAAAACCAGCAGAGCCCATTCCCCTGCCTACTCAGCCTCTGTTTCAACCTCATCATATCTCAAATGCCTCATCCCACTCCTTAAATATGAATGTTATCTTTTCAGCTGTCAACAATGGCTGCCTCTTCTTTTGCTGCCTCTATAGTCCACTTTAACAATAGCTTTTTCTTCCTCTCGCATAACAAGAATTTTTTAAATATAGCTTTAATTTTTATTAAAATAAACTTATGGTCACCATCACTTCTGGTCTTTAACGTTGCTGCCTTAAGCTCCAATTTTTAAGCTGCAGCACTGCTGTAGTTATTGATAAGTAAATTCCTGTGTATTTATTTTTAAGTGTAAAGTTCACGTTGCCCATTAACTTCATAATGATGTACTGCAGTCCTGCTTAGCCCTTCCAAAAATAATCCACGAATTTGGTCGCTACTGCTTATGCAAACAATGCTTATCTTGCAGACAACGATTTTCAGAGTAGTAGCAGAGATGGCAGAAAATATATTCGATAAATGGCCGATTCTCTTACTTTTTGCTGTAATTTTCTGCGTTCCCTCACTGGGAATACCTAAGGTGAAGACCATGCAGTATTCAACTCGTGTATTTCTTCATGTACTCTACCAAGCAGTACTTTTATGGCACCAACTGAATACAAGAACTAACTCAAATCCACCCACGTGTTTCGTACATCTTTGGGAATTACTGAAATTTCTACGGGGGGGGCGGCTTTTTTTCCTAACAATTGCACTCAAACCTTTCACCGACATTGTATAAATGTATATGTGTTACAATGGAGCAGCCTAACTGTATGGCTGTCCATCCGATTTTTCTGTGCCTTTAAACATTTGATTTATTGCTAACATAGGTTGACCTGTAACATGCAACGCAAACCTTGTGTTTAAAGATGATATCAATGGGTTTAGATAACATGTCATAATGTTAATGAAGAGCATGCTTTTGGCCTTAATGTTCTCACTGGTTTCCATCTCCAGTACTGTCCACTAGAGTTTAATACAAGATGCTCACCAATTCTGAAAATGTATAGATGGATTTCTAACTGAGTGCACGTATAAACTGAAATCCCAAGTATTTTCTTAAATTTATTATTTTAATAGGTATTTGGTTCTTCATGTTTGAGTAAGTTTTATGCAGTGTTTTATTGTTTAAAAAAAGTGCCTTACATTTTTTAACGGGGAAAAAAACTACTTAAGCTAAAGGTATTTACTGTAGTGGTTTTAGTCGGGCTTGATTGTAGTACAAGCAGATTCATTTCTTTTTTTTTTTTTTTGAAAATGGACAGAAGAAACGGCATGTTCTTTTTGTGTTGTAATTGCATCCTTTTAAAAACATTATTTGTAAAATTAATATTGAAATGGTTCTTGCGATTAACAAAATAAAAAAAAAAAAAAAAAAGGATACACACAAATGAGGGGCAGTGACTGCTTTTTATCCAAAGAAATTAGAGTGGAATAAAATGCGCAGCTGCTCCTGCCTGGGTTTCCCATGTGACAGCTGTGGACTGGTTTGTGCATTAATGGTGTATCACACACGAGCTTTGGTACCACATAATTAATCAAATAGGATTTATAAATGGCAGAATGAAGTTGCACATAATAGAAATAAAGGATGCATTTATATTGTATTATTGTGTTCATTTGAATGTATTGTCATTTCCCATCTATGTATCATTTCACTACACTATGCCGTCTCATTTCAGCAGTCTCCATCTGTTTCAGCTGGCTATTAAGCTCTGCTGCCTGTAATGAGCAAGTGTTCTGCACCCCCTTAAGTACTGCAGTTTCCCGTATGTCATGTATAATATTTTAATCCGCCACCCACCCACCACCGCTCTAATTTTTCTCATTTTGCATACAGATATTGCGCTGCCCCGTTAGAGTACTAATTTGACTTGGTCTTTTGGTGAGTTGAAAAATCCTCTGTCAGTAACTGGTGTTTGCACTTCAGTGTTATATTTTGCATGCTGAGTGGCACACGTTCAAAAATAAGTTCTAGTAAGATTTACCTTTTTTAGGGTTGTTTTTTTTTAAAGCAAGATTCCACTGAATTAATGGATTGCTAACACAAATGTATTCAGATGAAAAATTGAACAGTGAAAACACAGTAGTACCTTTCATCTAATTCATTTTACAATAGACTGCAAGATTTGCCCTCTTTTTAAGTGTTTGCATTACTTTGCTTTAAAGGTTACCTGCCACCTTTTATTAGAGGTAATGGAAGTTCACAAAAGTACTCAGTTTTTACTTTTAGTAGTTCTCCGTCACCGATACTCACTATCCAACATTTAAAAAACTATTAAAATGATACAAAACATTTTTTGAATGAAACTCATACGCCACACACCAGCGATGTTTCAGGACGTCAGCTAAATAGGATAGCATAGTTTACCCCTATGCTCTGAAAAAAATGCATCTTTTCATTTAGCTGACAAGGTCTTGCAATGCTAGGTTTGTGTACAGAGCTACTTATTTAGTCATTTATTTAGGAAAAGGTAATTCTTCCTGAATTTATTTTCTCTTAGTATCTTCACCAAGTGTGGTACAGCAGGATCAGGGATCCAGCTTGAGGCTTTGCAAGATGTTAAATTTAATAGCCAACTTACCCACTATCCATTCTAGGGGTAAACATGGGAATGCTTTTGTTTTAAGAATGTCAGTGCTACAGCTTTGAGAGTCTGAACCAGTTAAAAGTTAATAATCTTAGCAGTCATGGTATAGCAATGTTTATTCAGCTTAAGCCTAGTAAAATAAGCCAGTTAAGATGGGATTTTTGAGATGCAAAACCCAAGGGTGTTAAATGTGCTGTTTATTTCTGACTTAGCTATAAAATTCTCTTTTGTGCTAGATAAATTCTGTTGGAATTGTTAGCAAACAATTTATATATGGAAACATTAAATACCTTTTTTTTTCTTCTCTCCTCTTCCCTAGATAACTGAGGCTGGCAAAGAAGTTTTACCTTCCTGGTTGCACTGGGACTTAGAAAGCCACACACTACAGGGCCTGCCATTGGAGGCAGATAAAGGCGTTCACTACATCTCAGTCTCTGTGACTGATTCTGATACCAATGAGAGCCAATCCCCTGAGGTTTTCTCCATTGAAGTGCATCCAGAAGACCATACTGAAACTGACTCCATTCAGCTCCAATCAGCTACCAGTGAAGTCCAACCATTTGTCTGTGGCAATGAGGTGCCAGTTACAGTGCTCACTGTCATCCTGGATGCTGATCTCACCAAGATGAATTCCCAACAGCGAGTGGAACTGCTTAATAAAATGAAGAAGTTTTCTGGGGTAGGGCTGCAGCAGATGAAGGTTCTCCCTGTTGTCAACAACCGCCTCTTTGACATGTCTGCTTTCATGGCTGGACCAGGAAATGCCAAGAAAGTTGTGGAGAATGGTGCACTCATTTCCTGGAAACTGGGTTGTGCATTGGACCAAAGCAATGTTCCTGATATCAGCAGTGTCCAGGTACCTGCCAAGGAGGGAACAATGTCAGCACAATTGGGATATCCTGTCGTTGGGTGGCATATTGCTAATAAGAAACCACATGTACCTAAGAGAGTCCGACGTCAGCTTAACAACACTCCTACTCCTGTTCCTTCAGTTCTTCCCCCCACGACTTACGCTGAACCTCCTGTACGAATTGTTCCCACACCTACCTCTCCTTCCATTGCGCCCACTACTGACAGCTCTGCTCCTCCGGTGCGAGGTCCTGTACCTCTGCCTGTGAAGCCCACCATAAGGGTCAGAGATCCAATTGCCCACACTCCTACACTGGAGCCTCCTCAGCCAACAAGAGTAATGGACACCACGAGCACTGTGTCTATCGTGCCAACCGTGACCAGGCCTGTGTTTGTCGAGGCCACAGCATCACCTACCCCTATGACATCCACCACCCGAAAACCGAAGACGCCAACTTCAACTAAGAAACCCAGGAAGCCCAAGACATCTACCCCTGCTCCTAGAGATACTAGGACTTCCACAGCCAAAACGCCAAGGCGCACATCCCCCTCACCTGTTACACCTGATTCTAGCAATAAGAAACCAGAGCTACGTAACCCAATTGATCAAGTGAATGCGTGGGTTGGTACCTATTTTGAGGTAAAAATTCCCTCTGACACATTCTTTGATAAAGAGGATGGTACCACTGATAAGCTTAGGTTGACTCTGCGGATGAATCATAACGAGGTTGTGAGTGATGGTTCCTGGATTCAGTTCAATGGTACCAGTCAACTATTGTATGGCCTACCAGACTGGCAACACGTAGGCAAACACGAATACTTTATGCAGGCAACTGACAAAGGTGGCTTGAGCTCTATAGATGCTTTTGAGGTACATGTTAATCGCTGGCCATCCAGTGACAAACCTCCTGTTCTGTTTGTTGCCCGTTTCCAAGGGGAGCCTCGTATGGTTACCAATGATATTCACAAGAAGATACTGCTAATAAAGAAATTGGCCTATTCATTTGGGGACCGTAACAGCAGCACCGTCACTTTGAAAAACATCACTAAAGGTTCCATGGTGGTGGAGTGGACAAATAACAGCCTCCAGCAGAACCCCTGTCCTAAAGAGCAGATTCAAGCCATGAGTCGTAAGATCTCCGATTCCACTGGCAGGCCCTCCTCCGCTTTCAATAATGCAATGGAGCCAGATTTCAAACCTATTAATATAACAGTCAAAGGCAGAGGAAACTGTCACAATTACATGTTTGTTCCACCAGAAGAGATTCTTATTTCTATCCCTCCAACTGATGCGGCCTCTCTAGATATGGGACGGCAGAGCACCGATGACGTGTACCTGCACACTGTAATTCCAGCTGTGGTAGTTGCTGCAATTTTGCTGGTTGCAGGCATCATTGCCATGATCTGCTACCGCAAGAAGCGGAAGGGCAAGCTCACCATTGAGGATCAGGCCACCTTTATCAAGAAAGGGGTGCCCATCATATTTGCTGATGAAATGGATGACTCCAAACCCCCGCCATCTTCAAGCATGCCCTTAATCCTACAAGAAGAGAAACCCCCTCTTCCTCCACCAGAGTATCCCAACATGGCTAGTCAAGAGACAACTCCCCTCAACCAGGACCTTTTGGGAGAATACACAGCCCTACGAGATGAGGATCCTAACGCGCCTCCATACCAGCCTCCACCACCTTTCACTGCCCCTATGGAAGGAAAGGGTTCTCGTCCAAAGAATATGACCCCCTACAGATCCCCGCCACCTTACGTGCCACCGTAATGCTTGCTGAAGCCTCCAAGCAGAGGAGGAAATGGGACATCTGCAGTTCCATGCAGTGTTGTCGGTTATGGGATGAAAAGAGAGGGGTGCTAATGGTTGTACAGTATGGAACTGGCTACGGGGTGGGTATTGGGGAAGAGAACAGGTGAATTAAGTGGTGGTTTGCAAGAACAGCCATTGCCAAGAATTGGAAGTTTCTTGACATGGCTACATCTACTTGAGATGTCCCCTCCTACCCCAGCCTTTTTTTTTTTTTTTTTTTTTTTTTTTTGGGCTTTTCCTTTTTTGTTTTTTTTTTTTTTTTTTTTNTTTTGTATTCGTCGTTTATCATTTACATTTTTTTTTTTTTTTTTTTTTTGTTTGGGTTTTTTCTTTTTTGATTTTTTTTTTTTTTTTTTAATGACTTCAAATCTACTCTCCTAACAGCATTCTTTTTATCTTCTGAACTCTTTTACTTTCAGATAATATAAAACGACAATATGAAAAGACAGCTGGTTCAGAGTTTTGCTAGGGAAATCATACACATCAAGAAGAAAAGAAGAATTATAGACAGTCCTGCAGACAGCACTGGGGTTATTGTTATGACTCAAAATTTACCTTTTAACACAAATTGTACCATTTTTACCTGTATTCACGTGTGTCTAGGAACAATGAGCATAACATCAAAAAAAAAAATAACTAGCCTAAAAAATTTTCATTTAATTCACTGTATATCTGAAAGATGTTCTGGTAGATTGTATTTTTGGGGGTTTGTGGGAGAGGGGTGAGTTGCCAGATAAAAATAACCTGCAGGAGGCCTTTTTCCTCCTAGCAATGTTTAAATGCTGAGGCAAGTGTGGTTTTTCACTTTACCATGAAAAATACAAATGAAACTATTATGCTGTGAAGGAGAGTGGGGTAAACCGAGTTTCACTCTAAAACCATCAGTCAAAATGGTCAGTTTTACAGTCGGTGTTATAAATGTTTCTGGTGTAGACTTGCTATTATACCCAAATGGCCCAAAATTATAGAAAACATACAATGTCTAGTCTGTTCAAAATATTAATATGTTGCCTTTCATGATTGTAAGAGAATGTTCATATGGCATTGCAAAATGTTTTTTCTATGTAATGATGTGCCTGTGAAAATTCTATGAATATTTTTTCATAATCAAATGGGCACATGGATTTTATGAAATATCAAAGAAAAGCCTCCTGCAGTTTATTTTTAGGTAGTAAATATTTTTTTATGTCGTATTCTTGTTCTCTCATTTTCTTAAAGGCTCAGTACTATTTAAATGATGCCAATAAGTACCGTATACATCATTTATTGATCATGTGGAAGTTACAAACGGAAATATGTGGCAGAACAGAAGAAATCGTAGAGAAACGGATGGGTTTCCTGAACAAAACCATCTGAAAATGAGAATATTTGATTGAGGACAGCTCAATCAATTTTTTTACAAAATGTTTTGATACAGCCTCAAAATGTTTTATTAAGAACAATAAATGACTAGTGTATCACAGTTTGTAAAGTCCTTAGTAAATGATTGTTTCATTATATTTTCTTATGGGTCAATTATTAGTGTTTGTTTTTTTTTTTTCTTTAAATGACAAATTGATGCATCTTACTGTCATGCTGTTGGATGTCCCATATTTGAAAGCTTTTCTTTTCTCCACTTCGTTGTTTTCTTGGAGAGTGGTGATGACTCACTGGTTCCAAGATGAGTTTGGTTTCTCTTTGAAAATGACCCTTTGCAATAATGTTAGGTTGTGTGCAGTCATGTGGGCAGTGGAGGTCAGGGGCAACACCCAATCTCACCGGGTAGCGTGGAGCGGAAATCACCCTGCAGGGAAGTGTACATTTTCATGTGAGCTGGCTGTCTCAGAATGGTAAACCCTTGAGTGCATTTTGCTCAATGATCCATCATCTCCCATACTGAAGCCGCTATTTACGTAATGGAGCGATGTATTATGTTATAGATGATTAAAATATTTCTTTCTATTGATAATGCATTTTAAAATGCTTCCATTTAACGTATTGATTTATCATTGTCGAGGTTCCACTGAATATTCATCAAACCCTAGATTCATTTGTTTATAAAATTCTGACTCCAGTCACAGTAGTAGGGTAATGTCTTTAAAAAAAAAAAAAAAAAACCTCAACAATAAAAAATAGCAGTGGGTTGGAGGTCAGTGTTCAATCTTGTCTCACTGTACAACCAAGAAAATATTGATTCGTTGGTCTTACCGTTGAAGATGTAATTTCAACAAAGCTCAACCTACTTTTCAAAACTGGCTTCTCTGGTCTATGTGGGGGGTAGTAAAGGAGAAGAGGTTTTAGTGTGTGCAAGAAAGTGATCATAACCAGGTACTGCATCCATTCTGAAGCAGCCTCTCATTGGGAATATGGTTATAATTCAGACAAATTTGTGAATTTTTTTCCTCCCCATCTTTTACAGTGGAAATACAAATGCCTTTTTGTTCTTGTGCCTCATCTATTTTGCTGTTTGGTGTAGGTTAATTTAACTGTGCATCAGCCCAAGGAGTTTGTCAGAGTACCAACTCAAATAAGGCTAAACAACTGTGTGAAGCTTTGAGGTTAAGAAACCAAAGATGATGGTAATGATCAGCTATTTTTAAGTTCAATAAACATATTTCAATAACTTCCATATATTTACCATCTTACACCTTGAAACTGCACACGGCTACAAAAAAAACCACCGATCTAAATTATTGAATAATTCTGTCCACCCTTTACTTGCAAAATACATGACACTCAAGAATAGCAGTTAACAGCCCACCTCTTTTCTATAGTACACTTTCATGAAGTGCATTTTTTCTTGTTTTCATGTAGCCTTGTTCCTGGATCTAAGAGCTCAGTTATGCCTAACTAACTTTTCATCTTATTTTTATAATTTTTACAATAGAGGCATTGATGGGTCATGTCAGCCTTATACCTTACCTTTTAATGCTCTAATTTCTAAAGGGGCAGCTTTCTCAGTACAAACAACTGAGTCCTTACAACTGGAATACTGAGGTTACGATGATGTTTTTATAATAATACAATATATTTCTGTCTGTACATGTTTTGTTTGGAGTCGAGAAACATTTTTATTTATTTATTTATTTTAATCTTTTTTTTTTGCGCTTTTATGTAGGATTGGGTTTCTCCTCTACTGTTACGTGCTAAGTTGGTGTTGGTTCTCTGGGGGTTTGCAGGGCATGAGGAAGCCTTGTTGGAGAAATGTAAGGTTTAAAGCAATGCAAATGTGAGAATGTATTTTAACTGAAATGGGTTACATCTTGGAAAGCCTGACACTTGTCCATTACCATGACAAACTAAACCTAAAAAGGGGGTCTTACAAAAGCTTGAGTAAACAATAATGCAAAAAATGCATAGAAATGCATTTTTCTTTTTACTGTTTCTAATAGCATTGTTTTATTTATGCCACTAGACACTGTATGTTGAAATCTTGTATTAAAAAGTGTTTTCACCACATACTGTAATTTTGCCTTATTTTCTTCAAATAATTGATTTATTTAACTAAAATCTTGGTATATAACACATCTGTTTGGCCAGTGCTTTCTGTGAACAATTTGCCAACATTTAATAAATGTAATCACTTAGTTTGGCATTGTTAAGCTGTAAACTTTATACATTTTGCTCCAAATTATTTAGAAAAAGTGGTGTACGTTGTGACGTATTGAAGAAATGTTTTTCAAAACAATCGGTATGCACTTATTCCATATTACTGTAGGATTTCTAATTCCAGTATGGGGCATCAGTTATTAGATGGGTAATCTTGAAATTATATACAATGGCATAAAGCAAAATTAACATGAATTCACTGTCTTCAATTATTTTACATGCTTTTATTTTTTTAGCATGAAATATCAAATGAGAGGTTAAAAATGACATTAAATCCCAATATATTCGTCATTTGTGATTGCGATTATATGCATTGGTTCATTGTATTTAGCTTTAATTTCATTAAGAAATTTCCATAGAAGCAATGCAGACAAAATGTTTTGTTCTTAAAAGGAACAAAAAAGAAGCTGTCGGTGTATAAATTAGTGATCTGGAATGCATTGGCTCAGCATATTTGTTAATTAGTCTCCTTTTCAAATAAATTGTATTTACAGATTTACTAGGAGCTTCTATTGCTTTAAGGTCACAATCTAGGCACCCCCCCCACAGCAGAAACAAAGCAGTATGATAATTTGCTCTATGTCTCAATATTTGTGTACTCTGGGACCGAGTTCCTGTTTACTAAACTTGCCTTTTGGGAAAATTTCAGTTTTTATGCAAAGGATTTGGTAACTGAGTTGATCATCTGAAGGATCTGTGTTGCAGAAATTATGGACAATGCTGTTTGGTGGGTTACTATGTGTAAACACACACATATTTGTCCCTCCCTTTTATGCATATATAAATAACCATACAGTATATTGTGGGATTGTGGATGTTTTAACAGCAAGACTGCTAATACAGATGTAATGAGATTTACGAGAGCCCAAGAGAACTGGAGTATATTTGTGCTATTATTTTGACATCTGAAAATCCAGGTGGTGGCTATAGCCTTCAGCTTGGGGGGGGGGGGGATACAATAACCCACAGCAATTAATTAATGTTCAAATGAGAAAATGACATTCAGTTCTTGAACCCTGCTGTGCTGCGCAGTGATTTTAAAATAAAATCAGAGTGGACATCAGTTTTTTTTTTTGTTTTGTTTTTTTTTTGGCAATTATTTCTCAAATGCACACCTTCACGTGAACTTGAAAGTAAGCCTTGCAAGCTTGATAACCTGGACTGGTAAATTATATACTAATATTATAAGATATTGAATTTGTAAATAAATGAATAAAATGCAGGCCAGATAGGACTGTAGTGCCCTGAAGTACAGATCAGCAGAGGGTTCCTACTTCCTTTCTTTTCTGAGGGATGAGATTGAACCATAACAGCATTGCTTGTTTTACCTCTTGGGAAGCTGGCCATGGCACAACAATTTAATAAGCATAGTCTGAACATTTGTCAGAAAGGTTTTTTTTTTTTTTTTTTTTTTCCCCAGCCTCCTCTTGTTTATTTCTGCGACATGAGTACCTAATAGGTAAGCGCCATAAAAATTGGTTAAATTACTGTTAAGGTTCTACATTACATTTTGTTACCAAAGCTGTGACAAAAGAATTTATGAGAATCCATTGCTTTATACTTATATATAAAATATAAAGCAATAAACCTGCACCACAATGTAATGGTTAGTAAATTGCAAAAAAAAATCCCTATGAGGTTACAATACAACTAGCATCTGAGAATTAGCACCTTCTAAATATTAGTTAGGAGCACCATTTTATAACTGTCTTTTTCAAAAATCTTTTGTGTGCACCTGTCACTTTGGCAACGATTCTTGCGGGAGCTAGCAGCAGAATCCTGCTTCACTCGGGAGGTGTGTCCACCTTTTGGAAACGCTATAGAACGGGCAGTTTGCTTCACTGAGATTTCAAGAGCCAGGGGATTTATGATCAGCTCAAGTTTTTGATTCTCCTTAACAAGTAGAATCAATAACGTAATCATGTATGTATGTCTGCCGTTATATCGCAACACTGTATGCAGCTTCTCTGCCAAGCTGGGGTGTTAAAAAATAAAGGCCAGACAGTTTGAAGAGATAATTTAGATCATAGGTTATTATATGAATCATATTATTTGCATTTTTTAAGACCATTTTCTTATTCTACAGGCATTTTTCTCTTCAAATTAAAACCCATTTCTCACAACATGTTTTATCCAACTCTTTGGTCTCCTGGATTATTATAACTGCTTCTGGCCTCTGCAGCCCATCCTGAAAGGGAAGGTATGCAATGAGATCCACAAAGACATTCTAATGTATTTCTTTAAAAAGTTCAAGACTAGTTACACCCAGTCCAAAAGAGCTACGCTCTGACACGTTCAAGACCAGATCATTCCTTACAACCAAGCAAGACACATACACCCCTCTGCATGGGGCCAACATGAAAGAGTTGAAAAATCTCGCTCTGAACTGTTATCTCACTACAAATATCTTTCAAACCAGCTTCTCTCTTAATCTCCAAACTAGCTTTACCAGTGCAATAACCACAAGTGATTTTGACAAGATTTTGTTTATATAAAACTGTTGGTGGAACCATAAAGTTCGTGTAGGTTCCTCACACACCATTTGAAGAGCTCTGCACTAAGACAAGGACGTTAATATCACAACGTCTGCTCGTGAAAAGAAAGTTGGTTCGGTGAAGGTTAAATGTTAGAAATTTGGGACTGCGAGCAGGTTTGTTTTTACAAGGTGCTAGAAACAGCCAGTTAGACGACTGAGGGACAACATGTTACAGGTTTCAGCTTAGATTGCAACAGATTAGAGCTCTATGCTTCGCTCAGGGACAAACAGAACAGCAAGCACTCAGAAAACATAATTCAAGATAATTTTGGATAATTCCTCAACTGATTCTGCAACATTGTGTTGAATTTGCTTACAATTCACTGTCATGTTCAGTAGTATCTTTAAAATATTTTTGTCTCATGAACTAATTATTGTCATGGTTTGCATTAAAATGATGAGAGCCTATAAAGTTCTGGAATATGTTTCATAATATATACTTACTGGAATACATAGACAGCTACTCTCACTGATTCATGGCCATTCAGCGTACAAGACTGAATCCACTCAATGTGTAAGTAATGTCTGGATCATCTTTCAACGTAGGCACGTTTTTGATGACAAAAGCAGGTTATCGGCCTTCTGAAGTATAGCGGACAAATCATTATCAAAGCTTCCACAGCACCATTGCAGGCCGTCCACCAGGAATGAACCAGATTAAATAACATGTATTTAATTGGTTCTCAAAGAGAATAATACAGCCTATAAAAAAGGCTCAGGTAACTATTAAAATTGAAAGGACAAGCCAAACCACAGACAGGAAAAACTGTACCAGCTTCTTGAAACTAAATCCTATCTTAGAACGGTAGAATAAAATTTATGAACAATAATCACAGTGCCAATATTTTTTTATTGTTTCTTCCACTGTGATTTTTTTTTATGATATGCAGCATCTTTGATAGGCCATGTGGATAGTTTATGCATAAAAAAGTGATTTTTGAAAAAAAAAAAACTCAAATACTTAAAATACACAATGCGAACGCAATAAAAACTTTATCATTGCAACATCATTACCTTACCTTTAAAAATCATCTGTGCTCTGAGGATGCCTGTTTGCAGTCTCAAAACATCAAAGAGCAGAGGCGTTCATAACAGATATGAAGAATTTTGCTCTGATGAGGATGATAATTCCTTTATTTTAATTGGTTTGTTGCTATGGTGCAGTATAACATTGGAAAAGAGAGTTGGAAGCGGCTGCTCTGGGAAACATCGATTAAAAAAAGCTTTTCAGTGAGATTCAAGTGTGTTGGATCCAAAAGAAAATTACAGAAACTTCTCAATCTTTGGTTATCCAAAAAAAAAAAAAAACAGTTCACAGAGCCATCTGAAGCTCTTTTTTAGTTATTACATGGGGTTATTACAGTAAGTACTTTGAGGATAAGAATAAAACAATATAATTGAAGAGTGGCTCCCTGTCATGACAAGGCATACATTTCTTAAGTGCTTGCTTGTTTATGAAGATGTTCTGCTTTCATGGAGTCAAAAGTGAGAATTTTTCAATATACTTTTTTTTCTTAAAAGTTGTTTTCTGTTAACAACTTGTCCTCATTTTCTAGTAGTTTTTAGTTTTCAGTCCTCATGGGAATACAACAAACCCCTGGAGATGGCAATTTTTTAAAACCGTTTAAATTTGCCTACAAATTTAACATACAACATAGTCACTATGATGACTAAAGTAATCCATGCGATCAGGAAGACCTATTTCCAAGACTCGCGGCTGTCAACCACCTCAACTCATAAGCATAAGTCACTATGAGGCGTGGAGATAAAAGCTTCAAAGAAAAAAGATGTCAACACACAACTCTCAGAATGGTACTGCAAAAACATAGTTAGTTTCAAGTTTGTAATACCTCTGTGCCAGGGTCTCCCAATAATGACAAATATCATGGAACTGGGGGGTATGTTTATTATTGTCGTTTTGGCCTTGCTCTCAGTTTAGGCATCTCTGCAAACTTGCTTGCTGCAGTTTACTCGGCTTTAAGGAACGCAGGGAAAAAAAAGGCTGTCGCGTCGCACACGGCTTGAATATATTTGCATTTTTTTAAGAGGCAGCTGTCTGAGCCATGGAACCCTCACATGACTTTCAGTTAGCCCGCACCTCTCGTGTTCAACAGAAAACTGCAGAATTAATGATACAGCTAGGGACGGAAAAGAAACGCCGATAACCAAACTAAGTTGACTCTGGAGAGAAAAAAGGTTCCGCTACACATCTATAGAATTCTCACGTATAAATATCATGGTCAATAGTACGACAAAAATCAATTTGTTTTTAAGATAGCGTTAAGCTCAAAGTACCATCACACCATCTCGTGCCCATTTTTCAAGAAGAAATGTAAGACTTTTAAAATATTCTGCAGTGCATTTCCTAGTTTAGACAATTTAAATGGTTGACAAGAAACAAGAAAGCTGGTTAAAATGAACACTTACAAGGCAGTTTTGGACTATAGCAGTCTTCTACTTAATTCAATGGTTGTTTCCATTCTTTAACTTCCCAATATTAATAAATCTGAGCAAATAATTAGACACTTAAATGCCATTTTCTGTGAAATAATCATTCTGCTTTCCTTCAGTCTGATGAATGTCATCTTATATGGATAATATCTAGCTTTCATTATGACGTTTAATCAAAAATGTGTCCTACACATGTGCTTTATATGCTGGTCTGTCAGAAACAAATGCATGTATCACACTTTGCTGTTTCATTTTGCTGCCCAAATCCTGTTGACTGTGAGAACATTTACAAATCCCTAAGAATTATATTTATTTTAAGAAGTCAAGTGTGGCTTTAGACTTTATTTTAGGAGATTTAATGATTTAAAAACTGAGTAAAGCATGTAGAAATTGAATTTGTAAGTCTTTGTTAATGGAAAAAATGAAAGAATTGCATTTCTTCGGTCTCATCAGTAGCAGCCGGAGACATGTTCGGTTTTGAAATTACAACTATGTCTGTGTGTCAAATGTCCGCATTCTCTCGCTCAGGAATTAGGAATCTGGAACACCTCAGGAATTCAATAACTGATGGCAAAAATCCTCTTACGACAGTAATAAATATACCCTGCTCTTGGGTATATTATGGGTATAAATGTGTATTGCATAATAGTTATATATGAAATGACACCAGCAGTAAATAAAACACCGTAGTTGCAGAGTACACCAAACCCTCAATTTTTGTTGACAATGTCCTACAGCATGTTTCCAAATCAAAAAGCCAGCTGTTTCAAAACACGGATCTCTAGAGTAACACAAACACATTAAAACCACGACTGTTTTCGGGAACACAGTTTCTACTGTAGTAAATTGTACAGAGAAAACACTCACATCTTTCAGTCATGTTACAAAAGATTGAGAGTTGTTTATCGGGCTCTACCATTATACAGCAAGAAATGCTCATTTTCATTTAGAGAAGATGCAACTATAGATAGCTTAAAGGTAAAATTCTGGAAATGTAATGCATAGATTTGCAAAAAATATGGACATATCCACATATGCAAGCATTAAGGTTCTGAAACATTTTGTAATAACAGCTTGATCCAGTGCTAAAGATGGTAAAGACTGCTGCTAGTCCACTGTGGCACTCCATGAGAACATGGCTGGGCTGGTCTGCTCCTGTAGTGTTTTTAAGTTGACTCGTGGCAAGCTTCTCCTCAACTAGAGATAGAGATAGTACCCATCAAGAGGATGGGTCATGGATGTTTGCATAAACAAGGTTCAGAGTGTTCATACATGTACATTCTGGTAAGATTTTTTTTTTAGCTTAGCCTGTTAAAAATCAGAAGAAACAATAAAAAAAGACCATGTTTGCAGCCTTACGCCACCAAAAAGCTCACCGAGAGCGTCCTTGGTAATGGATGAGGTATACAGAACTTTAAAGGGTTTCCATTGCAAGGTTTCTGTCCGAGCAAAATGTAAGGTAAATTGCTGTCTGGGATGTTCCTGTATAGTGACCTTTAGGATGAGGATGCAGAAGGCCCTCATCTCATGCTGTTGTATATGCAGGAGTATGTAATGGACTATAGAGAACATCCTCTACATGAAATTAGTTTCATTATGTTGTTATGATCAAGTTTAATGTGACTGAAGTAGTTGTGTGGGTTTTCTCAGGTGGGTTTGCTCAGACTCATCCAATAAAAAATTAGTAGAAATTCCTAGTTGGCTATATATGTTGGCTATTTAACTATATGAAAGATTTGTTTGGGAAAGAACTATATATAAATATAATACAAATCTACTGTATTCAAGTTTTTACCACACCGAAACAACAGTAGTTTACATTCTGCATTCGTAGTTTCTGTCTCCAAACTGGTCTTACCAGGCAGCAAAACAACTCAAATCATCTATGAATATGAGGTACATTTTCCCTGTGGCGAGGGCTGACTGTGCTCAACATTACCACCAGCACCTGACCTGTCCTAGACATTTGTGCCTTTCAGTACATTTTCCTTTGTGTTTTTCGCGAGAAATTAATGAAGTTGTGTAATTACTGGTTGCAATACGAGTGAAAGGCGTGACAGTCTCTGCCGGCTTGGAGGGGCGTATCCACATCAAATTCATGAATTCCTTTCAGTTCCTTCAATAAGCTCTCCTGGTTGTTTTCTACCAGCACAATATGGTGAAGCTCCATGAAAGGCTGAGGGTCTACAAGTACAGTTCATGAAGAAATGCACCCAAAAACAAGACCATTTGTTTGCTCAGACCATTTAGCAAAGCAGTGCAGCTGTCCCTTGATGTTTCCCTTGACTTTTGCCATTAATACTCTAAACAGATTATCTTATACATTTTTTTGCTTTAACAGCTACTAGCAGTTTGTAGACGAAGCAGAGGGTTTTCTAAAGGTTATTCATTGCACTACACCGTTGTATCTGTTCCGGGTCAGAATTGAATTCATCTGAACAACAAAACACTATGAAGTCTTTCAAATAACAAAGTTGGTGTCCAGATTGCATTTCAACTATTTAACCCAGAACTAGAAGACAAGTTTTACAGCACAATATCAATTGAACTTACTTTTTTGGAGTCAGAGAAGCGATTTGGTGTAAAAAAAAAAAAAAAAGCTCAGTGTGAGTTTAACAGTAACCCTGTAAAATAGCTTTTGCAAAACAATGCAAGTACAACAGTAATTACTATAGCCAGACCGCCATCCACGGCTTTGCAAAACCTCTGACACATCTCATCATGGAACACTGACAAGGAGAGGATCCATCTCATGTGAACTGTTGACCCAAGAATGCCAGGCACACATCTGCCGGTGGTCCACTGCTGTTACATCACATTTAACAGACAATTAATGTAAAAGAAAGTCTGAAGTGCCCTCATTTGTTCTGCTCTCAATGACCTGCCACAAGTGATTTCTTATATCTCGTAACGTATGAAATGTGTTATTATAGATTAAATATATATATAAACTCAGCAACCATTAATCGACACTGGTCATGCCAGCTACTGTGGATAAAAACAAGATGACAGAATGTCACAAAATTTTACAGCAGGTTTTCAGATACAAACAAATATAATACAGTGTCTGTGTACGTTGGAGGTGTTCTTCAATTAGACTAACTCCAAAATAGAAAGATAAGCTAGAGGAATTTCTTTTGTTCCACAATCGCAATGCTCATTTTGCAGTTATAAATCGCACTGATAACATCCTGCTGAGGTCATGACTTCTCTCTGGGTCCACGTGACACACAAATATACACATTCATCCATAAGGCAGTGTGTGAGAACAGGCGAAATCTGATTTATGAACTCATTCCCATGGTAACTCTAAAAGCGTTATTAAAAAACTTGTGAACTGTTGTCACATGAGAATGACCATCCGTGTGTCACGCCCCCCCCCCCTACCTTTTCAATGGAAAAATAGTGGGCAGTGTATTGGCACCTTTCACCGGAACCTCTAGCACCCTGTAAAACTGGCCATCGATGTCCATGTCTGGATACAATCGAGTTAGAACAAATTTTTGTCGGACAACGTGGTTAAACTGCACAAAGCGTGGAGTAAACTGGAACAACGTTTTGCATTTTGACTTCTGCAGTCGGTTTGCAAGTGCTGCTCCTCTTGCCTTATTCTCAATCGCCGAGAGGAGAAGGGATGAACCTACGGCACCTGTATTGCTGAGGACTCTATACTCCAGCAAATATTAAATATTTGTTAATGATGCCCAACTAATGCTGTATTGTATGGATAAATGCGATAAAGTGACGGTTTCCTGACCGCAAACCAGGCAACAGCAGGGGTTAACAAAAAACCCCTTTTATCAAAGGATATTGAAACAGTGTGATTTAATTGCCTTCTAAAAATCAGTAACACAAGAAATTTCCATACCTGCCTTTGTTTTCCCACAGTCAGCCGAGCTGTTTTATTAAGGATACTGACTTAAGGTTTGATTTCATTCAGCAAAAGCATGTATTTATTAACCACAAACTCGCACACGCACTACCACAAGTCGCAGCGGTGGTCCAACAAATGGAACCGCTTTGTCTTACAGCTGTAAAAATTGAAAATTTGTAGTCAGCTTATAATATCCATCCATGCATTATTGTTAGCCACTTAATCTTGTGGTGATCCGGTCCCTATGCCGGTACTATTAAAACTACCCTTAGAAGGGTCACCATCCATTGCAGCGAGTTATAATGAATTAAACCAAATTATGTAGAATATTTTTGGACAAAGTAATTAAAATGTTTCAGAAATACAGTTGTTTCTCTTTTCTGTTTTTTAGTTTTACGAGGTTAGCCTTCTCACATGCGACCAAAAAAGTTTGAAATGTGATGGCTGCAACGATGCTTGTTATATCACGCCGGATGGATCCCTTCGGCTTAATAGCTGCTTGTTTTGGGAGGGTCCGTGTCCGTCAAGGCCGAGCTGAGCTTCAGTTTCTACACAATGGATTTAGCAAATTAATAATGTGTCTCGTATTCCCTTGGCTATGTCTTTAGGTATTCATGCATTTTATTATTTCCCACTGTCTTTAAGAGGAAATGTCAGCAAAATGACTGTCAACGACATGCGCCCTTCGCCCCTTCTAATGAGCGGAAGCAGTGCAGACGTTATTTATGTGTTTACTCCATGTAAACTTGGAATATACTCTAGAATCAGGGCCTCAGCCCCTTTACTTCTACCCCAAGAAATGTCAGCTAAATCATGGTGACACCAAATCAGCTGCTTTTGCTCCAGTCTGTTTCTAGCAGTGCATGTTTTGGGACAAGATTTTTGGTGGTGGAGGTCCGGATCTTGACTTTGCCATCGTGCGAACATCAGAGAGGACATCTGAAAATCACACGTCCACATTAACTTTTCACCGCACCTGTTTTTCAGCGTATCCTTCACACGGCAGACTAAGGGCATTTCGAAAATGCAGTTAGTTTGGATGAGAAAAGTTTTGTCCTCACAGTTTTACAACAGAATGTAGAGATTTTTTTTTTTATTGAAAGGGATCATATGTTTGATTCTTGAATAGAAAACAAACAACAAATACCTTGTAAGAACTAATTTTTGTAATAATGGTTATTGCAGCACTGTTTGCTCTGCAGTAAGTAGTGAAAGAAAATGATGTTGCAGGTTCTTAAACAGAAAATATGGTTTAATTATGGAAATTCTCATTTGCATATCTTATGTAAGGTTCCTGAGTGTCTATTTCAGAGAAGGATTAACATTATTTTACCGCTACCTTGCTTCTTCTAATAATCTCAGAAAGATTGTTTCCACAATAAGACATTGATTTTCCAGTTCATTTAGCAAAATAACATTTGTGTTTTTTTCAGTTTTGATGAAAAAGAAACTGGTGTGAGTGAGTGACTTTACACTATGATGCTGCAATATCATTACCTGTTATTTTAGCCTCACATTGTGGATGATGGATGGAGGAGTATTTAGAAGCTCTTACTAAATCCAGTATTAACTAGTATGAATCATTCTGAGACTGAGACCTCCAAAGCTACCAATGAAATAGAGAAGCCGAGCTCTCTGCTGAATTTTTCAGAATAATAGAAACAGACAGGTAATTAAATGGAGAGGATTATGGAAATGTATTAATTGTATTTGGGATTGCACTCAGCTTGTGCTTCACCACTGGACTTGTGTCTTGTCATTCTGAAATTGCCCTGATTCAAAGCACCAGCAAAAAAATAATTAATAAATATGAATAAATGACAGAAACTTGTAGTTTCCTTAGAACTAATCCAAAGGCGGTGTTGACAACCTTGGCCTCCTTGTCATGTATATGCTAATGCATGATCAGAGGGTATGATAAATAGGGATTCAGGATGGAGAGACAGGGACATAATCTGTATCTAATGCAGAAAAATTTTTGACACGTCAGCTTTCATGCCATCGTTTGTAATATTTTTTTGTGAAGATGTGATGTGACTGTAATGGACTTTTTTTTTTTTTTTTAATAAAACTAGAGAGAGTTTGAGTCAACTCATTGTATTCTCCTAATGTGCTTGTCTCTCCCTTCTCACCCACCCACTCCCGTCCTGAAGTTTTTTGGGCCTTTGCCCACCCTTTATTCATATCTCCCAGGTTGTTCGACACAAGTATCTATTGATGTGGGTTGAAGTTTTTAAGTCTGTGGCTCCAGAGATTTTTCACCCGTCTACACTGTCTACATTACAGACACATTTTTCCGCTTAACTTTTAATTTTCTCCCCAAACTTCTGACCCAAGATTTCCACTATTCACACTTGCCAGCTGTCAAGGAAGACTGACTGTGTTCACGCACTCTGTCCCTTTTCAGCTACACGGCTCATTCATCCACTGTGTTGGATGCCTATTTTCACAAGTTTTTTTCAACTGCTTTTGAATGTTTGGTCTCAAGTAGAATCTCTACAATGCACTCAACATCCAAGGACAGATAGGATCGATAGTGCAACCCTTGAAGTTGGAGCCTTAAAACTTTTTCCCCTGTTTTTGCAGAAGCCCTTTTAGTCAGCACATAAGAAATGGGGATCAACAAAAAAAAAAAATACAGTGGAGATAACAAAATAGACAGATGATAAAGATTTGGTCTTACCTTTGTTGGATTTATCAGTCTCTGCTTTTATGTGTAGCTTCAAAATTGTTACATAATAAACAGTAAAAAGTAAATAAATAAATGAAATAGTACATTTCTGTCATGCCAATCTTAATGAGTATTATTCTTTCACTGAAAATGACATATAATCAAATATATAAAACATGAACAAATTCATAGCTATAAGTTACATTACAGCTATGTGTTATAAACATTATGCATTTTGTCATTAACACATATAATGAGACTGCAACAAAGGAGCAGAGGGGATACTACTCAAAAAATATGCAATGTACAAACCAGTTTTCATTCTGTAGCTATATTAAAGACACCAAAGTATATACAGTAAGTTTGCCTATTAAATATACTTGTGTATTTAACTTTGTGGAGGAGACATTCTTAGTGACACGAAGTGAATAATATTGCAGAGATGGAAATATTTCTAAGCTAACAATTTCAAAAACAGCTACACAAAGGAGTGATACTAAATTAAGTAACAATTACCAGTATGAGTCACTTTTAAAAGTGATTTGACAACCAAAAAGTAGCACAAGCTTCTAAAAGAACAGCAGACTATTAATAAGGCATTAAAATGCAGTTCAATTAATTGGTGACAGCATTGTTTCTATCAGGCTGCGTTGGAGAGCAAGAAAGTGCTGAGACATGTAGCAGCTAAAATCAGTTACAATGATTTTAGCTGCAGGAGGAGGATGAAGGAAAATGCAAACTTATGACTGCCTGAAATGCACGATTATGAAACAGCTAAATTTTTGTGTTTGAAGGATGAAAGAGCTGAAAAAACTTGCCATCATCATCATATGCAAAACAAAGACTGCAGTGTGGAAAAGACAGAGGTCAATGACAGGGAATGATTGTCATTTAACATACCTCTTCAAAACAATGTGCAAAAATTAGCCCAGCAGGAATGTGCAAAAAACATAGACCTAATAAGTCGATAAGTATTTAATTTTACTCTGTTTTCTGCACTTTTTTTAGGTTTCAGGCCAACCTGTTTGCGACTGTGCAGTAAACATGGTGTTTTTCAGGTGTGACGGTGAGCCAGTGGATCCAAGGATTGGTGTGTTTTGCAATAGAGCATAAAAAGTTTCCCCCTCATATTTATGGCCCCAGACAATATCAACATACACATGGGACAATAATACCAACAAGATATGACAATTAAGCTCTCTTGCATGCAAGTACAAATCTAACATTGTAAGCCACTTTGGAAAAAAAGTGTGCGGTAAATGAGTTTATGAAAAAAAATCATATACTGTTTGGTATTTCCATAATTCTATTATTACTTTGACTTACTACATGTACAACAGCACGAATTAAGAACATTCTTCAATTCTTTATGAGGACTGCAAGATATATAGCACTGTTGCATGGAATGGATTAAAATGAAAACGTTTTAAGATGCATTTTATGTATTACTCATTTCATTCTAGTACAATTGATTTCCTTTGCATATGACAGAATTATTACTGGTTTACATATTTTGTGAAATCTCAGGGACACTTCTTACATACAAATGTTTCTACATTTAGGATATAATCAAAATCTGTGTACATCATGTTAAGTGAAATCATGCCTTGTGAAAGGGGTCACACAGATGAAATAAATTTGGTTAATTGTTATGTTTTATCAATTTTAATGTTACCTTTGGTGTTTTTTTCCCCCCTGTTCCATTTGTTTGAGTCTAAAATTTGAAATGTAGAAGCATTTTTGTTTATTTGCCTGTGTTATTTCTACAAATCCTTGAGAAGCCTATGAAGGATGAAAGACAAGATTTATCAGCCGCATTCAGTGGTAGGATCAGTAAAAAAAAACAAAACAAAACAAAGCCAAATATGCATTTGATTTTGTCTTTGACCGGGATTCTCTTTTCTCATACCTTTGCATAATGCAGACATATATTTGAATTGGGGACAATGTAGACACTTGTCCTTTCAATGATGATCAACATTTGATAAATCTTCAAACTTTCACAATGGATGTCTTGTCCTTTAGATCACTCCTAGTACTCTGTGAAGTTTTTGAAGTGTGAAACCTTTTTGGAGTCTATCCTGCCACAGTTATAAAAATTAGAACAACACAATTTTAAGTCATTGATTGTCACAATTGTTTTGAATTGTTATGCAACACACTGGGAACACAGCACTGATGTGGGCGGGCAGATCAGAAGATTCTCAAGGTCCGTAAGGAGTGGTTTACCCAACACTTAGGAATAATGGAACCGGAGATCGAGGGAATGCAGAACAAATTAAATGTCTACGTTTAATCAACTCAATTAACTCAACACATACATTCGATTCTTAACAAAAAAATAGCGCGATATTAGGAACAGATCGTTTGTTAAACCAACCGTCCGAATTCCGGGAGAACATAAATCTCGGAACGCAGAAGACGTTAAAAAGGTAAAGTGCATTGTCTTCGCTGTTTCTTACGAAGTACGTCCATCTTGCGCTTCGGCTCGCTATCAAAATCTGTCCGATGCCATTGCGCAGGCGCAGGATTGATTCCTGTCAATAAAAACCTGGGCTGCGCATGGAATTTATTAAGTAGACATTCTGCGTACAATTTTAACAGTTGACTTTTTAATATGGCTCACATTTTAATTATCTTTACAAGGTCACAACCATATCATTCCAATGCCACCCGTTCTTAACTCATTGTTCACATTTTTTTTTGCGTCAGTGCAAAATGCGTTTTAATATTATCAAACGTTTCCTTTCCTCCATCCTGCTTAACATAATACCCCATACTGCATTTATTCTTTTATAGTCTCAGTACAGTCAGAGCACAATGTAACTCAACTGCTGCACAAATACTGTTCAACAAAGTTTAGTACTACACACCTACTAATACAATATAAATCAGCCGTAACCAAATGAAAGTTAACGTTTGTCGCTTCTCTTGCGTGTCGAGTGTAATGCCGCACTTTTAACTTAATCTTGTTATTTGTGTGTGTGCATTGTCTCGTTCGCATTTTTTTCCTGGAATGATCGCAAATTCTCGCGAGACCACCTTGCGTTCATGCAATTGGTTAATTTATTCCTATTCAAAATTGAATAAGCAGTAATCTGAGTTGCGCATATGCATTTATTAACTGGTTTACAGTTATCTTCCGTGTTTGGAAAAAGGAAAGGAAGGGATCTGATTTTGTTTCCTCAGCCTTAACTGAAAAGGAGTCTTTAATTTTCTGTAATTTACACCCAATCCTCACATAACGGGCTTCTGTACAACAGGAAAACGTCAACAATGACTTCTGAAAATATATACTGATTTTCAGAAAAAGGGATCATAAATCAGTGCAACAGCTTTTTTTTTTTTTTTACCCTTTAAGTCATATTTGCTCTCATGTAATGTCTACCAGTGGCAGATTTTCAAAAGGACACAATGCACTTTCTGCCCAGCCTCCAGGCTACCTTGCACACTGGAACAGAACAGTTCAAAGAGGGGAATTATCACAAAATGTGCAGGCAGGAAAAATTATTCATAAAAGTAAACCAGTTTTATATATTCGAAAAGACGTCAGTCCACAGGCAACATGGTTTCTCTAAAGCTTTCAGGCTGTCTTCCAAACTGGTTTAAGGATGGCCCAAAAAAAAAAAAAAAATTAAAAGTAGTTGGAAGTTGGAAGAGACTTTCTTTCAGTGTTTCAGTGTGTTTCTTCTCAAGAGTGTGTTTGCAATGTTGTTTATTTAGTTCACAAACACCACACTCGCCAGAGCTTGCACGTGTTATAGCATCCATCTAGTTCAAAAATACCTGTTTTTGTATGAATAATAAAGAGAGCTTAAAAACCAGATACAACCCACTCTATGCTCCACACCTGCTGCAGAAAAGGAGCTATTTACTAACAACATGCTTTTGTTAAAAAGAAGGCAAATGGAATACTCACCTGTGAAGCACTTCAAAATTAAAACCACACAGTTTAAAATACAAGCTATCCATTTATAGGTTCGAAGCAACACTTTTCTCAGAATCACAAGAAGATATATGGTAAATAAGACAAAATGATAAGAACTTTCAAAAAGACACCAATTTTTTTCTTCTCTCTCTATAGAGTTCACACAAAATAGAAAAGGTTGATAGTTATTTCTTTTTGTATATGTAACAGTATCAAATGTTTAAAACATAATCAAAATATTATTTAAAAAAAATGCTGAACCTAATTATCAAAATGTCTCACTCTACAGTCCACCCTATGTCTCCTGGGTACACTCCAGACCACTGTGACCAAGCACTAGATAAACTCCCACTGATCATGAATTTATCATAATGCAGCATTAAAAGTGCAGGTAAAACTAATGGTTGGTACCAATACAATAAAATAAGTTGGTTAGGGTTCAAACACAGCTCAATCTAAGTGAAGGCTGCATGGTCTCCTGTTAAACAAGAATTATTTTTTTATGATGTTTTTTAACTGCCAGGTCTGTGAAACATCTGTGAAACCAGAGAGAAAATGAAGAATACCCTTCATGTGTTGCTGTGACCTCCTTAAACTTCAATTAAATGCTAACTTTAACACTTGAACCTCAGTTAAATATCAATGAAACCTAAACTCTAACACTTAAACCCAAACTTAGACACTTAAACATCAATCATACCCTAACTCTAACACTTAAACCTGAACTTTGACATTGAAACCTCAATTAAACCTGAACTCTAACATGTCGAGCTCAACTAAAAGCGAACCTTAACACCTAAACCTCAATTAAACCCGAACACTGACACTTAAACCTCAGTTAAATCTCAATTATGCCTAAACTCTAACACTTAATTCCAAACTTAGACACTTTAACCTCAGTGAAACCCAAACTGTAACACTTAAACCTCAATTAAACCTCAATTAAACTCATACACTTAAATCTGAACTCTGACACTTAAACCTCAACTAAATGCAAACTCTAACACTTAATCCTCAATTAAATGCAAACTCTGACACTTAAACCTCAACTGAACCTGAACTTTGACACTTAAACCTCAGTTAAACCTCAATTAAACCTGAATGTTAACATATAAACCTCAATTAAACCCAAACTCTGACACACTGCCAATGATTCTCTGGGGGGGGGGGGGAGAGGCCTGCTGCACCATGGATGTCTAGGGCCCTGCCTATAGTTCTCTAGGGGGAAGGAGGCAAGACTTCATTTCCTATTGCTTCTTGGAAGTCAGATCCTGCTTTGTTCCTCTGAGTCATCCAGTCTATTAAACACCCTCTAAGAAAGATGATTAGAGTCAAAATTAATTACCTTTTTTCATTTCTTCCACATTTGTTCACTTCCAACTTACTTTTTTGTTTGTTTCAGAATGTCACGAGAAATTGTTTGCTTTAGTGCATACATCCATTTTTTTCCTGTAATCATTCGAGCCATCAGTGGCACAGCAGTGGAGAGCTAACAGCAGGGAGCGCAGGCAGAAATCAGTAGTATAGCCTGTAGGAGATGCCAGTTTATCCCCGACCACTTTAGCATACAATTACAGACCCAGAGAGGAGCTGATGCCAGATTCTGACCCGCTACCCTTAAACTGCAAGGCACACGCAATACCCACTGAGCCACTGTTAGCACAGTGAAACTGCATTTCTGTATATATCCTTTAAATACCTAAAGGTAACTTTCTCTCCTTGATTAAATGTCCTATTATGAAAACATTTAGAAATATCATCCTTTCATTAATTCATGGTTGTTATTCTCAGTCGTTCCAATTAACTATGACATTAAGAGTTTTGGTTGTATAAATAGTTCTTGTTCTCTTTTCAGTCTTTCTTTTGAATGTGTAGAATATACATATATTTCCAGCTGTTTTGTTTTCAAGGTTAAGCAAAAGGTATGATCATGTCATGGACAAATTGATGCTTAAAGATTATTTTTAAAAAAAAACTTTGTAAATAGTTTCCCAGTCAAATAACTACACACTAATAGCAGAAAACAGCTAAAAGTTTGTGCTGAAAAGGCAAACTGAGTTTAGCTAATATTCCAATTACTCCTTCCTATAACAATTAAAATTTTTGCATTTGAACTGGGTTTCTGTCCCCTGTGTGTCAATTAACCTGCCAGATATGTCACAGTACCTATCTATCTGATTTGTCTCGGGAAAGCTATTGTTACCATTGTGCTTCCCTGTCGAGCTGTTTCCTAGCAACATCCGCCTACCCAAAATACAGCATATACGGGATAGCATCTGTTTGCAGGTTTGCAGTGAAAAATGTTATGGCGCTACAGTCCTCTTTTCCTGCAGTTTGCAAAATACTAATAAGGTTTTTATGCCCATGGAAAACAGACAGTAGTCTTTGCACTATGTCACATTTTGCATCATGGTTTGCTGGAAGTGAAATAAAATTTAAAAAACAAAATAAATAAAAAAATTTAACTGACAACCATCTTGTAGTGACTGTAAGAAGTGCCTCAGCATTTGTCAAGTGAAGGAGAATAAATATCCGCTCCTTTATTCATTTGACAAAGGGGCTGAGCAAATACATGTTAATATCTTTAGGCTCGGAGAACAGACTCTTGCCCATATAAGCATTATGCACATAAATGATTCTATCTGAATGTATATTTAAGTGACAGATTTAGTGAAATGAAATGACACGATCACTTTGCAGTCTTATGTCTGGATAGTAAAACTGTAAATGACTAATTACAAACAAATAATTCGCCTCCAATGAGGGATAATGCTTGGTTTTTAACATGGTCCTGATTATTTAAAAAAAAAAAAGTTGTCTCATTCTATTACTGTGAGTAGGTGATTTTCTTATATTGTTCCCCTTTTTTGCTTGACATTACCTCAAGTGGCATTTAGACCATAGCAATAGCAAATAGTTAAACTTTCATTCATGGAAATGTACAAAATAACTGATTCTGCTGCACGTGTATTGAATGCATTGTTTTGCTTTGTGTTTCTTTCTTCTGTCCTATACCTCTTCCATATTTCTTGGGTACCTTATAGTCTGTTTTTATTGTGAAAAATCTTTTAGCGTTGACTCTTGGCCACAATAAAACTCCAATGCTAAACTGCCACAGTTCATACTACAGAACCTGGACAGCACCTGTACCACTGCTACTAAAGTAATGCCATCATGAACTCTTCCTGACACCTTTAGATTGCAGGCCTGGTTTCAGACAGAAACCTGATAAAAGTATGAATAAATGAATAAACGTTAATCTGCTAATAAACTATTACTTTTTCATGCTTGGTGTGGGCCAACAGTGGTGACAATTATTTGCACCTTAGCAATAATAAAAGATGCATTAATGTAAATGGCAGTTCTATTATTGTGTCGTATCACTGCGTTGGCAGAAAGTGGAAAATAGCTGTTTACAGTTAATTTTTAGATTTTTACCTGGGCAGTATATTATCCCAGTACCCATATACTATACTTTTTAAAATTCTTTACAGTTACAGGTATTCTTAAAAAAATATCTGCCATGGTTTAAGCAAAAAACTGAGATTGATTGCAATAATGATTTGACCTGATCTTTCAAAAACAGACCTGTATCAACAAAACTTGTTCATGCCCTTTTCATGGCAACTGAATATAAATTTATCTGTGCTTTAGTCATTTTGCCTCTCGCAAGAAGGTCATTATTTCTGTTAGTATAACATAATTCATACAATATTTGGGAAAAGCACATCTATTAAAAAATATAGCACAGACACATCTTTTTCAGATTTGCTTCCATATTTAGTAATTTCTATTTCTGTACCAGATGTGGTTGTCTGAAATGGTGACTGAAAGGCAAGACAGGTGAAAAGTGTGTCCATGGATGTCAACCCTGTAGCAGTAATATACAGGGGAAAAAAAAATCAGAGCCTAACCCTAAACCTTGAGGATCTCTACTGATAAATTTAGAAAGAGACAGAGTTGTGCTCTGTTTTTTATGTCTTTTTAATTGTTTCATTCATAAAACCCCAAGCCTCCCCAAATTTACTGTCTTGAGGAGTTGTATGTATTTTTATTATTGCTATCCAAACATTTTAAAATAACTAAGTACAGTATGTGAAGATATAGCATGTAAGAATAAAATAACATTATTTTTATTCTTAGAGCCACTCCTTTCTGCTCTTTGGATGGCATTGCAGTCAGCACCCCACCATTCATTTTGCAGGTGGTGTTCTGTGTGGGCTTTGGGTGGGCTATATGGGTCTCCCAGGCCTGGCTCCAGAGATGTGTCTCAGTAACTCTCATCTGGGCAGGGCACACTTATTTCTCATGTTCAGTGTGTAAACCATTCTAATCCAATCTACACATGTTTTGTGGAAACATATGACCGTGTCCTTCTACACTGACTTTGGGAGGTACACTGATGCATGCTATCTGTTCCCCGTACAGGCTGTGTTTTTGTCTTCACTGCTTTTCATGGATTTCACAGACAGGATATCAATTCACATCCAAGGTTTGGAAGCTGTTCAGTTAAAGGGACTAAAGGTGGCATCTCTGGATGATGTTATGCATTTGACCTCATCTGACCATGACCTTTGATATGCACTGCAACAACTTGCTGCCGAGTATGAAACTGCAAAATCAGCAAGTGTAAGTTTGAGGTCATGGTCCTCTCACAGAAAAGAGGTTTGCCCTCTCCAGGTGAGGGGGGAACAGCTGTCCCTTGTGGAGAAGTTCAAGTATCTCAGAGTCTTGTTCATGAGTGATGGAAGAAAGGAGTGGGAGATTGAAAGGCAGATTGCTGCAGTGCTGGACGTTCTGTGGGTGTGGGTGTTGTTTGTGGTGCTGAAGTAGGTACTGGGTTTTTGGACAAAGCTCTTGGTTCACTGCTCAATCTATGTTCCTACTGTTACAACCCCTTCAAGGCTTTTGGCTTTTTATGTGCTAGGAGGTGAAGGAGAGGCACATAAAATATTAAAAAGAAGGTTTTAATTAATGGCCTCAAGGTAGAGTCATTGCTCTTCTGGATCGAGTGGGACCAGATGAGGTGGTTCGGGCATGCTTTCAGGTTGCTTACCGGCAGAATCCCTTGGGATTTATACCAACCACATCTGCTGGGAGGAGACTCTGGGACACACCTTGGACCCATTGGAGAGATTATATTTCTCAACTGACCTGGGATCACTTGGGGAATCCCCAGGAGGAGCTGGAGACCACTGTGGGGAACAGGAGGGTCTGGGCCCACCTTCTCAGCCTGGTTCCACTGGTGCCACTAGGACCCTCTCCAGGATAAGCGGGACAGGAAACTGACTGACTGATAGATATGACATAGATATGAGGATATGTGAATGCATCAATACTTTCATTTAAAATCTTGTTAAACGATGTCTTATATTATGAGATGCAAACAACACATACTAAATGTATATTATTATTATTATTATTATTATTAGTAGTAGTAGTAGTAATATCATTACACTCATTTTCATTAACTACTTGTCCTTGGACGGGCAATTTTTTATTAGTACTAATAATAGCATTATTAGTTTTATAATTGATTTGTTAAATATTTTATGTCATGACTTTAAAATGAAATCTCAGGAAAACCAGTTAAATCTCACNTTATTAGTAGTAGTAGTAGTAGTATCATTACACTCATTTTCATTAACTACTTGTCCTTGGACGGGCAATTTTTTATTAGTACTAATAATAGCATTATTNGTAGTAGTAGTAGTAATATCATTACACTCATTTTCATTAACTACTTGTCCTTGGACGGGCAATTTTTTATTAGTACTAATAATAGCATTATTAGTTTTATAATTGATTTGTTAAATATTTTATGTCATGACTTTAAAATGAAATCTCAGGAAAACCAGTTAAATCTCACCACTTTAGTGTTTAAAAAGTTGTAATGTCAATATCTGTTACACCTCCAGAACAAAGTGCTTCACCTGTAGACTCTGCAAAAAGAAATCCACCATAGTATTAGTGTATTCGGTATGATCTTGCAGAATGGAGGACAGAAAAAGATGTGGATAAATGCAGAATGATTTCAATCTTCTTCTGTTTGCCACATTTGACAGTTCATTTAGCTGAAAAGCACTCTAAAAAATTATAAACACCATATGTATATAACTTGAATAAATTTGTTGGTTATTACAATTGTGTCACAAATAATCAGAAGTCTTCGTAGAGTAGAAGAATGCAAAGACAAGAGATTTTGAGACTGAGGCATTAAAAAAATCTAATGGGAGTTCTAATAAGTTTTGTCAGAGAGTTTGAAGCAAAGTGTTTGCCCCCAGTACTGATAAAAATGACAAAACTGGTAATTCAGTACATTGCACATCTGGGAAAACAGTGCAAAGGATAAGGGAGTCTTGATGGGTTTTGTCTTAATCAGGATCAGACTTGATCAAAAGCAACTCTTTAGCATAGCTAAACTGGGAATATATATTGTGTAATAAGGAGGTATGAAACATAGCGCATGCTATGTTGGAAATAGCATTAGAAATACATTAGGGCCAGATCATTGCAATATGCTGTGATTGTCTTTTTTCTCCTTCACCAAACATAGATCTGCAATGATACCACCATATTCAGTATAAGTTCAAAATTATATTACATGTAACTAATAAGCAATCTTTATTTCTACTGAAAAGATAATTCTACAAAGCACATTCATGTTATATAAACATTACTTCTAATGTGTGGCACCAAATTTTTTCATTAAAAAGAAAATATTTAAAGATAAACATTATTTGCAGTATATATCAGATGAAATTTCTCTTTTTTTCTTAAGTATATATAAAGACATGGAAAAAAGGCACATACATTTGAATCTTATTCTCCCGTGGTCACTGGGACTTGAGCAGAAAATTGGCAGACATTATAAAGGATAAGCTTTGCAAACATATTTTATAACCAACGTGTGCTTTTCAAGTTTCTTTCCGTATGGTTAACCAAGCACGGCATAGGTTGCCACAGTCAGAGTAATACTGGGATTTTTCAGCATTTGAGCTGACAGGTTGTTGTTTTACTTTTATTTGTAAATGAATAGATGAAAATAGACAAAAATCTGTCTATTATTGTTTAACCATGCGAGCTAAAAAAAGTTGAATAAATGGATAAACAAACAAACAAATAAATAAAATGAGGGGGCATAATATAATAAACTTTTCACAAAATTAAAAAAAAAAAAAAAAAAAACAGCAACAAAAGGACAGGCCTGCTGTGCATCTCAAGGTTACTTTCCCTTATTACCGATAACTGCTTTGTCTTCCTTTAAATCTTCCTAAACAGCCTGATATTCCTCTAAAGCCAGCCAGGCTGGAGTCCTAATTTACACATTCATTTAAGAAGAAAGGAATGTATCCATGATTAATAATATATAATACCAGGTGTAGTACATGTACTGCAGAACTATTTTTACAAAAATTTGTTTTAGTCTGACTGAAGCATTATTAAAATAAATGAGTTGGTGCTGTGCTTACGTAAAACTGAAAGTCAAAAGGTACATCTTGCATACATCTTTTTCACAATGATTTGATTCACCTGCTCTGCTACTTTGTAATCACAATTTCTTAATAAGTATATATTCGGGTTTCATTTATTACATCCAACCATTACCAATAATCAGTTGTCTAACACAAGGGGACAGTGGTCACAAGCCTGTCCTAGAAGCAAAGGGCACAAGAAATGGTACAATCAGGATGGGGCACCGGTTCACCGCAGGCCAAAGACAGACAGAAGCGCATCCACAAACTAAAGGCAATTTAAAGACATGTCTTCGGACTCAGGGAGGAAACCAGAGTTCCAGTTAAAAATCCACAGAAATGTGTGCCCGGGTGGTGTGAGGCATCAGTGCAACCTTCTATGTCACACAGGACTAACGTTAGAGGAAGGAAATATTTGTTATAGGAGTATATGATATACTTATGAGCAGAACAGTGGTATGAAATAATTACAAGCCGAGAACGGATGTTAAGCATCAGGTCACGATCTATGTAAAGTCAATACAAATTCCTGAACCAAAGAATAAGGAGGTAACTTATAATAATGCTAGCAATATGTGATAACAGAAACAAAGAGTTGCTAAAAAAAAAAATAGAAATTGAATAATCTAGCAGAGGCTTTTCTCCAAAGAAGCGTAACATTTATTGTAAACAAGAGTGCAATTTACCACTGCCAGAGAGCTTGAGATACAGACACGCAGTTGTCGAAATAGTGAGTTTGTCCAGCACCACTCTTTCTGCTGACACACATTATACAGGTTGCTGTCTATAGAAATGAGTCGCATAGGAAATACAAAGTTGAAAGTGACAAATGGTGTGATGTAAATTTATGGAGCTGTCACTGTGTTAGGAGATGAGTGCTACTGTAAGAGATGTGTTTTGAGATATTTCTGGAATGCTGGAAAGAATTTCTTTTTATGCTTTTTGGCATTTACATTACACTGGATTAATTACAACACTTGTGCAGAACAACTGTGCTGAAACAAGTCTAAAAGAGCACAAAAAATAAACAAGACACGAAACAGGAATAATAATAATAACACCAGAAGGGGAGCAGTTTTTGCAGAATGCTGCATTCATACTTAACATAAATGTGTGCTTATATCTGCATACAGGTACGGACAGGCTTATATCTTTGTCACGTTATAGCAATAATAGGCAAGTTTGTGTGAGTTATTTTGATTACTGTCACAGCTGTTGCTCTGTACAAGCTGAAGCCGGCACCACCATTTGACCGACTGCAACTGTTCAAGCAATCCAGTGCCACAAAAGTCCTAGAAGAGTAATCAATTACAGCCTCACTCGACTAGCCAGCAAGAGCCCAGAGCAGAATTACATGTACCATAAAATTTCCCTCAGGGAACCGATAAATCTCCATGCCAGGGTTAAAAGGCAAATTGAAGTTGGTGCCAAGGCAACCATTTCACTGGCGGGGCAAACTAGCTCTGTGCGGATATGGAGAAACCATTTGACTGCACTCAATTAACTGCTGTAAAACTACTGTGGACAGTTGACAAACAATGTTCGGTCTGCTGTATACTCTATAAACATTTAAGACCGAGATTCATCTATTCTCACGGTTCTTTTACAGTCACTGGCTAAGGCACAGCTGAGAGTTAAGACGTCATACCTGCGTGACACCGCTTCATTCCAGGCAATCGACTTAAGCAAATCTGTACCGAGAAAATAAACGTTACACTCTCAATTCAGACCATAAGAAATTCCCTAGAATATTCCATGTTAACAGACAACCCTCTAATTCACAGCTAGTAGCACTTTCTTCAAAAGCGTTGTCCAGTGTTATGCTACCTACAGTGACTTCCCCATTTGTACAGCAGGTTAATATTAACTGAAGCAGTTAAGGCCGAGTAACTTGATCAAGTCTCTAAATCTAAAGATGGTAGCTTTAACCAGTACAACCAGGTGACCCCGAGAACCAAACTAAATTGATGGATGCACGGGGGGATGGATTATTGTGCAGATGATTGGGTAGAAAGTTCTTCACATGAAACTTTGTGAGTTTATTAGATTACAAACTTAGAAGAGCCATCAGCACTCGAATTACAGGGAAGGAAATTTGATTACAAACCAATTCAGAGGTGCTTTGGGATAATCTAACATCCCACCCTGGGGTAGTTTCCTAGTACCCAATGATTCTAGAATAAGATCTGGACCACTGCAACCCTGCTCAGGTTTCAGAGGTTAATGGTAATGGGTGGATGGATGGAGAGACCTATTCAGATATATTTTTGCCTCATTAGTTTATAAAAATGAACAAAAACTTTAAACAGATATCACAACTCTAGGCTTTAACCCTACTTCCTGGTCTGGGGATGGACAGCTTGCTGATTCATGGCATAATGGAAAACACATCAACAGCATCTTTTAAACTTAATTCTCAATCGGGTTTCTAAGGACCAATCTGACTCTTTCCTTTGTTTTGAATTGCTTCCCATGGCCTCGCTCTGTTCTGGTGCATTGGTGATTACCCACTGTACATCTCCTTCTTTTTCTTTTTTTTTTGTAGCTTTCACATTTTTTTGCTATTAAAAAATGTCACACCACACAATACTTGTCTATGTTATTTTTCCATTTCTGCCTATGCTAAACTCCTCCTCCTTTCCTGTTTCAGATGCTTTGCTCAGAAGGTCCCAATGAAAATCATGTCTGCCTTGGAAAATCTGTTGGATGGAATGTCACTCCCACAGACCACCATAGCCTGCTGTTGATGTTCTCTCAGCTGTCAAAACTCATTAGCATACTGAAAAACTGTCTGTGCTCTACTTTTGATTTTCTCTTCCATTATGTGCCATGCCCACTTTTTCCAGAGGTCACTGAATAATTAAACATTTTAAAACTTTGTGTTAAAATGTGTTTTGTTCAGTGGTTTTTAACCATCAACTTGTTAAAACATGGAAAAAAAAAATCTGGAGAACAGACACTCTATTGAGTGGGTCTTGCCCTTTCTCCATACAAAATACCAAAAGATCAGCCATTTAAAGGAATGCCAGCTCTGCGGAGGGGGTGTGAATGCACAACTACTGTATACACAACAGGAAAAGCATTTGTGACGCGAACATTAAATTGTGTGCCTTATAAAAGGTGACTATTTTCTTATATGACTTTTCTTTAGAACTTTAATTTAGGATTTTTCCATCAAAATTAACTTTTTTTTGATTATATATGTCTAGACATCTATTTTTAACCATCATTTTTCTCTTTCATCTTTATCCTGCAATTTTATGACATAGATACGAATTTAATAATACACATTTTTCACTCTTTGAGACTACAACTGCACATACAACCTCATCTGCTATATCTAATGTGAGTTGCATTTTATATTTTATAAATTTGTAATCCTGAACTGTAATGCTCAGAAATCAGATTTATTTTCAATATCATGCTGGAATCAGAAACTGGACAAAAAGGACACATCTTAGCTCTAGCTACAAATAATGAAAAATCCAGTGTCTTCGTTTAATTGATGGATGAACGCCCTTAGATCAAGGTGTCTGGACCATTATGGCGAGGATGTTTCCAATAGCAACAATTTAACTCAAATAATCCCGTCCACAGCGAGAAACGTGCGCGGGGAATGACAGTGGGGCCCTTTAAGACGCTGTTGCCGTGGTTACGGAAACCGGAAGTTAACAAGAACGTTCCAAGAACCTGCGGTAAAATGGCCGCTTGGCCGTGTTGCTGATGCTGCCGGTGTTTATCATTACGGTGGACAGTTGGATATATGAGCCGAAATTGTCCTTTGTAAATGCATTTAGCTGCAGAGTAAAATTGCAACGGGTAGGTTTCAAAACACGCTGAAGGAATAATATGTAAGTAGTAATTTGTTTGTTTGTCTGAGGAAAAGGGGACAGCAGAAGAATCGTATTTCTACCAAAAAACATACCTTTCGTGGTATCTTTTTGGGGGATTTAACAATAAACCATTATTTTTAAAAATTCAGTTTGCCCAGTTACTATTATTATTATTATTATTATTATTATTATTAGCACCGGACAGGATAAATAGGATTTAAATGTAACCAATACCCGACAACCATTTAAACCATTTAGAACCTGAACCTTGACCTTATAGATTTGTAAATTTCCCCCTCTGATACGTTCATAAACAAAATTCCCGAATCAGGTTTTTTTCTTAAAGAGTAAGAATGGAACTCCCTCTTTATAACTGCATGCAGGCTCAGTGTTCCTATTCTGGATCCTATTCTGGAATCATGGGAAGATTACTCCCACGATGGGAAGACAGTCAACTGCAGGACCACCACATACATAATTCACTCACTCATATGTTTTGAACTGTGTTCACCAGGTGTTAAGCATGACTGACAATGTGGTGCCCTGCACTGTGAAGTCACCAGTGGCCCTTCAAATTGGTGATGCCAAGAAGGACACATCTCGCCCTGGGGTTTATGTCATTGATGTTACCTTTCCTCATTGTGAAGCAATAAAGGTAAGTAATTCTAAAAGTTCACATAAACAGTAGTGCACACAAATGTCCAAATGTTTGCACCTATAGTTTCCTGTAGTTTAAACAAAGTGAAGAAAACTTGAAAGATGTACACAAAAGCTAAAAGATGTGGTTGTCCTTCTAAAACACAGTTGTACCTTGAACTTTGTTTTGCACTGTAAGTCTTTTAGCTGTTTTTCACTTACAAATTATCAAAGCAAACACAAACACCTTAACATGAAAGCACTGACTTCTTTCCACAGTTCTTATATGATGTTGTGCAGCTAAATTCTTCAGAGTAGTATTTCTCAGCCTATTCTGTTCTTGCAGATTCAGGAGATCTCCTTTAAGAACTACTACACCGCTTTTTTGATGTTGCGCATACAGAAGAAGGAACCGGGCAACCTGGGGGGTGGTGCGAGGTGGGTCACATGCCTCAAAAACCATCCCCTCATGCCCAATCCACACACTGAAGAAGGATCCCAGGACTACTTCTCTATTTACAGGCACCAGGTCAGAATAACATACATACATACATACATACATACATATTTATGGAACAGAAGAAAAACTTGCTTTATAAGATAATATTTGGGCTTGTAATATGCCTATGATTTCTGACTTTCATGAAATATTCTCACCAGTTTCAGTTTTTTGAGCAGTAAAAGAAATCAATCCAAGAAGCACTCAGAGATCATCTGTTTTGTCTTAAGTTTACATGAATCAGTTAAACTGATTAGCTAAAGTTCTTTTTATGCTAAACATTACTTAATTATTGATCTCTTTTGCAAGTTATATATGAAATATATATATAGCATATATATATAAATAGCACATTTTTTTTTTAAATCAAAAGACAAGCGTACAAAAGAAGTGAGACAGGATTGAGTTTGAGAGTCTGTGTTTAGGTGGGATGAAGAGGTTGCAGAGTTTATGGAGGATGATTGTAAGGAGCTCTCTGGTACAGATGAAGACTACTAAATGGAGGGTTATGACAAGGAGACTGAGACTACCCAGGGATCACTAATGGCACAAGAGAAGGCATGTCAGGTTGAATGATGAGCAGTGCAAGCAGTTAAAACATTTTTAAGACTGTGCTAACAGCAAAATTTACACTGTCAGAACCACAGACAGTTTTAATGCTGTTTGTATTTCCTTATTTTCCTTTTATAGTCTTGTCATTTTGCTGAAACAAATATGCCAAAAGCTTTCTGTTCAACCATAATGCCAGTTTCTCCCGAATTATTGATTTGTTTTGAATTGGTTTATTCGGCTTGAAATGGGTATACCAAAAGTCTTTTTTGTCATTGGTTAATCGGTTGAAATCAGAATTTTGCAATGGTATGGCAAGGAAGCGCAGATCAAATATTAACAGTGTTTCAGTGACCGTTTAAGAGGGGCTAAACTACCACGAGCATCATTAAAACTGCTTTTCTGAGGAAGAAAACCCAAGAAGGAAAACATCAGCACTCGTGGAACAACAAAGGGTGATACGGCACAAGATAAGACACAGGAGTTTGCCATCTGCTGCTGCAAGATGCTCACACTTGCTTCCAGTTGCGTTTTATGCCCACGTGATGGTGGTTGGAGCCGTAATCTCAATGACTGTTAGTCATGCTTGGTTGACAACGTGTCTGCTGATAGGCAAAGAAAACTCAAAGGGCCAGTGGGCTACAGTCACTTTGAGAGTGTGTGTGTTTATGCCCAACATGTGAGGCTGGGATGGAGCTAAATGGCTGTTATAGCTACTATAAACGATGAAGCACCATCAGCTTTATTGCCACGTTGGACATGGTTGTGGTTGAGAGACTATCAGTGGCCACAATCTATTTAAAAAGAGTATCTACATCAGCATGCAGACCATAGCACCACAGACCATATGCATAGGTGTCTCGAGATTGATCGGAAGAGCCAACCTAGATTACAGAGCTTGCTTTGTTACAGGGTCATTACTTTTATGCTTTAACATACTAAACTTGTCTATTACGAACAGCTTTGGGACAATATTTGCTTATGATCTTTGGGGAAAGTAATTATGGCTTCTAGATGTTTACTTTTGCAAGGGTGTGTGTCAGTTGTGTTTTATCTCATGAATTATTTTTGTTGAGAGTGAGCTACAATAATAGATGTTGATAAAGGGCTGTTTGGTTTACTCTTCTTGATGCCTTAGCACTTAGTTCTTTGATTTATTTACTTGATTAAATGTAACGTTGTTTTATGGGTTCTTCATATTTGTTAGAAAATTATCAGACTTTATTGTGTTTGGGAAGGTGTTCTTTCCATAAATGAAGTTAAGGATATGAATACGGTTTGTGGGGAGAAGATAGTTTGAATATTTTGCAGAACACCTCCAGACGCAATGGATCGAACTTTGTTCAAAGCCACATTTCCAAATTTAACAAGAAGGTTGTTTTTTGTATTTTTTTTTTTCCTTCAGCAGCTACAGTGAAATGGAAGAAAAAAACAAGCAGCTTTAGTGGTAAGGTTGGAGAAAAGGCTCTGTCTGCCAAAGGCTTTTGTATGCAGAGCTTTGGCAACGACAAGCTAAGATAAATAAACAAGTGAAAATTCTCTCTCCTGAGAATTTTACTGTCAAGTGGTGTTAGATGCAAATCTTGAAGGGGAAAGTAACACATAGTGAGTATTAGTGTGATAAATCTGTAGTGTTTTTAAAGGAGCACAATGCTCCCAATAATTTAGGCCCAGTGGAGGATGCAGCCTTTTCACAAGCCTTTGCATATTTATGCTGCTGCTGCTGCTTCTAAAGCAATGAGGTTGATTTGTAATTTAGACCCCCCACAGAACATGAAAGGGTTTTGGATTTTGGAAACTATATCTATTACATGTATAACACTTACTGAATTTTGATTAGAGATTTTTTCTGGGCATACTCTGTATTGCAGAAGGAAAACTAATAACCCTCTGGTACTGAATCACAAGTTTGACCAGTGCCAGTGCGGCATAAAGAGCAGCTGCATTGCTAGAATTAAAAATGATTTCATATAACCATTTCTGTCACAGCACTGAAATGAATATAAATATACATGCATGCAGTTTAAAAGCTTTGGTTCAGTACTATTGTTTTGTGTGCAGTCATAATTTTAAAAATTGTGTGCTGTATCTTAAGAAGCGATTGTCCTGTGTATTTCAGATGCTGGTAGATCCCGATGACGTGACCTCCGTGCGCCTTATTCTGCGACAGCCATCTTCGGCTTGGCTGAATTTCACACTGGAAGACATCAAGATTCACCAGTATGCAGAAGACGTGAGTGAACATATACTTACTCTCTCCATTATTGCTCTGACTTTCTTTGCTGACAGACATGTGACATTTACAAAAGTATACTCAGAAAAGCCCCAAGGTGCCTTTTTGGTTAAGCATGAGGTATGAAGCTTAGTATCAAGAAGGAACCTTGAAATCTTACAATGTAATTTAAAGGAATTTTAATATGAAACATTTCTTTTTCCTGAAAATTGAAATTTGTGTCAATATTGTGTCACGTTTCTTTGCATGCAATGTTTATTTGCTTAGGTAACAAAAATATATGTAGAATATATGCATATTTAGAATTTAGAAAGTGTGTACATAAAATATATGTAAATGTAGAATGTGTTCAGAAAGATAATTAAACACTTTGCTCAAGGTTACAATGCTGCTGTAAGAACTACAGAACACCATTATCTCCTGCTCTAAACCTACTGTGGTTTCCAATAAGTACAAATGTAGTTTATGTACAGCAACAATCAACTGGCAAAATATCACATATCATGGATGAATGATGACTATACTGTTTTTTTTTTTTTTTTTTTTTTGTTAAAGTTGATTGTTGGCTAAAACCCTACAGTAGATTGTGCTTGGAATAAATGGTCATCATTTGTATATTCCTCCTGGCTTTGTATATTATAAATGGTCATGAATATGCTGTGTTTTCTTCATCAGGATCTGGAAAGGGACATTCCTGCTTGGTTTTCCCAACTAACACCGGCTGATCAAGCTCCTGATTTGAAGGTAAAATTTTATATTAACTTAGTTTACATTGCCATTTATTTTCTTTGTATATATTAACAATCAATGTGGAGCCCTGGAAATATGATTCTGAGCAAAAACATACCAATAACTACCGGCAAGCTTGCATTTCAAAGGACCTGCATAGTTGCAAGTGCGAAAACTAATATTCTGCTCGGGAAGCTCCTCTTCAATAAAGCGTTCAGCTGCAGTGGAGAAGGAATCCCGCTGAGTCTCTGAATCTTCCCAGAAAAAATCACTGACAGATGATTAAGAAAAGTAGGCAAAGTGTTTCGGATGCACCAAGTGTTCATTCAGAGTGCAAGACCCTCTGGTTTGTGAATCTGTCAGTGTGTGCTGAACATTTCCTTCCCAAACAAATCCCTGTGTATCCAAATAACCACAAATATATGTGACTTAATGGGAAGTGAAATCATACATTAACTGGAGAAAGGAAATATCTGTATTAAGCAATTCAAAGAGGCCCGTTGGGACGCATATACATACGGCAGAAATGGATCATTGCATTCTTGAGTTGCAGTTCACATCTTATTAATGACATGTTGTACATCAAAAGAAGTTATCACAAACTTTTTTCCTTCTGTCTCTTTGTGATATTGTCTTTTACTGAAAATACTATACCCACTCAATGATTTTATGCTACAAAGATTCATCTGTTCGCTGCATGGTAAGGTTTAAGGGGATTTAATTTTTCAGGGAAACTGAATATTAAATATACAGTTTATAGTACTTTTGTGTCCAAAAGACTACCCAGTTATATTCTGTTGTATTCTGTTATATATAGCTATATTCTGTTATTTTTGGATTCTTGTAAGACATAACTGAGTTAATCGTGTGTGTGTGTGTGTTCTCCTTGTTTTTTTTTTTTTCCTATTCATTTGAAACTATTTTTTAGATTATCTGTGTTCATGGAAGAGTAAAAGGCTCAAATTAAAAGGAAAAAACAAAAAATCTGATGGTCATGGGGCCAGTTTAATTAGTTTCAACATGACAGGAACAAATAAGCTGCACACCGATAACCCAGTGATGCAAATCTTACACATTTTTGTCAACTGTAAGGATGTAATGAATTGCATTTTTCCAAATGAGATAGTCATTATCATTGTTGATTCACTACGCAGTAGTGTGTCGTCAAAAATATTCATCTTTCTTGATGGCGGGTTATTTTATACTAACGTCTCAGTTGGTTGTGCGCAATTTCTTCATTGTGTGTTTAATGTACCGTGTTATAGTATAAACATGCCTTGTCTAAACTGATGTATTACATTAGATATCTGTTTAGCTATTGACTTTATTCTACATCCAATTGGATGAAGAACAGTTGAGCAGTAATGGGAGGTAAAAGCACAAGCATTTTTAGATGACTTTTTGGAAACAATTCTGAAGCAGGAAACAGCAGGGTGCACGGTAAATCCAGAAAGGTGTAGACACATACCAGTCGAGTGGTTGATAAAAATTCAATTTTACATATTGGGGCCCTTAAAATCTTAAAATATATCGCTTCTTTAGTTCTCATGCATCTGTTTGTTTGTTTATTTCGTCCATCCACAGCTATAAAAGTCTTACTTTCAGTTAATGCTGCTGAAGTTTGTGACTGTTTATTGTAACGACTAGCTGGTTTTCTTTTTTCAAATGTATAATAAAATGCCTTGATGCTTCGTGCCAATGATCTATGCAGTTCACAGCAACGATAGTCCAGAAGCAATCGCAGGGGGGTACAGGGTATGAGGCAGGTTTCACTCAAGACAGGATACGCAGACGTGCACACACACAAACACACTATGGGCAATTTATAGTGAACAACTCGCCTGAAATATGACAATACACTGTGGGCGGAAACCCACAGGAACATGACACTCACCCTGCCCAAGTCGCTCTAGAGGAGTTTGTTCAGGGATTTGATGGTTCCCTACTGCCCTCTGGTGATAGAAACAATCCATGCGTAGGTGCTCAGGATACAGAAACAGTGCTCATGTAAAGGAAAGCTAAGTGACTTTAACCCTAATAAAAAAAATGTAAAAAGTCCAGATTTTGCAAAACCACACAGTGTACCCAAACCTAAGGCCAGCTGTGTGAATGCGAGGAAGGACGCCAGAGAGAGCAGGCACATTTAACAGCATAAAACTTTTGTCGCGTGACTGTGCACATGTGGGTTTCCTCTTCAGGGACTTCCTGACCCCCAGAGTGTGGCATCTAGCATCCAGCAAATGTGGGCGTTGACAGAGATCATGCAGACAAGTCAGACAGCAGCCCCTATTGGACGCTTTGATGTAAGTTACAGTTTGATTGCTATGATTTTTTTTTGTTTTATTTTTTTCTTTAAATAAGATCAGAATTTTTCAAACTGTGAACAGCTCATTGGTGTGTGTGTGTGTGTGTGTGTGTATATTTTTTTTGCTTTGAAATACTTTTTATAGTTAAAGTTGCAAACAGGTTATAAACTTACCTCATTAAATCTTGACAGTTTTGTCATATTAATCATATTAATTTATCACATTTTAAAACTTATTTTAGGTGCATGGTAAATATAACTACATGTGAATAGTAATTTTCATCTTTTTTGACAGGTGGATGGCTGCTACGATGTCAACTTGCTCTCGTACACATAACAAACTTATTTGGGGGGCTGTCACAAACTCAGCAAATGTGCAACTACATCAACTACGCTTTATTGAATATCTTTATTCAATAAAATAAACTCATTTCTCATATCTTATAATATGATCATCTTACACAGGTGTTTTAAAGTAGTATGTAAGAAAATAATCACTATTATCTGCCATATAATGTGTTGCTGAAGAAGTCAAACTAATCTTTGAATATAATGTTAAAAAAAAGACTTCACTGTAACAGCAGAAACCATTTCAAGGTTTGCTCTTAGAAGTAAAACTGGCTGCCTCTTAAGTTAAATCTTTTGGTCTTTTTCTCTAACAGTTTCTCCTTGAATGTTGCACTTGTGCATGTCATATTTTCCTCCTCTTTAAAATTTGTCCTTCTTTTTGTTCCTCTTGTATGCTATTTCCAATTAATTTGCATTTCTCAAAATACAAATTTGTGTGTGTGTGTGTGTGTGTGTGTGAAAATGCAAATGCATTGCTCAGAAAGCCTAATGCATAGAGTAAATGTGTCTAATTTGATCATACTAAATGCAACTGTTAAAATTTGTATTGTACAACTGTTTTTTTTTCTANGAGTAAATGTGTCTAATTTGATCATACTAAATGCAACTGTTAAAATTTGTATTGTACAACTGTTTTTTTTTCTAGCAACTACAACTCTGTAAATTTATCAACTCCAGTTTGTCTATACTAGCACATTGCTTAAAGCAAGTGCTATAGTAATGTTTTAAACGTTAACATTATATTGAGTTCTAATTCTAATATGTGAGACTCCAAATTAAAAATAAAATCTAAGCTATAATTTGCAAAACATGCATTCAAGGCTGACCAGGAGCAATGGTTGAAATCAGATTTAATTTTGTAGCTCGCAGTGTATTGATAGATGGTGCTGGAATGTATGTAGCTCAAACAATAATATTGCTCACATTTAGGTCACAGACAACCCAAGGAAAGGTGTCTCTTAGTCACAGCAAGTGAAATAAAAGTTTAACTAGCATTGAGTAATTTTTTTCTTAACTAAAACCATCACAGTGTATTTCAATTAAATTTACCTCACGTGCAGGGGTGAAATAAGCAGCTACAGGTTCAACAGACAGTCTGAAAACAAAAGAAGCAGAACATATGTCTTTTAAGAATGATAAATGTTCAGAGATAAATAAATGACACTTTCAGCTAAAAAGTTACAAACACTGCTTCCATCACCGCAGTCTCATGGAATGAAATGCTCCATCTTCACCCGGTTTCTGTCTTCCTCTCACCTGATTTTAGTCCATCTGGTAAATCCTGCAAACATGGACTGACTCTACAACACTATGAAATCCAGACAGCTGTGTATTTAGGAGTGTTATTAAGCAATAGTAAAGATTGTCTAAAGTGAACACTGACTAAGTTTTCAAATTTGCAACTATGTACACAGACCCTTTGTAATGTCTCACTCAAAGCTTTCAGTCCAAGGAAATTTTAGATTCAGATGAATGAGATGTTGTTTAATATAGCATTTCTTGAACATTTTTCACTTCTATACTTGAAAGTTTTTTTTTTTTTTAATGTACTTTAAATAATGAAGGTGAAGGCCACACAGGTAATTCCAGAAAGCACAAGGCCGTCGGACTGTCACAGGGAACTGAATCACTCGCTATCTATAGGACACATTTTTTCCAAACATGCTAACAGAAGGGACACATATGTAGTTGGCTACATTTCCATATCATACACAAACACTCAGCACATGCCAAGACTCGGGTGTCTTCTCTGTTATGCATAACATTTGCAGTGTTTGTCTGTTTATTACCCATAACCACTGTTTACTTTTAGGTCTGCCAAAAGCCAGGTAAAGTTTTAGATATACTTACAACTAGATAGACTTACATTTCTATATTACATACTTATATTGGGGATGTTTTAAAAGTACTTGATAAATGATTGTCTTTCAAGATAATTGTGGATTAAACGCGGGTAAGAGACATTTACATGTAATAAGCTATGCTGATGTGTAAATGATGTTTTATTGTAAGGGCTGATCTGTATTATTGTGATAACACTTTTGCGTAAAGTGGTTCAGTCCTTCTTAACCTTAAAAGGGAGGCTGTGTAAGGAATTTGGTCTTTCAAGTGTGACTGAGGCTGATGGTCTTGGGTTACTGCAGATGGGAAGGAGAGGTCTTTTGTATATGTTGTACTTTGTTATCTTTTTTCACTTGTTTAGGAGTGTTACACCTTTGGCACCCAACTGGTAAATGTTGTGACCTACCAGTGGTTAAAGACAAAACCTGAAATAAACAATTCACGTGACGGCTGGAAGCAAGGTGTGGCACAGACCGAATCCACACAAACCATAAAGAAGCCAGCCAAAGCCACTGTTAAACTAACAACTCCAGTCCCATGAGACGCTACCTGCTGCGACGCCATAACTTCTGCTGCTTGGTGATATCAGTGTAACTCCATAGTTGTAGGAAAGAAAATTCCGTTCTGCCGAATCCTGGAGAAAGTTCTGCAGAAAACTTAACTGAAATCATTGATCTATTTATGTCTACATATAAGCTCAACATGCTATGTGTAGAGCATCTTCAAATTGTTAGAAAAAAAAAGGAAAACAGTGCACTATGGGCAACCTTTAAAAATAAATGGCGCTTGAGGACTGGAAACAGCAAGGGCATATTAAATATTTATAGAAAACTTGTTCCTCATTTGGTTTGCTGGGTTTTATTTCACAATAAATTAAAAAACCCAAAGAAAAACGTCTCACCTATTTAAAGAATATTACTATTATAATAGCTAAATACTTTTAGGTTTCTGTTAGAACTATTTGAACACTTCTTTTATAGAATCTCTCTGTTAAGTGAGTTTTCTGCTTACTTGTCTTCTTTACACCAATTGCACCGGGTTGCATTTTCTCGTCCTATTTGTATTATCAGTAAGTATGCCATTTTCAAGATACACGATACGCAGGATAGAGAGTGGAGATGATTATACGGTGCCAAATAATAGGCATATTTAAATAAATAATACATTTCAAGTATAACTCTGCTGTGCTCTGATGATAACAACTGGGTTGTATCAGATAAATCTTTCAGTATTCATTATTCACAAGCTGAAGAACCAAGGGGGGGGGATTTGGAAAATGTCAATCCTTGAACTTTTATAGCCAGAAATCAATGTTCCCAATGGCAGCATGATTTTTGCTTCACATGCAGAAATCTGCTCACAGATTGTAAGTTTATTAGGGCAAACTTCATTAATATTCGTTCCATACCGGTTACGCACTTGTTAGTTTGAGTAATTGGTCTGAACACACGCACAGCTGGGGTCTTCGGCGTAAGCCGAGCTCGTGGGAACGTTAACGGGGGAAATAAGCACAGCTATAGGCAACCAGGAGATGGCGGTGCCTGCGCGTTTCCCTGCATGAAGCAATTCGGCAGCAGCACATACGGTATCTTCATACAAGTGCCATTCTTTACACCCGCCAGCAGTGGGAAATCTCAGTGTTTTCCGCAGGCGTGAGCATCCAGTCACCCGGCTGTCGATTCGCAGGACGGCACTGAGCCGGTCCCTGCTTTCGGGCCTTGGTTTTTTTTGTCCCCGGTATCAGTTGCTGCGACTGCCGTCTCTGGTGTTTGTTCTTTAGTGTCCTTCACGTGTTCGAACGTGGATTACATGTAAGCAGAATTTGTACATCCACTACTAGTAACCTCTTGTCCAGTGTAGGGACAAGATTATTTTAAGCACAAAAAAAATACATATATTTGAAGAATTCCTAGCTGGAGAACCCGTGTTTCAAATGAAACACCATTGAAAGAAACAAATTTATTTCTGAAGTGCTGAAGTCTTCATATAATGATTTTTAATATTGTGCTGGTCTCAAAACAGTTTTGAGATAAATACAGATTTCCGGATTCTAGGTTATTAATAAAAGGAGAAGTAATTCTGGGGAATTAGTACTTAGCTGCATTTTCAATCCTTTTCAGTGTACAGTTAATAAATTAGTATTTTAAAATACATAATATGTAGATACTGTAGGTATGGCTTTCACTTCTGTGCAATTTGAGCCTGCATTTCATTCTTCTGGCATGTTTATTAATTTCAGCAAATTTCTTGTGACATATTTCATCCCACAAATAAAAACAGTAAATTAGGAGCAAAACCTGCGCAGTTCAGATGGCTACCCCTCCTCTTTTAATTTGAAAATCATGAAAGCTGTCGCAACAAAGATGGATTTGGAACATTTCCACCAGGAGAAGAATGATCTAGTAGTTGACTTTTCTCTCTCACAGACAACCTATCGTTCCGACCTTCTGGGAATGCATAAAACTCAGACGGCTTTTTGCTTTTCCTTTATTCTTTGTTCGGTTTCTGCTGGTGACCTTCCAGGAGCACTGGTCAACCCGAAATGTCGGTAGCATTTCAAGCACGTCTAATTATGCAGAACAAATCAGAAACAAAATTACTTTCTATGCCCTTCTGATCCCCCCATTTCACGGTGTATTTACATAAGTCATGCAATGCCTGTACTATGTGAAAAGGATCAATACAAAGCATTTGTGTCATTTTGCCAGCAAAAAAGCTCATTAGCACACATTACTGAGGTCACATTTTGAAAACAGTCATATGCACCTATTGGGACACCTGAGAGGCTGGAGTAAAAACAGCCATCCAAAAAAAGGCCCAAAAAATCGGGTTGGTTTGTGCTACAGTACACAGAAAGTGAACTGCAAACTAGTTGTTGGTCAGTTTCCTTTCACTTGTTCCAGAGAGAATCGTGGTAGTAGCAGAATGAGTAGGTAGGCCGAGACCTCCCTTTCCCCAGCAACTGTCTCCAGCAGTATCCCCAGGTGTTCAGTTGTAATCTCTTCAGCATGTTTTGGGTTTACTCTGCAGTCTGCTCTCAATATGGACTCACCCAGTATAATTCATGTGGGAGCCAAACAATATGCTGGAACCACATAAACCGACACCCCTCGATTCAGAGGAGACGCTACTCCCGTCCCAGGCTGTCCAGGCCTGTGGAACTCCTCACCCTATCAGTGAGAATAAACCCAGCGATACTGAGGACAACCCTCATTTTGGCTGCTCATATCCACAATCTTGTTCTTTTGGTAATTACCAAAAGCTCATGAGGATGAGGACATAGACCGAGCTTTGTCTGAAGGCTCATCTCCCACACGACCGCTGACACCGTACCGGTACACATTTCAATTTCCTGCTCCCTTCCATCACAGGTGAGCAAGATAGTTGATCTCCTCCAGTAAGGGCAGTTGTTCCTTCCTTGTGTGGAGAGACAACAAAACAATCTTTTCTAGAAGAGTCCGTGGTCAGTTAATAAAGTTGGATAGCTGCTAGCATAGTGGTCAGAGCAGCTGTGTTGGGACTTAGAGGCTTGACCTTTGAGCAATGTACTTACCCTGAATTGCGCTTATAAAAACACATACCTACCTGTATAAATAGTAACATGAGTGTGGGAAGCTTAATATTGCAACCATGGTGACACTGCAGTTATGACCACTTGCACAGCTCGTGCAGCTGCTGATCCAAATGCAGGCAAAGCACTGACTTATTGGTGGCCCCACTTATAGAGGACTCGACACGTCACTCCGTCTCTCTGGTGAGCTGCAAGCAAAGCAGTCCCTGTCACTCACTGGAGTCACTGAAACATCCGGAACTGTGACTGAGTCTGAGGATACTGGCCAGGTGAAGTATTCCTCTTCCCCGCAATATTTTATGCTGCATAAGGGACAGTGACCCAAGAATGGTAAATGGTGCATAAGGCAGTTCTAAGATTTAAATATTGGATGTTTGTAATGAGGCATTCCACAACTATGGCATTAAAAAAAACAAACAAACAAAATATAAACCAGACTGCAAGCAGCAATGCAGCAACCCACCTCAAAGGTCTTTTTTTTGCGAAAATTTTGGATAAATCACCACACTGTTATATAATGATGCTTGTTTCCCAGTGCGTGTGAAGCCAGTGACATCTGATGCGAAGCCAGTACTGTGTTCGACTCTTTCAATGTGCACAGCTTGCATACTTACAAATATTTGAGACAAACAAACCTAATATAATCCACTCCAAAGTCGCGCCACTATCATCAGTCATAGACCCAGAACCTGCTGGCTCTCTATTCGCTTGTCTTGTATCTGAAAACACAGCACATTTTATTATGCTTTTTTTTCTGTAATGTGTTTCTCTTTTTTCAAAATTTTCAACAATAATCACAGTGAACTGCAATCATATTGAGCAAATTTTTGTTAAAAAATCCTCCCTCCATCCCTCCACCCCATCTGGAACTTAAAAAAGAAAAACAACTAAATAAATGAATAAATAAATATATAAATAGAAAAAATACACATTAAAAAAAACTGGTCGCTAAAGTAGTCACAAACATGATTTTTGTCATATGTTATGTAAATGATTCCTTTGGGCAGGGAAATTCACAGTTTTAGGTGAGTACAACAATTGTTCTCTCATTTATACATCTGAATGTTTTCACTGCAGCCATTTACCTACAGCGTATTACAGTTGGGGGATTCGAACCCTTACACTACATTTACACTGTACACTTGTGAATTAATTGGCACCTTTTTCCAGTGCAAATTACAAACCTGGGACCTTCAGCTTGCAGGGCCACAACCTTATGCACTACAACATCTACTACCCTCCACAGAGAAGTGGAGCTGGAGGAGTATATAATAGACTGACATGCAAAGATATTTTATCTTTAGAGGTGGATTTTTTGTGCTCTGTAAACATGTCACTTTTTCACCACGACAAATATGAAGACATATTGAGTTTCTGAATGTTAGTGATCTAAGTATTTTTACATTTGCTTTGTCATTTGAGGCTGGGCTCACTGGCCCTGTTGTGAAATCTTTCTCCATCTCTGACCATCCAGCTTTGGTCAGTTTGAAAAGAATGTGCAGGTGGATGATACTGGGATCAGAGAAAGATCTTATTATTGGTCTCTTGTGGTTGTAAAAGGGAAGCGTATAAATGATAAATACGATGCTCCACTGTTTGAATAGGTCTGATCATATTAAGGGGGCGAACGAGGAGGTCCTGGTTTTCCTTCTCTGGACTTTCACTTCAGGCACTGTGAAGGGGAGAATGAGTTGAAATAAGTCATTTTAAAACCGGTGATGAAATCCATGATGTCAGCAGCTCTTTGACCTTATTTTGTCCCAGTCAGCAGGGCACTATATCAGTTAATCCATTACATTCGGATAAATTAGGAAATTACTCACGTTTTCAGTGCCAAGAAGCCATCAAGAAATCAATTGGTTCTAGTCCTAGTGCACCACCCATCTCTCCTTCCTTTTTGATATTTCTGCAAAGAATACCATAAAACATTGGATTGCAAAAATCTTTCCTTCACAGAAACTGGTGAGAAAACTACATATATATTGAAATAACCAAAGTTTCTGTAGAACTGACGCAGTCCTGAAACCAGCATTGCCATGGTACATATTTTCCTGTGTCGTTCATAGCAGGCGACCTGCATAGGTAACAATTCTCTGTTAGTTTTACGAGAACAAATGCAAAATGTACAATTATTGTAAATCAAGCTATTTGAGATGTCAGACATTAAAATACTATATTTGGAGTATTTTGTGAGAGTTTAACTGCCTAGCATTACATTTATTAGATTTTTAAAAATATATATATATTGTTTTTCCTGTCTCTCTGAAACGTAATGGTGCATTTTACCAAAACAGTTTCAGAATTTATGTTAAGATGTTTAAACAGCAGTTATTCTTATCAGCCTTTGTGTTGAAGTTTGTAGACGTATGAATACAAGGTCTGTGTTTTCCTGTTCTTAGTCAAATCTTTTCTTAAGAACCTTGGCTCCTGGTGACAATTCCTAGTGCACGAAAACTGTTCCTATTGTTTCCTGACTCCTTCATCCATGGATCCATGGACTCCTTTGTATCTGCACTTGTGTCTGTTCTTTCTGGTATTTCACAGGGTCCTCTGTCAGTTATTGGCTGTTGAAGTCTTACTGGTGACCACCTCCCTGGAGGGTCAGATGACTAGAAATACAAGCAGACGCCTAGAACCCAGCTGCTGATCTTCAAAATGACTCCCAAAGTCATGGACAAGGATAAAATAAATATTGATTTTTGAAATATTGATATTTTTCTGTCCTTGTTAACAGAGGAAAAAGCAAAAGACCTGAAGTGCTATAAATCTTTGTTCCTGATGGGTGCAATGTCACTTCAAACCATTTGAAGTGAGTTACTCTCTGAATATTTACTCCAAAAAAACAACCAGACACCGAACCGAAGCAAAAACCATTGTACAATGTGTCAAGGATGCAGCGTGGTGCTATAACCCAGTCACGAAAAGAGAGCAACCAGGGGGGTGAACGCACACAGTTTAATCTACAAATGCTGCCTGACAAGGTTAGCGGTTTCCACCCGAAAATGGCACTGGAAATCACATTGATCACAAGCATAATAATAACACGCAACAGCAAGGAAAACTTCACTGACTCACGGTAACAATGCGAAGGTGGGTTGGAGCGATGGCAGGTAAACATCCGAATCGTGGATGCGGTCCAATGTCCGAACGCTTGCGTGTCGTTCTCGCGAGCCCTTTATTTCCTGGATTTTGTCCTTTGCCCTTTGACCGTGGTCGTGTGACTTGTGTGCGATGTGACACACTGCAGTCCTGGAGGACCAGAGTTGACCAGAACACTGTACGGTGTAGCAATTCAGAGAAGCAAAAATTGGTAGACCAGTGAGCTTAAAAAAAGAAAACGGGATGAGTCGTCACTGTCAATGTTTTCTTTTTCTGTAAATTCAAAGCTGTAGAAAGATTTTTAAACTGAAGAAGTCTTGAACTCCAGAGAAAGGTACCCCGGGAAAGTCTGCTGATGTAGGCTTTCCTAGTGGGGATCACAAATGTCTCTTTCATATTTCTCAACCAGAAGTGAAGGAGAAAGAAACATGTTTAATACTCTTCTCCTGCACCCTTTCTGTCACCTCACTTGTCATTGGACCATCAGTGCCGTTTGTTCTAGTTCTATATAAAGATATTTATGAACATACAGTACATTCATGATCCTGAGATCCTATAAGAATGGCATACTAAATCCCCGCAGAGGCACGGTATAAAGGAACAACCTTCATCTAAGATTATACTTAGCCATAAATGTGCCCACCATGGAGAAGCATTTTCTAAATGAATCACGTCAAAAGATCAAACAGCCATTATTTGAGATGTTTTTCATTTATATGCATTCTGCTTGTCAAAAACCTCATTTTTTTCTTATACTTGTCGATGATTTTGGTCTTCTATTGCTGTGTAAGTGACAAAGTAGTATCTCTTGTATAAATAGCCCAAAAAGCCCAAAACTTATGCTAAGTCTCTTAAATGTAGTTCTGAAGTTTTAGAATGACGTGCCGGTTGAAAGCTCGCAATGACCTAGACGTTTCAAGCGAACAGACACCTTTAATAACAATTTGACCCAAACTAGACACCGGCAATTAATCTTACTAGGCGCTAAGACCTAGACAAATTGGACCTGAATGTAAGAGCCTGTATTCCACTAATGTGAAACTGTTAGAAAATGTGTATCGTGAGAATATTTTATAAAATGCCTGTCGTTTTATCTATTATTACCCCGTAGAATTATGAAGGAAAATTTGGCATCTTGTTTGCACAGTGAAACAATGAAGTCGTAATATATAAGTATATGTGGCAGGAGGATTACACAGCTGCCGTGAAAGTGCACTGATTTGTATTCAAAACTCAGACTGCTTTCGAATTCCCAACTTTTTGGACGCCCTCCATCAGCAGAGCAGAAACAAGGCCAAACGGGGCCTTCGTACACAGCCTGCAGTATCACTGTTTTCTCTCCGCTCCTTGTGTTTTTCAGGAAACCGCAAAAACATCCATATCCCCTATAGTGTCCCTTAAAGTATCTGCGCAGCAATTTCCTCAGCAGTAGAAATCAAACGAAGTACAAGTGGGAGATATTGAACCACAGACTGAAGGCAAATTGTGTCCATGTGCATGATGAAAGCGAGCTGGAGCGAGGCAGACAATGTCAGCTTGTTTACAAACCCTAGTCAGGAAATTGTACGATACAGTCGCGAGTCCTCTTTCGGGATGGTTTGTGCATTCACCAGGAAAACAGTGTCCCCTGCCCTAACCAGGAGCTTCAGACGAAACCCTGTTCGGATTGGGCAAAACCGAACCTATTTCATTAATGAGGTTCTCGTGAACATGAGGCATCTAGAGTAGTTTTGCCTCATTCTTTATGTTCTTGTATTGCTTTCAACTGTGAGGAGATTGTAGTGGCAATGAAAAGTGACTTTCAGATTTCCTTCAAAAGGTTCTGGAAAACTATCTGGTGACTCAGAAGTGTAAATAGAATGTGACACCAGTCTGTGGATCTCAGCTGTGAGACAAGTTGGACAACAAACCTGGAAAGTGAGGAGAATATCAGTGAACTTGTTTTATTGTTTTTTCACGCACGGAGGTGAGGAGCTGGTCATGGTAGTGCCGGCATCAGGGAGACTTTGTAGGGTTCAAGGTTGTAACTCGAGGTTTCTTGGGTTGATGGTTGTCAATCACCAGACTTTATCGACATTCAATGTTTCATTTGTTCTCTCTCCTAAAATAAAATTTAAAAAAAGAGATTATCAGCTATAGGTATGGACAGGTGTGGTTTTGTTCTGCTCACATCCTCAGACTAGGCTTGTTATGGTAGAGTTCATCTGTTACATCTGCCTGACCAAAACATACAGTGCCTGCATACATACCTAAACATGGATATCAAAGCATTTTTTCTTTGAATATTGAGGTTCTTAAGAGATGTTAAGAAAGACATTAATGCACAACTTAATTTATTCATATTTTATGAGCCATGGTGAGCCATTATGAGAGATGGTGATTTCTTTTATTGATTTTGCTAGGAAAATCTATCTATCTATCTGTAATTTTTTGTGTTTATTTTTGTCCATTTCCTTCCTTTTATCCTTAACATTTAATTTCTGTACAATCTTTGCCCAATTTCAGTCTCTAATTCCCACTTTATTTACAGTAGGTCAGTGAAACTTAGGGGTCAATTACTTTTCTCACCTACGATTGCATAGTTTAACGTCCACTTCCAGAGAAAGACAGAACACTTTTCCTCTCTAGTCATAAACTATTTCATCTGATAAAAATGGTCGGATGAAATTTAACGTCAAAATTGTGTTTTTATAAGCACTTTGTATCAGACCAGTTATTTTCAAACCTTAGTATAGTTTTGCCACCATGGCCCTCATCAGCGTTTTTTCTATTAGTTAGTAAGAGAAACTAAGTTCCAAGTATTAAGGGTCACTATATTATAATATATGATAAATATCATGCAATTTGTATCATTCCAGTTGAGGAGCAGACATACTTTTGGTAGACTGAAGTATACATTTTTAAAAGTTTGCAGAAATAAAAAAAAATACAATTTAGTAACTGTATAATTTATCAAATATTAAAATGTAATGAAGTATGCTTATATGCCTAGCAGTTTGAGGATTTTAAGCTTGTGATGTCATGCATGTAATGCTAAGATCAGGTGTATCTTCCATACTTTCTCAAGAAGTTTATTTCTTTGGTTTAGAAAAAAAAGTAAGTAAACTGGATCTCACTGACAAATCTGCAAAGATGCTCCATTAAAGAAATCAGAGCTGTTTGATGTGTGAATGTATTAGAGCTTTGGGATGCAGAATAACACCACATGCAGCCAAACAGAAGATATTTAGCTGAATATTCATTCCTGAGCTCTCTGTGAAAAGGCAATTATGAAATGATAGTTGTTCAAAATTCATATCAAACATTAAGTATTAACCAACAAACCGGTTATTTTAGTACAGAAACTGTATGTATTTTCTGGTTTTCTGTAGGTTTTTACTTTGGGTATAAGGTCATGTCATTCAGTCCTTCATTTGTTAAAACCACACACAGAATAGTGTGTTAGAAAGTTTACATTTTTTTAGAAAATAAAAATGGAGCGTGTAAAATATATTTTATGTACAAATCTTAATTTGGGGTAATTATTTCAGAAATGAACAAATCTCTGCTTTTCACCCAGGTAGGGCTGCAAAAAGCATGTTAGCACAGAAAGTTAATCCTGACAAAAATCATTTTTCAATAATGTCCATGTGCAGATTATACTGAATGTTGAATAGTTTCAGGTTCAATGACTAAATATTCTCCTTTATGGAACAAAGGATTAAAAAAACTGCCTTTCTCATGCCCACCAGCAGGTGGCAGACATGGCCTTCAGTCTTAAATGGCAGAGCAGATTTCCTCCTCACCAAAATGTATTCTGTACACCCTTCCATTTCCCAACAACCCTAATATTTTAAAGGAAAGTGTTTCCATTAAGTTGAATTTTCTTGAACCAACAACTGCTGTTTTAGAACTGGTTAAAAGAAAAAGAAGGCATTCGCATTTACTTTGCTGAACAAACGTCATAATGGCACACGCAGAAATATAACAGCATTTTTTTGTGTGGCAGAGGTGCTGAGCAACTTAAAACAAACATTTTCTTCCCCTGTTTTCTGAAACAGTAGCCTCCTGAGGAGAAATTTTTATTGTAGATGTTAACCTATAACGTCTGCTGATTTCTCACCTTTACATCTGCAGCGCAGTCGGAAGATTGTGATGATGTTTGTATCCCCAGTCTTGCTTTTATAACTAAGTCACAACAAAGAGAAGCTTAAAATACCGTCTTATTCATTTTGCTTCCTGTATAAAAAAGCAAGTGAAGCTAATAGAATACAAGGTGAAACATATTTATTTGTTTCTTTGAATTCGGCTTCAAAAAATTTTTAGCAAATTCATTACATAATCATGCGCAACATTCATCCCGTCCCATTTTTAACTTCACATGCATGCAACTGATTTAAAATTATTGAAGAAAAGAATTGTTTTCCCCCCACAAACTCCTATTTAAAGCAGACTGTTAGTAAACATTTTAGTGACTTATTTATAAAGACAAAAATCTGCACGTCATCTTGTTATACTGGCGATACTTTTAAACAGTGAAAGTGAGCTGAACTGTCAGTGAAACACTCTTTAGGCATTTTATATGATACACTCACCCCTACACATATACATATATTTATACTTTTGCAAAAAAAAAAGCAATATAAATAATCCTAACTCATTCATAACAGAAGTGTACTGTTCTCAGAATAAAAGAGGCCATTAACTACACATTCATTATTTATATATGACATATATGTAAAACTACTGTTCTGCTGAAAAAAAAGTAAAACTGAATGTAATATCATCTGAAGTGCATTGATCTGATTTTGTCCAACTGCTTCTGTTTAGCAAATCCTTCTGAACATCTTTACCGTTTCATCACGGCTTTCTGATTTGTGTCAGGACGAACAGTTAAGGTCGCAGATTTAAAAATAGGCATTCGATTTAAAAGACCTGTCACTTAAAATCATTCGTGGATATATGGTGCATGGAGCAAGTGTTCATTTTGAGGTCCGTGCTCATGTAAACACTAGGATACTTTGGAGATTTACGTTTTGTACAGTGGGATGACATGTTTCAGTCCATGTGAATCCTGATTTTTTTTTTCCATAACTTTTGGTTTTATGTTTATATTTATTTACGCACACCAAGAGCTCATGGTATAAAAATGCACTCAGCCTCCAAGAACTTTAGGTACAGACACGCGACAATCAAATTGCAGCTTGTATATTTCATAACACATGAATGATCATATTCCGTTCCCTCTCATTGACCTTAAACCACCCTCTCCAGTCTTATTTATAAATATGCTCATCTTTTTATTTATTCATTCATTCACATACTTATTCATTCACCCATTCACTTATCTTTTTTGGTCATCACTATACATACAGTACTGTGCAAAAGTCTTAGGCGTGCAACTTCAATGTCTGTTGAGAAGTACAGGT
>UFQX01000242.1:4286-28339 GCA_900497675.1 Arapaima gigas
CACACACACACACTCTACCAGACCCGTCCCCTTTTCCCACACCCTCCCAGTCCCACCCCTTTATCACCCCCACCCCCCCAGCACCACCCCTTCCAACCAGTCCCGGCCCCTTTTCCCACACCCTCCCAGTTCCACCAGGCATGAACTAGTCCAGTTCAGTGATGGTGTGACAGTAGAGGGGACATAGTTAGCTGGTTGTTCGCATCCCACCATGACTGACCCCTTGTGAAGCTGTTAGAAACACCCGGTCACTACATGAGAGACACTCAGAAGGAGGCACAAGTGCAGAGGAGCCCTGTGAGACGTGACCGGATGGAAGCTCTGCACACAGTATGGTAGCAGTGGGATTAAAGTGTTAAAAGTGGCTTTGGAGCTACAAACAAAATGAGCTACAGACAGACTTGCTGGTCTCAGTTGTGTTTGTATGTTGAGGACTCAGTACAATCTGTGTTCAGTCTGTGTTTGAAGAGGTTCTGAAATAAATAAGGACGAGAAGAACAGACGTTACCCAGAATGTAAACACTTGGTTAAAGAGCCCTTTTTGAAGCTGTACATTAATGTCCCTGCCTGACATGTCACAGTAGAAAGGATGATTGTTTTTATTCCAGAAGGCCTCATCCTTCACACGTTAGATAAGAACATCTTAAAAATCATTTGTCTTTGTAAATCATTCTTTCATCTCGAAAACCAATTACAGGCAAATCCATACATATCTGCAGTGCTGGATGCTAATGGACATTAATCCACCAGGAGGTGTGTTTGCTCTGTGGATGAGAAGCGCACACACACACACACACACACCTCCAGTGGAACCTCTTTCATTGCTGCTCTCACATGCGACAGAGAAATACCGATTCATTGCTCACCTACAAATTTAACAAAATTTCACTGCTTTTTTGTCAAGTGTGTTTTTCCTGGATGACAAACCACCCCCTCCCTGCTTATACCCAGAACTAAAACCTGGAACTGCTGTCTACCCGGGTCACTCGGGGATGGGAGTGCAAGAATTCTGTTTCCTCACAAGGTCCTGTTTGTTCCCTCAGTTGTGTTTTTTTGCCCCACGTGTGACACGTCTGTGACAGAATCCCTGCTGCCTGCAGCTCACAGTGAGGCTCTTTGCTACATTGACACCCATCACGGGATACAGTGAAAAGACACACATCTGCCACCACATCGCTCATCAGGAACCTGTCAGGATGGCTTCATCCCATCAGGCCTTGCAAATACGTGCCCAGTTTCACTGGCAGATATGTAGCATGTGCAGCTGGATTCCACACTGCCTTTCCAACATGGGAGCTGTGGGAAGGTGTGTGTCTGGTTCCTTCTTAGGCGTGTAAATGTAACAGAGGAGCTGGTTGCAGGGCTTAGCCCACTTAGCGCTCTGAACACGATGCCATGGATGAGAATCCATTAGAAGAACCAGAGTAAATCACAGATTATTGAGCTGCTCTGTCTGCTCCACAGCGAGGTGACAAATGTCACCCTAAGCACCCTAGTGGTTCGATCCACAGGTGCTCTTGTAAAAAATGACAAACACTGGCTCCTTGTGATTCAGTCTGTAGAGTTTTGTATTTTCAAACATAGGATTATCAAGCTTTTTAATTTTTAGCTGAATTTTCTTCACTTACTTCCTAAAATTTCTACTACTAGCTGATCAGTACAACCTGTGCTTATCCTCCGTTCCATTAGATGGCAGTAAAGAGCACCAACCCAGATTAAGAGCGTGAGACCACCTTAACTGAACTCACGTCTGCAGTGTTTATAGCTAGTGAAGTGACAGTGAACAACAGCACAATGCGGAATTTTGCACATTTATGGATTGAAACGGTCAACATTCACCTCTGAATAGCAGTGGGTAATATACTGAGAATTCTTAATATACTGTAAGTCAATATTAATAAATGTAGTGCAATAAAAGGTCTTGCAGAGTAGGACAGCGGGGTTTTTAATAGAACATTACCAATGAATAAATCGTGGGACATCTATACAGGTGTCTCTCTATTTAAGAACTTAAAGCGTTCCTGAAAAAATTAACTCAGAGACGTAATAACCATTATGGCACAAACTAAGAAAATTCTCCCACGTTCAGCTCTTTTTACTCCTAAATAAGAAAAACCAGCCTTGTCCTTGGTCATAACTCGGTAAAATGTGTTAAATAATTTACCCGCGTCGCGGAGAAACTCATAAATCGGGGCCTGTATTTGGAGGGACGCCTCTTCCTCGGTGGCGTAACAGAGGCAACACACCCAGGTGCAAAGTACGTAAAATTTTACCCTGCTACTCGCGTCCAGCATTTCTGAACAAATGACGTCTCCCTACATCAAGTTACCTGACTCCCAGCTTGCTGGATTTGTAAGTGGGTAACAAAAATATTTTTGAGTCTTTTTTATTTTATTATTCTTTTCCACTGAACTTGACACTATAAAAGAAACGGAATTGAAAAGTCCTTTATTCGGATAAACAAACAAGCAGAGTAGCATGGAAAAAAATAAACGCCGTCTGCTGCTTCGGCTGAGTTTGCACATTTAGCTAATTTTGTGGACAGTTTGACAGCAGAGACCCCATTAGATCTTGCAGGCGGAGCACGAGTTTGGGAAGAGGCTTTGGGGTCCCGCGGTACGTGTTTGTATTTATCTCTTGGCTTCTTGCTTACCGCTGCAAAATGAGCAGTCGATTAAAAGCGTCTGTTATTTCTGTCCGCCGACGTGCGGAGTAATGACGTTTGGAGCGCCTCGCCGTAACGTCGGACAGTTCCCGGTCTCCAGAGGGTCTCCTCAGACGCAGCAGCGTAAGGGAAACTGCCAGCAAAACGCAAAACGATCATTACAGTAAATTAATAATGAACCGGAGCCACAGATTCCCCCGGACATTACAAGACAAGGAGCAGAATAATGAAAGTGAAATGTGGAGAACGAACAGTGGCAACGAAACCAAAGGAAGACGGTGAACCTGCAAAAGCTTGTCGGTCGTAATGCACAACAGGAAGGGCGTCAGCGACGAATAAATAATGAATAAATAAACGAATGAGAAGTTTATTTTCTGTTAATAGTTAGAACGTTTTTGAGTGATGATCCTGACCCCAGAGTCGGGCCTGTGCTGAACTATAGCGTCGAGAAACCATTTTAACGTTTTTAGTACGAAAGCAACCAGAACGAGAGCTTCTGTTAAAAGCGGATTCAAGCAGCCAATCAGAGGCAGACATTCAGTGGGAAAACGGGAGCAGCCAATCATCAGAGACCTTTAATGGGAAGGGACAGGCACAGCCAATCACAGAATGACTTTGTTTTGGAGACACCAGGCCCAGCCAGTCAGAGAAAGACTTACTGTTTGGCGGGAGAGAGCGGTGAGATGGAACTCCACAGCCAGTCTGAGAGAGACTTCCAGTGGGGACACATGGAACAGAGGGACATTCAGCTGGAGGTATTTAGGCCATCCAGTCAGAGGTGGTGGGAACAAGCACAGCCAATCAGAGAGACTCCCTTCCGTCGTAGCGCGCTGGCACAGCCAATCAGAGCTTTGTTTAGAAGAGGGCAACAGCAGGCGTCCCTGCGGAAACTCTGGCTGCGACATCTCAGTCCCCGCGTTGTGTAAGAGGCTGCGAAGTGTGTCGCCGTCCACGCTACAGCAGGCGTTATGTAAGGACGGAGAGGTGCAGCGGGACGGCGCTCGGTCTGTCCGCAGGAACTGGGTCTCGGCTGCACTTCCTGTCAGCAGCACCGCAGGGGAGGGTTAGGGCAGGGGACGCGACCTGGAACACGCGGGGTCCTGATCGGCCACCGGACACTGTGGCGCGAGGACGCGACCCTCCCGTTCGAGGCTGTCCCTCGCCTCCTGTGTCGCTTCGAGCCCACGCACAGTGTCCCCCGCAGAGCTCCTCCCTGAGGGGGGGCTTCAGCGTAAACACGGCCCTGGGCCCAGGTGTGTGTCTCCTCCCCACACCTTCCGCTTTCCTGGCCGCACGCGAAAGCGAGGGTTTTGTGTGCCTGGATGACTGCGTCACAGCGCCCCTGCAGGCGAGAGGTGGGAAGAGAGGAGGCGATACGGTCGAATGGGCGCTAGAGTGAAGTGAGACGAAGGGCAATGCAGCCAGACAGGCCAGGTGTGCTCAAGCGGGGGTCCGATTGGGCTGAGACAGCACTCCGTGGCGGTGCTGCGCTGCGTTTTCAGGACATTCCCCCACAACCCCCCTTAATACCAAAACTCGACTGTTATGATTTGCTAGCTTAACTTTTTTACCCATCACACATCTGGACATTTTAACCGGACCAATCTGCATTTATCACCACGCGCGATACGGCAGGGTAATTACTGGGTCTAGAACCAACATCCTTCAGGTCGCACATCTCTGACACTGCCCACCATCCAGGCTATTAAGCTGGGCTTTACCCATAATACCTTGCGTTTTTTGACCACAGGTGCTGTGGCTCACCTCAGGAGGGCGAACGCCAGGTTCTCCTGTGCACACAAAAGCCTGGAGCTTCTCTATCTTCACGGGAAAACAAAGAACGTGTTGTTTTTCAAAAAGGGGATAAAGCAGCATCCCTTCAAGGTCAGACGTACGAAGTTGGTGTCATCAGAGACGTCTCCAGAATGTTCTTTCAGAGCATCTTTGTTGCAGGCCTCCGCTCTTGTAAGAGCTTTGAGTCTTCATAAAAAGACCATTTATCACTTTCTGCAGACCACCTTACAGTATTAAGCTACTTGCACTGATTTACCATTTATACAGTCGGATCATTTTTACAAGTAAAGGTAAATGCATTGCCTAAGGGTACCACCGCAGGAGGCTGAGGCTCTAACCACTACGCCACCTGCTGCTAAAATTAAATAAACATATAGTGGCCACAGCAGGGATTTACAAGGACGGGACACGAATGCCATACAGACGCCACACTGTCCAGCTTCGTGAGACCCAGGGGGGGAGACAGAACAACAGGGATATATATGACTGTGGCCCAGTGGCCCTGCAGCCTGGAACCTTCTTTAACAGTCCAGCGGCCCCATCGCCCGTCGCCCATCTGCAGTCTCTCAGGTCCGATTTCCCCCCATCCTCCAGTGGGTTCCATGTGGGACGGTGGAGCGGGGGTTGTGAGGCTGAGATGATGGACAAATTTGGAGCGAAGCCCTCAATGTAGGTGAGAAATTCCATGTGCGGTGCAGTGCAGTACCTCATGTGGGACACAATGACCCTCAGCGATCTCATCTCGGGGGGGGGGGGGGGGGGGGGGGGGGGGGGTTGCAGGTGTAGGGCAGAAGACTCGCCAATGCCGGCCGTGCTCACGCGCCGTGAGAAAACCCCGACAACGCGGGCGCTAATGTGCAGATGATCTCATTAACAGGGGGTTTTTTTTTCACGCACCCCTTTCAAAAGAGGGAATTCCCTGAAGCTACAAGTGCAGCCAACAGAAATGATGAAACAATTCTCCAGCAGAGCAGAACATGCATTATTATTCAGAGGGAGCAGAGGTTCTAGTCGTGTTATTAGTCACCGCGTTTTTGACGCTGCTCAGAGGTCAGGGAGGGGCAGCAACTAAATGAAAATGTTTCCTTTGTAACAACATGGTATTTCCATAAACCTTTAGATATTCCAGATACATAGATGGTCAGACAGACAGGCAGGCAGACAGACAGACAGACAGACAGACAGATAGATAGAATCTTTACTGGATTCAGCATCTCTGAGGCACTTAGCAAAATGGGAGTAACAGGTAAAAGAATCACACACCAACGTCGTAGCTTAGCATCCTACACCTTTACTAACATGCATCTGTGAAAATGTTTGAATCCCCCCCACAGGAGCACTCGTGCAAAAATATTGCATTTCACTGCCTTTCCTGCCTTCAGTTAAGATGAATGGTGGCGACTGGGTTTATACACTACTTAAGAAAGACTGAAGTTGGGAGGACGGAGGTTACTAACAATGTGCTGCTAATGTCCCGCATTTCCGCGAGACACACTTCACTGGCCGAAGATGATGCTGAGCGAACAAACGGGCGCGTCCCTGGGGGGGTCATTAAGGCCGTGCACTAACCACTGTTAGCGGAAATCCCTGCAATTTGTCCCTGAGGGGAGATTAGCGCCTAAAGACGCGGGATTTACGGAGGTCGAGGAACTACTCGACTCCACGTAGCTTCTGATCACTTTCACGTTCGATCGGCGCAGCCGACAGCTGCGTGTCCACGTTCAGGACGTGCGCTGCCACGCGCACACACACACACACACACACACCACTGGTGATCACATGTGACTTTTGTTGATGCTGCTTGTAAAAATTATACCAGTTTACATCTTTCCCCTTTACATTTACATTTATGCATTGAATGTGTTTGTGACAGTTAAGAACTGAGAGTAAAAAAAGGTGGATTAATAGCAGATGAAGAGCTTTAGATACAGACGCAGCACAGTTTGTTTGTCTGATACCACCATGTTGCTGGTTCACATCCCTCAAATAGCTGCCTATAGAAGTGACATTCAAACAGCAGATATATGTGTAGGTAAATGTTGCAGAAGGTGTTGAGCCCATTTATGTAGCTGTCAAGAGAGGAATGGCTCTGGAAGAGATGGGTTAGGGAGGGATTCAGCCGCTCTGAGGAACAGAGGAAGTTTGTTCCTCCATATGACAGATGAAATGGAGATCCAGCCGCCTTCAGATTCCAGACCTCTTGTGAATTAGATAAGCTTTTATTCGCATCCTTGTCACCAGGCCACTTGAGCTGACCACACACTTTGCTCCCTCGGCGTAAATAGCCTCCCCTCAGATGTCTAAGAGATTATAAATTGCTGTCTGGCTCCTAAGAGACACACATCTGATATAACTAATGTATTTGGGGTTCTGGCTACACACTGTCACGGGGGGGACGTTTCCACGTCGACACGCCACCGCTCAGCGAGTGTCGCCACAAGGCAAAGAACAGATTCCACAGATTGCGGACGCTGCTCATCCCCGCTTTCTACTCCAACATCCACTCACTGTGGGCTTTGGGATTTGACCCAGAGCAACAATACAAATGCTGTCCTGTCCTGTCTGCCGAGATGGCGCTACTTCTGTTTTTTGCTGGACTCACTCCATTCATCCCACTTATAATGCTCCCCAGCACCTGTGCACAGTAAAGCCCCCCCCCCCCAGCGTGCCGCTAATTTTGGAGATGAGCAGCTCCACAACCGGGGGCACCTTGGCACACTGGCGTGGTGGGGGGATGCAGACCAGCAGTGACTCACTCCCCCATCACTCCCTCACCCTCTCCTGTCTCTCTCTGCGGTCCTTCAGACCTGTTTGACGGCATCAAGAAGGACAGGCAAATGTCCACTCTGAGTGTCCTTGGAAATTATGGCAGATAATGACAGGGTTGCCACTCACTGAGGATGGACAGACGATAGCGGCCCCACCCCCGGCCTCCCATGGTCATCGGCAGAATGCGATTAGGGGAAATAAAAGATGTGCGCCGTGAAGTAGTGTTCCACTGATAGCCATTACTGCTCTTCTTTCATTCTCCTTGGATTCTTTTCCTGCCAATTCTGTCAAATTCCTGGGCTCTGATTGGCCAGATGCTTGGCTAAAAAAGAGAGCCAATAGAAGATGCTGTCATTGACAGTGAAATGTCCAAAGAAACCGTGTCCAAGAAGGTGAGGTATAGCGGTCGTCTTCGTGACCAGCGGAGGCGCCAGCGTGCAGTCCGGGCAGTGATTCACGGATTCCGCCAGCGGTAATACACTTTTGATGTCACCTTCCGAAGTCATATTTTCGGGCCGCTTTTTCCCCGACATCAGGAACAAGCTTTGACGCCAGTGCTAAAATCTGATTGGCCAGGGCTAAAATCTTATCAACCAACGTTAAATCTGATTGGCCAACACTAAACACTGGATGGTTCCACCGCTACAGAACTATGGCCAACAGAACCGGCAAAGGACTTAATCTGACCGTGAATAACTGCTGGTTTGCGATCAATTCATAGTTCCCCCTAAAAGCCACAAAAGTCCCTAGAAGGTCTGTCTCCTTATATTCTGCATACACGTCCTGACGCATCGCTGCCCCGCGTTTCAGAAATGCTGGCTTTTGTAGCCGGCATTTTCTATGAAACAAAACAAACTGTCGGTCTATGCAGTGAACAGTACATCTCGATTTGTCCCCCTAACTAATTTCAAGTTTAGTTTGCGGCCTTTTTTCACACATTTAAATATACGTGTTCAAATGTACATTTCTAACTTTCGCATGCACATTATTATAAATGAGTACATCGAAAAAGCTTATTTTATTTTAGTATTGCATTTTTCACTTCATTATCTGTTTGTCTCTGTGTCTAAAATAAAAACGGCATTTTGCAAGGTAATATTTAGAAAGCATCCAGTAATTATGTTCTGGACCACAAGAACCCGGTCCAGGATGAGGATAAAGGACGGGTGGAGAAAATCTAACATTACATTATATATAATTTTTCAGAATATTTTGCCATGCATAATATACTGTATGTGCAGCATGTGTATCTTCACTCAGAAACAGAAGTCTAAGGGGTGCTGAAGCAGGGTGTGGCAGCGATGGGGGAGTGAGTCACCACTGGTCCACGTTCCCAAACCACACTAGTGGGCCGAGGTGCCCCCTGCTCATGGAACCTCTCTGAAAAGTACCATTTTTCCAGAACTCTACTTAAGTGGAAGTAGCAGAGTGCAAGTAACGTGTGAGTTCTTAACTCTGGGTGGCAAGTGGTTTGTTCCAGGTCCTCTGCCACACCCGGCACCTACAGACCTGGCAAAGCACGGGAAACAAGGCCAGAGGCTCCGCAGCTTCACCAGCGCAAAAGGTTAATCGCAGGCGGTGAAGGATCAGAGTTGGACGGCTGCGGTCTTCAAACTCGGAGCGACACGGCCTGACAGAGCGGTCTCGTCCTTAATCCGGATGAGCGAGGGGATGTCGGTCGGCATCCGAGATCCCCGGTTGCTGACGTTAAGCTCACACCAAATATGAGAGTCAGCTGATTAATCGTGTTAGTTCGGCGTTCAGGCCTTCCGTCTGATCTGGCGCCCCACTCGCACGTCGACGCCGGGTTCTGGGCAAATTCGGTCCTATCGCCATCATCCCTGTTGGGGCACATCGAGGGCCAGTTCTGGGGTAACAAACAGAGGGGGATAAATATTCCCAAGCGGCCAGGGCTTCTACTGGGCCTATAGCAGGACGTCCGAACACAGCAGGAACGTGGCCCCCTTCTATGAAAAAAAATAAAAAATGAGACCCCCGTGAATAAAATAAAATAAAATAAAATCCGGTAATTACTGCTAGCAGTTAGGCTACCTGTCCAGCAGGTTCTCTGAAACTCAGTGATGGAAAATAAAAAAGAAAAACTCACACAAAGGTCAGCGAAACCGTTCCAAATTCATTTTATGCGTTTTCTCAGACGCAGCATGTTTTTCTTTTACATTTTATTTATGCCTGTATTTTGCAGAGTCGACTGTCGCCACCCTGCTCAGGATAAAGCGGTTAATGAAAACGGATGAATGGATAGACGTACATTTCTGTCTGAATTTTTCATATACATTCAAAATGAGTGTCTCCAGGGCAAGCTGAGAAACTGGGGGTTGTCCAATTAAATAAAAAATATATTACCCTGTAATATATATACGTATTTCTATTTTAAAGCCTCACCTGCCGTCAGGGAGTGTGCGAACGTTAGCTGGGCGACGCGACTTTGTAAGAAAGTTTTGCCTGCGTTCAGCGTTCGTCATTTTCGGCCAAACTCTGTTTTCTCGCGATGACAAACAAAAGACCCTCGGATATTTACAGCAGAGCTTATTTCACTAGAACAAATCACCCCAGATGTTAGCAGGGTCTGATGAATTTCACCACTTAGAATTACATTGCCTTAACCTAATCGTGAACCTGTAGTATCTTTCCGAATGTGACAAATTTATTTCGGCCTCCAATAACTGTCAAAAGGTGTAAAAAATATACGCAACCATTGAGCATCACGTGGTAATGAGACCCGTTTTACTGACTATTTGTTATGATGTAATGAACAGCTCACTTCATTACAGGGAATTTATTGTAACAATAAAGTGCCGCAAATCAGTGCAAGCGGTATAGTTTATATTCGCATTTTGACCTCCGAGGGTAACAAAGCGCAACTTTTTGTCACCCTGCGTTTATTGTTAATTATTTTCTCCGTCTCTCGGTCTTCGCGTAACTCTTTGGGTCAGCATCTGTGTACATACAAGTCAATAATGCTAATTCACAAATATATTATTCATTGAAAACGCCTGCAAATATCCAACGGTGAAAGGCTCCTTGGTTTGCGAAACAAGGACACCTCAGTCACGCCGGCTACATTGTGGACGTTTTGGCCACTGAGTAACAGTATTTTGTACAAAAGTAATTTTGCTGTTCATTTCATAGCGGTTTATTAACTAAACCGTAACCCAAACGTTTTATATTTACGCGCAACTGGCAAAAGCGGTCGAAATAGTTGTTCTGTGACGTGGCTGTATTCTGTAATAATCGGCACCAGTTAATTCATTTTTAAAAGCAGCGCTATTAAACATTTATGAAACCGGTGTTTGCGTTTACGTGGCGGCTCGGGGGGCCCCGGTGTAGCCGATGGACGTCGGACGGCTAAAGCAGCTCAGCGGGCCTCCCTAGAGAAAGGAGCAGCCCGCTGTTAACAATCCAGATGTGCTAACCTAACACCGGCGCCCGTTGTGTTCGCGTCCCTCCGCGGGGATCCACAATCTCGCCGAGCTGCAATTGTGTCTTTCTGAAACCAATAATGCGAGTGGACTCCCAGCATGCATTATTCATGGGCCATTTCTACGCTGCGGTTCAAATTAGAGGTCATCGTCTGACTGACGGCGCAGCGCTCGGCCTCCTGGGAGCTGAACTGCTTCCTCGGTCCAACAGAGAAGAATGAAACTTTCATGGCGGCTTGTCAATAACAGCTCATTGCTTCACACCCCCACACCCCACCTCCAGCCACAGCATATAGGAATAACCTTTTAAGAGCGTGGCTGTGGACTTGACCAATAACAAAGTCACCCAGCAGATTTAACCAGCAGTTCCTGGATCTGACTAAGGAGATGTATGTAAATGAGGCAGAAAACAGGTGACCACGTGACTTCACTTTGTATTTCACCTCGACTACGCGTCTTACCTTTCTGTTAAACAGGGTGCCGTGTGTCACTGAAAAAAAGTTGCGGCCAACATCAGGCCAGCTTGATGTAACTTGGTTTTTAGAAGCCTTTAGAAGCCTATAGTCAGAAATATTGTGGGAATTTTAATGATACAAATTTTAAATAAATATACTCACCTGATCGTCTGTCCATATCAAGTTCACATGCAGTACAAAAAAACTGTTGAGACCGAAATTTTTCTCAACATGTGGGCCCTGGTGGGATGAGGCTGGGGACACCACAACGGACACCTGCATATGCAGAATGATGAAGACAAGCTCCTCATTGTTATTTGGCAACCAGGACGGGACATTTACGGCAGCTGGTGTCTTAATGGGGAAACTCTGGGGGGGGGGGGTGAAGTAGTGATGGATGGATGGATGGATGGATGGATGGATGGATGGATGGATGGATGGAAGTACATATATAGGTATTGCTCAAGATACAAGTCTTTGACTTACAAGTTTCCACGCATGTATAACCGAAATTATTTAATACTCTTTTCTGAATTAAAACTAAATATGAGGCTGATTTTTCATATTTATGAGTAACAAGAGGGCAATTTTCACAGTTGGCACCGTGATGGCAATTAAACCCCTAACTTATGGGTTTTCACCTCACAAGCCAGCTTCCAGGAATGCGTACGGCGATACCTGTGTACGTTTCCGCTGTTTGTTTCGAGTCTCGTTTGCTTTGTTTCCGCTCTCATTCCCCTGATTTTACCTCCAACAACCGGCCGCAACGTGTAAACTCACAAAGCAGCACAACTGTGTTTCATCCGCTGACTGACAAATCACTGTCTACTGTACGATACGTTCTGGTCACAGATGGGTGGCAATAAAATGCACTCATGAATATCAAGCAGGAAAGTCAAATCACGGCTGGAAGTCGCTCCTTCAACCTGCCACTGAAACACAGCACCAATGTTTACCGGAGGTGTGTGACACAATGCCCTTTGGACCTTTTTACACGGATAAAGTTTTATATCCCTGATTTTCAAACAGCGATGAAGCAGAGATGACGAAGCACGGCGACTGGGCCGCTCGAGGCTGAGCCTAGATGTGAGGCTGCGAAATGTGGAGATGCTGAGAAGGTTCAAAATCTTCTAAACATTTCCCCAGCTGCATATGAAAAAGGTAGCATTCAACTACAGGAGACCCCAAAGACCTGAGCCAAGATCTAAAAATGAACTGCAGCACAGTGTCATTCTCCTACTTCACATGGCGCATCTCACAGGGTGGCAGTGGACAGACAAACCCGGACCCCCCGGGATGGGGTTGTTTAGAAAAATTCAGGAAAACATATTCATTTCCAAAAGTACAAACTTCCTAAAATCAGAATTCAACCTTGCTGTTCCATTTTGGTTCTCATTGAGCTTTTTTACTATTTCTGTTCTGGGTTCTTCCAGACATACATCTGCACGACGTGCATCTCAGCTCCAAAATGTGCATACATATTTCCTCCTCGCAGCCGCTGCGTGACGGAGCCACGGAGACGCCGAACAAACGCTTTTGAGGTGCGCAACGCAGAGCTGTTTTTATTCAGCACCATTGAGGCGGTCTTTGTGTGCAAACACCGTTCAGGTTGGCCTACATCATGCCGCCGAGAGCTTCTCGTCTGCTAATGGACGCCGCAACACCTGAGACGGGGCAGCGGACACAACGATTACTTCCAGCACCACTGCAAAGCAGCACCATGAATTAACAATGACAGCATTTAAATATTTTTTTAACAGATATTCCACTTGACATGTCCAGACAGAAATGTGTCCTTCCTTTCAAATTGTGGTGCCCTGATCCAGCGAAGGGTTTGGATGTGAAACCTCCTGGCTGCAAGGAGAAGGCGTGATTGTACTGAGCCGCCCGGGGGCCTGTGTCCGGTGATCAGCTGCCGGGTGGGGGGGGGGCAAAGATGGCGGCAGATGCCGCACTCAGCCGAAGGGGGGGAGACGGGATCCTCGGAAGTTAGTGACAAACAGCACTCGATCGTTCCACACCGGGAGGAGACGCACAACAGGAAAAGTGTGTGTCGCGGCCCACGTGGCAGGGAGGAGACACAGCTGTCACACAGTGGGCAATATCCTGCTTCATATCTCACGCAACCAAAGATTTATGTGGCTTTAAGAGACACGACCCTTCTGTTGCGTCGATCAACCTTTCCCCCAGGCGACTTACAGTGTGAAACTACTTACACTGATTTACCCACTACAGCTGAGTAATTTTTATTGCGCCTGTTCAAGCAAAGTACCTCGAATAAAGGCGCTGCAGCATGAGGTGGGATTCAAACCTGTGTCCTTTGAGAGTGAAGGCAGCGGCTCCGACCGCTGTATCCCCTAAAGGCCTTTTTCGGCTGAAACGATTGGATAATTATTATTGACAATTATATTGACAATATTGGCAAACTAAACTTTAACCACGTTTCCTAAAGATGTGTGTCTCTCTCTCTCTCTCACACACACACACACACACACACACACACACACACACACACACACAACTAAACCTCCCACTGGATTCATCAGCCTCATCGCTGCCGCCTCCGGGCTGAAGACCTCAGGAGGGAGGGCCACTGATATTATATGAAAATTGCAACATTTATTTTCTTAATGACACCATGTCAGGTTTTATTGTTCTGGTGCTACTCTATTTTGAGTGGGTCGCTGGGGGGTGTGAGACGTTCACTGAAGTTGCAGAGTGTGAGGGCAGTTACGAGGACAGGTGCCCCACTGCTACTTCCGCCTTTAGGTGACTATGTCAAGTGCAGGACGGCAGCAGTGTTGCGATTCCTCCCTTTTTGACATCCTGTGGGGGGGGGGGTTATTATTCCTCCTGCTGCAAGAACAAAGAAGGCGCGTCTTTTCATCTGAAATTCCAGAAGGATCTGTGAGTCACGGAAAAACGACACTCGCCGCCATCTCTGTTTGCAAACCTGGGGCTGTTACACTTCTCCACAAGAAAGTCGCGTTGCTGCAGTCTGGGAAACGCAGGACGGCCACTTAAAGACGTCTCATTTCACACGCAGAAGTTCTCGTTCTAACAGCCTGGGTCTTGATATTTTTCAGGGAAGCTTATTGGAACTCCCTCCATCTGGGGTTCCAGTTGACAAGTAATTAATTTTAACACATCACCTGCTGCCAAAAGATACATTTCAGGTGTCTTCGGGAGACAAGATTTATTTTATATAGTTTGTTTGGAGTGGGAAACGTCTCTTCTGCGGTCAGGATATGCTGTCGTCTCCTCTGGCTGCTCTGTCACCATCGCATTTACTGCTAAAAAGTACATGTGACATTTCTGTATGTAAAAAGCTCGACCTCTGTTTGTGTGCTTGTTCTTTATAGATGACTTTGGTTGAAACCACAGAGGTATTTCGCGCCCTAAGTGAGGTTTTTGCAAAGTCAAGTCTGTTAATCGCCCAGAATTTACTGACTGGCTTGAAATTTTAAAGTTGAGTCTCAGACAAGAGCTGGAGAAGCGGAAATAGTGACATCTCACACACACACACACACACACACACAATTCAACATGTTTAAAGGCAATAAGGTTTGCCGACATGTACTTTGTTTTATTCGCGTTCTACTTCACTCTGACGTCACTGTATGGCGCCCCCTGGCCACAGCACTAACAATACTTGCGCAGTAAATGCAACCACTTCAGCGGTAAAACAGTTTGGTGACATATGGATATGTTATTAGTTTTTACATTTCCACTTCTGGATAACACTGCCAAAAAATGCGTGAGACAAATGTTGCTCAGCCTCCAGTTATGAATTCCTGTGATTCCATCTGAAAAGTCATATTTCATGTCAGGAAACTGTTCAAATTCCACACTTAGAACTATGACGCTGTAAGATGAGTCATACTTTTACACTGGCAGTAAATATATATATTTCTTAATATTACTACATCACCATGGACCGCTGTGTAAACTGAGCAGTAGCAAAAGTGCACATTCGCTTCCCGCAAAAGTGTGTGCTGAGATGCGTGTAACGGCTTTATGAGTGTGCGTGCGTGTGAAGGCGTGGGGAGCAACATCCGTGTTATTGACAGGTGAACACACGATGAATACACACACACACCTGCCGGGTTTGAGAATTTTTTTTTTTTTTTAATAAAGACAGTGTTCTTTATCACCCCTCCGCCGTTATTAATACCCGCAGCACTGCGGTATTTGCGGTAAAGTGACATGTGCGCAGCCTCACCGCAAAGGCGGGAATGAAGACGAATCACGTCAGAACTTTCTTCGTCTGCTTAAAATCCAACATTGTTTAACTGTAAAACAAATGCAAAAATTTGCAACGAAAAACGTCTTGTTATAATAATTACATAATAATAATAATTATTATTATTATTGTTGTTTATTTGTTTGTTTGTTTGTTTTTCGCTCGCTGATTTGTCCACGGAGACTGAAAGTCAACTTTTTGCTGTCACACACAACCCTCACACGTTGTCCTCACACGCAGCCATTGCGCACGTGACTCCCGCCGGTAATAACGGTCACCCCCGGCGGCGAGGGACCACCTGCCGCTTCTCCGAAATCTAAACCCGCAAAACAAACCCCGTTTGACGCGCGCCCCCGTCGACAGCCGCGGACAGGTGAGCGTGGGACCCCCAGACCCTGTCCGGCGGGAGCGCGCTCCAGCGGCGCGCGTGCGCGCGCGCGTGCCTGCGCGGGAGCACGTGGGCGCGCGAGTGGGAAGGCGGGCAGCCGCGTGTCGGAGTTTGCTAAATGACTGCGGCGAGAGACGCGGCAGCGCGCGCGGCAGCACGGAGTGGACGCGGACGACGTGGACGGCCGTGGACCGCGGGACGGAGCGCCGTGCGGGGTCCGAGGGCATGAGGACCCCCCCGCCCGGAGAATGGGAGTCCGCGCGCCGCGCTTGTCGTGCACGCGTCCAGTGTGGGGGATCGACCACGGCGCAGAGAGCGGCAGCGCCCGCAGGAGAGTGTCAGTGAGCAGCCGCCGGGCACACTGGGCCATGCGGGACGGGAGCGCGCGTCAGCTTCCGGGGGCAGCTCAGTGAAGAGGGTCCGAAGAGAAGCCGCGCTGGAACGCGCGCGCTCCACGCCGGGGGTCTCACCGCAGGGGGGGGGTATCGCCGTTCACGCACGTCGACGCTGCGGCGCGGTGCGCACGCGACCCGCGCAGAATCCGCACCGCACCTGTGCGCGCGAAGTCCAGGTGAGCCCGTGTGGTGGATCTGTGAGCAGACCGGGACCAGACCAGGACCGGAGCCGCGTGTTTCCGGTGCGTGAACTGCTCAAACTGCGGGGGAGCCGGCGCGGTGGTCGCGCCGTGCGCTGTCCGTGGTGCTGAACGGAGCCGAGCGACCCGCACTGCCATGCCCGCAGTCTCGCGCCGAGGATTTGCGCGCCTCTCGCGGCTTTGCTGACAACAGTGATAAACAAAAACTACATTCATTTACAAAGAAGCGCCCGGGCTGGAACAGGGCTGCAGCGCGCGCGGAGGGAGTCAAGTGCGGAGCCGGGTAAAAACGAAGGATTTTACGCTCTGAGCGGAGGAGCGCACGCCGAGACCTGCAAAGGCCCCCCACCGGCGACCAACATGTACGGGCTGAACGCGCTGGGGATCTACCTGTGGGAAACGATCGTCTTTTTCAGGTGAGTCGCTGCGCTCTCCGGCGCGGTGCTGTGCGTCCCCGTGACCGCGCGTTTGTCCGGCAAGCGGCTCGAGTCACAGCTCTCGCTTCGCTTCGCACTTTGTGCGGGACAGCAGACGCCGCGCGGGAAGGTGAGCCATACCTGCGGGGTCACGCCGAGTATTTGCCGCCTTATTCCGGTAATTAACGGCAGTTAACGGCTCCGGCTAACGGTGAGAAATCCGCGGCAATAACTCGCTGCATTGGCGAATGTGGCGCGCGAAACAGCGGCCACTAGTGGCCGCAGCGCGCAGCGCTCGCACCCCTATCAACAGGCTGCGGTGAGACGTGTTGTGGCGCAAAATCGATGTAAAATCAAAAATATTTTTAAAAGTGGCATAATTATTGATTTAGTCGTGGTTATTGTTATTATTCTCTTGCTTTTCCGTTTTAGACCTTTCTGTCCTCTTCCCTCCGTCCTTAATGCCCTGTACTTTAACCGTCATGGGGGGTCAGGGCCAAACGGACCTCCTGATAGGATGACGGCGGGCTTCCAGTGGGAGGCGCTGCTCCTCAGCCGGGGGGCGCCACTGAGAAACTGCTCTGAATTTCTGATGAGTCTTAAACACCATCGATCTCTTTACTTGGAATCGGCGGCGTTCGGGGATTCAGATTAATATTCCATAACAAAGCCGTTAGTCCTCCTGCTGTAAGAGCGATAAAATACCAGAGTAAAACCGCGCTGAGTGAAGCGGGACGGGGGACGGTGGACCCGGAACGGTGGGGGGGGGGGGTCATTATTTAGCATTCGGCACGCGCTCAGTGGTGGTCGATCAGGATATTGCCGACCATCCTCGTGCCGCTGCTGAACGCTGCAAATCGTCTTAATTGAAATCTCGTCCGTGGCCTCGAACACCCCCCCCCCCAGCTGCCCCCCACTACCCCTTTGGGACTCGTTCCAAATGCAGATTTATAACGCCGTATCGATCGGCCGTCCCTGGCAGTCCGGCTCACCGATACCCCTCTCGCCCGGTCACATCTGGCTTCTGAACGGCTCTGTTGTTTGATGCTAAACCGTCCGGGGGGGGGGGGGGTTGGTTAAGGTGACCCGTGCCCAAGGGGGGGCGTGGTCACGCAAAACATCTGGGTCTCCCTGCGTGGGGGGAACATGTGCCAGGAACGTTTTAACTGATCTTGTAAAATCTTATTTTACAGCTTTTTGTCCATGAAATATTGTTCATGTTCAAAAGGAACTAAAAGGGGCAAATTGTTTAAAAATGATCATCAAACCCCTTCTTTGGATGACAGTGATTTACTCTGGTTGACCACCATAAGATTATGGCTGTTTGAATTTGTATTATTACACGTGAAAATCTGATGAATTTGGCATCTGTGGTTTGTTTTTATTTTTTTTTTACAGTTTCTGCGTAGCAGGTTTTTTATGTTTCATTTGTAAGCAGGATTGCACTGTTATTATAAAGCACATTTGGGCCTGTAAACCTCCCCAGTGGCGGTGCTGCCTGACATGTACATTCATTGTTTCTGCCACTTGGTTCAGTCCTCCTTCGGTAGCTGGAGGGGGGGGGGGTCGAGGCAGGGAGGAGGGCAGGACCCCCCACTAATGATGCTGAAGCGGTGAACACACATTCGTGAGCCTCGGTTAAATCCGCCCCTATTCTCTTCACGAAACGTCACGATTCACCGCAGCGACATAATGATAAACACGCGACATGACAGGCCTCGGTGCCGTGTCCAGCTGTGGGTCGGACCTCAGCACAGCCCTCTTCCGAACACAACACTAAAGTGTAAAACACCATTTTCATGCAATTCATGCACCGTGTCCTCAGGAACGGTCGGCGGCACCGAGTCCCTTTTTCGGTTCCCGATAATTTATAAACAACTGAGGCCTAGCGATTCTGACACCTGGAGGTTGTGGGCTCTCGACCTCTTCTGGCTGATTTGCTGCACACTTTGCTGTGCTCTTCGCTGCAGGCGCCACACCAGTCTTTACCGCATCCTGACCGTAGTATTTCCTGCAGAACCCTGCCTTTACCATGAATCAGGGTAAAACCTTTGTTTTTCACAGTGCTGAATTTTTAAAGATATATTATAACTGCATTACACATTACGCTATGATAATATTTATCATTACATTTTTAAATACACATTTATATATGTGCTCTGACGCTTTTCGTCAGAGTGACTTACAGTGTGAGGTTTGCACGCTAAGAAATGTACGCTGGTTTACCCATTTATACAGCTGGGTAGTTTTACTAGGGTAATTCCATGTGTACACTGTTTAGGGGGCTACAGGAGAAGTGGGTCGTTTAGGTGACACCTCTAACCAGCAGACCATCTACTGACCCTCAGTAGTGTACAAACCAGATAAAATCAAAATATGACATGATATATAACCAAATGTTCACCATATAACTCAGACAGCAAGTTCTGCTAAATGAAACTTGTTCATTTTTAATGCAGTTTGTATGTAACAGGAATTAAGTCACCAAACATTTTGATGCTTTGAGTCCACTTCCTAACAACACGTGTTCTTACGTCTGGAAGGAGGTGGGGGGGGGGAGAGTCCGCACTGGCCACGTGCTGTCCAGAAGGTGAGCAGCCCGTGTTCGTATGCGCCAGAAAGCCTGAGAACAGTCCAGAAATTGCGATGATGTTGAACTTTCTGGTCTTCCGAGGTGGTAACGTAACGTCTACTGATCGCTCCTTTCGCAGGACAGGAGGCGGGGTCTTGGACGTCTATCGTGATAAGTTAGGCGGTATTTGCGACGTGTGTTGCACCCGTGGGTCCAACGTGATGTCGTGTGTCTCGACGATCGGAGGGAGCTGCCACGACACTACGCAGGGGGCTGAGTCGCGAGCCCAGATGACAAATTACGGCCCTCTGACCGGCAGATCGATCCACGTTTCCACATTTTTCAACAGTCTGCATTTTAAGCACAAACAATTCTTGGCCTAAATGGGCAAAATCTGAAATGATTGATTTTGTGCTGCTTTGATGTTTTTTTTTGACACAGAGGTGCAGCAGTGACACTGAACACAGGGTCATTTCCAAATCTGTATGACACCCAGTAAATGAAAACATTCATATTATATCGTGTGTAAGTGATTATTCGAAAAAATGCACATTTCTGACCTAAAAAGGGGCATTTTTTAATGCATCTTCACAAATTCATACATAATAATATAAATTATTTACTGTTCGTGTGATAATGATGTCACTATTTTTCTTTCATTCACGTCACATTTTTCTAGACATCGATTTACAGTGATTTGCCCATTTAAATCCCAGGGTAATTTTTACTGTATCAGTTCAGGGTTTGACAACAGCCACTACAGCAGGAGGTGGGGTTCAAACCTTGCCAGTTCGCAGCAGGGCAGTCGCTGTAACCACTACGCCACCTGCTGACTATGACTATAATGCGACTGTGTAAAATATTCGGACAACAAGAGAACGACAGGCACGTTGCAGTGTTTGTTTACACGCTGTTTATGTCTCAAGTTGAAGAGCGTAAGTCTCTTCTCAGTTAAATCAACATGAATTTCAGACCTGACTTTTTAAGGCAGTTTAGGGAAGGATGAAGAGTTAAAAAAACAACTACAGATTCTAAAGTGTGGAAAATTCATCCTTTTTTTCAATGGATGTTTCCTCCCACCGTTACTAATATGTCTGCTATAATGTGGTGCCAAACGGATGTACTTCCTGAAGCCGCTGCAGCAGAGATCACAGTTCAGGAGAAAAGCCACTAACTGAGATGGTGACAAGACTGCGGCTGATTTGGGAAAGTTGTAAATCAGTTCAGTAAAACTGTCATAACTGTCACATCGCATCAGTCACATTGCATATTCTGCTGTAGAACTGCAGTGATTTGTGAGGCTTAAGAATTGTGATTAGAAGCACAAACAATACATTATACTGTAATAATAATCAATTTATACAGTAAAGAAGTAATATGATAACTGGTTGCTTTAGTAGGTACGTCTAGCTAGTACTGTGTGGGACCCTCTTTTGCCTCTCGAGAGCCTGAGCTCAGCATCAAGGTGCCAGACACATTCCAAAGGATTCTTGGTCCATGTTGGATCTTAAGATTCACACAGTTTGATGGCACAATCATTCTGTTGCACCTCAACCCAAAGGTGTTCTGTTAGGGTGTGAAGTGGGGACTTTGCAGGTCGCCGGAGTAAAATAAACACACTTCCATGTTTGTGGAGCTGTAGTGTGCAAAAATCCCAGGACGGAGAGCATTTCTGAGATGTTGGAACCATTATGCCCGGGACCAGCGATCATACCATGTTTAAAGTCATGTAGATCACGCATCTTGTCCATTCTGATGTTCGCCGGAAGAGTAACTGCACCGCTGGACCCTGTCTGCACGCTTCATAGCCTGAGTCATAGCCATACGACTCACTAACTGTAGGGGGTGAGCGTTAAGTGGATGTGTGCCTAATAAAGTGGCCAGTGAGTGTAATATCCATCTGCACGTGGCTGCAGGGTCAGAAAGAAACTGGACACGAAAAAGTGATGTTATACATCATGAGTAAATTAGATAAGATGGTACCGTCTGATCACATGGGGCGTGTTGGATGCTCGGCATAACAACGACATTAAAGTTAGAGAATAAGTATAAAGTGAGAAAAGTTTAAAGAAAATAAACACAAATCGCACATTTATTTACAGTGATGTGTACGAGCATATCTAAGTTGTTTGAGAGCAGAAGTGGAAATAGCCGCAGGACTATAATATAACTAGGTGTAAGAGGTGACACTTTAATAAATATTCTACATTAGGATGTGTACTATGTTACCAGGGAAACTTTTTTGCTGCTGCAGTTTGCTTCTCTACAGTAGACGGAACGCACGCAAATATTTCATAAACAGTACAATTTAAAATCGCTGCACGCATCGAGAAATTAATTCAAGAAACAAATGACTGACAAAAACTAGTTTAAAAATAATGAACCCGTCTGGCTGAGACGGCGGTGATGCTTCATTACTGTATGTCTGGGGGATGTGATCCATCCCAGGGATCTACGGCCGGTCGCGTGTGACCACGCGGGAGTGCGGCTGCCTTCAAGCTGCCTGAGCTCACGGTGTGAATGTCCTCGCTGTGGAGTGTCACCTGCAATCCCAGAATGCCCGGTCCTCCGCAGCAGGAGCTATTTAAAGAAGGCTCGTGTGAGGCCTGCAGTCTCTGGGGGCTGGCGTCCGTGCACATGGGCAGGCAAGAAACACCAAGGGATGCTGGGGACGAGATGAGGACCGAACCATATGGTCACCAGGATGGCACACAATCGATCTCTGGTCTCCTTGGCTCTTCGATTTGACTGGCCAGAGGTGGTGACGTCACAACTGCATCAATTGCATTGAATTTAGCTCCTGTTTTGTTTTGGACCGCGCACCCCCCCCCCGTTTCCTGTGACGAGTTACAGGTATTACAGATGTTATCGGGTCACACCCGGGTCGCTGTCACCCTTGCCGTCTCTGACCGTTCCTCTTAGACTCACTCACAATTTTTCTTTCAGCCAGCAGTCAAGTAGCAAGTGCTTATTGGCAGGTTTGGTTGTGAACTGGGATTCAGGATAGTGCTTTTGGTGATCAAGATGACGTGGAAAGGACTCCTTAAGGGGGTGAGTTTCACTCCTTCAGAGCAATATATCCAAAGCTGAGGATGAAAAGCTGCCATTTACACCAGTGAGGTCCAGTGTGACCTTCTGTGACCTGTGTGTTTTACCACTGAGTGCAGATGTACCACCAGGAACCTTGAAGGTGTGTGTAACGCAGGGTGGGGTTATAAGCTGACCACTTACTTGCCCGGTTTTGCTCCGCAGCATTCAGTCCCAGCACTCCCCATCCACTTACCCACGCTTTCTCTCCCCATTTTCCCGCTTTTTCTCCAGCTTGGCAGCATCGAAAGAAGCCGCGGCACGGAAGGCGGTGAGCCCAATGCCTCCCTCGGAGTTCCTGGACAAGCTGATGGGCAAAGTTTCCGGCTACGATGCGAGAATTCGGCCAAACTTTAAAGGTAAGAATTGCCACAAAGACGCCGTTTGGAGAAGAATACAGGAATGTGGTCACTTGTCCCCCTGAACATCGTCTTCAGTCCTTTTTCAGCCTGGTATTTTATACATCGCTGGTGTAATGCGGTAAAAAATAAATCAACTGTAGATGCTGTTTAATCAGGTAGACCTGATGAAAAAGCACCTGATTTAGACATTTGTGTGGTATATGGTCACCACCACGACTGAGCTGTTAGAGGTGGAGATTTTTCCTGTTGACCTCAGAAGACCTTTAAGTCACTTTCATCACCATCAGGACTAAATGTAGGAACAGTCAGATTCAAAGAGGCCCGGGGTGTAAATTTAAAGCCTCGGCTTCCATTTGCCCGCGATTGCCGAGGGCCGACTGCTAATCCCTCTCAGACACCATCTCGGTCTCCTGAAAGCGTGTCTAGATGAGAAGGTGGTTTGCCCCAGCACGGTGCTCTCTGGTCTACAGGGAAGAATGAAGAAGCGGTTGGCTGTTTTTTCTGCACAACGACACCACGGAGGGCACACATCAGAGGACACGTAAAAAAACAAGGCCAGATAAAACTGACAGAACCGATGATGCAAAACAAAATCCGCAACATGGCAACCCCCCCGAGCGCCGCACAGAAAATTACATTTGAAATCTATTAAAATCTACACGTGCGGTAGGTTTCAAACGTGCTTTAATCGTACCGTTTTAAATTAATATTTTCAAAAGCCAGTAAAATATTGTCTTGTTGTCCTGGTCGGCCTACTAATCTTCACTGGACTTCTGTGGGATCTCAGATGTCCTTGCTTTATAATTTCAGAAATGTGTTAATATTTAATAGAGGAAAACAGACTAGATTGAAATAGACAGAAAACACAACATGTAAAAGTGAATAAAGTTTATAGGAGACTCACATGCAACACATCAGCTAAGATGCAGCAACTGAGTAAATGTTAGTGTTCAGGTTATAATGTTCATCTGACCTTCCCAGAGTTTGGAACTAATTCAACTAGTTCTTGATTTTAAGCAGTTATTGTTACTGCTCCTTATTGAGGTGAGCAAATCAGAAACGTAAAATGTGCTGTAGTTCAGACCAGGTTGCCCTCGAGCAAAAATGGGCATCACTTAGGAAACATTGTTTCTCGAGGGGTTTTAATGATCCTAAATGACTCACGTTGTTCTATCAGGTAGCAGGGCGCCGGTCACCACGCGTGCCGGTCAGGGTCACATCTGCAATCTGGGTTGGTGGGGGGGGGGGGGGGGGGGATGGTTTTGAT